>ML785302.1:116938-135618 GCA_009831015.1 Picea engelmannii | reverse complement strand
GTTTGATCTGTAACCATGAGACTCTGGCCAACAAGTTGGCCCATACTGGCCCAGTATTTCAACCAGAAGCTCTCATACCATTCTGTAACATCCCCAGCCACCCACAGGATAGGGTATGCTACATTCAATCCCACCCTTGGACTTTGTACTCTTACCAATACCTTCTTTCATTAATAAGAACACATAAGATACAATATTTAGTGACATGCACAACAATATCTAGCAAGCATGCATAATCTAAGATTTAGTTAAATGATAATTAAAATACACAGTGGAATACATTCATACACAGATAATAATATCACAACAGAGATCACTTATCTTTATAAAAAGGTGACACCAACTGGTTGCAGACCAAGGACATTCCACCCAACCATAGACAGCATTGTTCCAAATCTCAACAACAGTGTCACCCTCGAGCTAGAGATATGAATCCACAAGGATGGTTCCAGAGTGTACTTGGATTCCCAAACTAGTCATCTCTCAAGCTCTCACAGGTTACCCCGTACCTACAACAATCCAAGTACCCATCTCTCAAGATCTCACAGGTTTCCCAACAACCACAACAATCCAAGTACCAAGATCTCTTGTACCCATCTTATACCTCCCAAGAGAATGGACCTCCACCCTTCTCTGCCATTCAATCCCTCAGACAGTCCCTCTCCTTTATTTTGGGGCCTCCATCATAACTGGTCTAGAATATCAAAGCTGGAACTCTCAGGACTCATAGTTGTCAGAAAAATAGGGCACAAGCCAACGCATCTCATACATGTAGGCCCCAAGTCATGGTTAGATTGCACTAGCGACCATTACAGCCAACTATCCCATGGCTAATTCTCAGCAATTCCCCTCCCTTTACCATGCCCAGATGGAGGTGAGGATAGATCAATGGATGGGTAAGTGAGTGCATGGAAGTGTGTGAGGGAAATGAATGAACATATAGGAAATCAGTGAACAAGCCATAATTCCAATGACTAACAACCCACAACCAACCCCCCCATCATACTAGAGGTGGGTTTAAGTAACTTCATGGGGAATCAAGAACCTCCTGGGCTTCCCCAAGAAGATCATGTAATCGATCCCCTCCCTTAGACAAAAAGGATAATTAGAATAGGAATCAACACTTAGCCCCTCAAGCCCCTTCTCTTGCAGAATCATAGCCCCCTATAATTCTAGTCCTTGTTCGTCTAGTAGCCTGGGGTGTTACATGTACTGAGGTACCTGATTATACTGGGCGGGGTTATATTGTGGTTGTGCATTATTATATTTTGGTTGCACAGTGTTATACTACTACTGTGTAGTGTTGTATGGAGGTGGTACCTGGTTAAACTGAGGTGCAACTTTCCCTGTCATCATTTCTTGCTGCACCCTATTGGTATATGAAGTTCTTTCCCTCATCAAATCCATCGTCCTACAATATTTGTCATCATGGCCCACTAACTTGCAAAAATTGCAATATGAACTCTTGGTTACTGTCTGGTACTTCTACGTCATGGGACAATGATATGGGTCATTCTCATGTGTCTTACAGATCTCACACCATGGTCCTCATGTTGGAAAAGGGTTTAGTACTCCTTTTTCCATGTACTGTTCAAAATTTGGACATTCATTCTTATGGTTTCCTTTTCTCTTGCATGTGGTACACCAAACAAATTCTCTTTTCTTTTTTCCTTTATTTTGGTTCAGCTGGAATGTTAAGTTCTTTAGATCCTCCTTCATCTCCTCTATTATTGGATTTGTCTTATGATATTGGTTCTCTTCCAGTTCTAAGGCTACATGTAGTGTCTCAATGGGTATTTCAAATGTGGTAATAGTGAATTCACAAAGAGATGTCTATGTTTCATTTCAATCATGACATATTTCAACTTACCCTTCAACCGTTTGAACCTTTGATCAATCTCCCCAACAAACTCACTTAGTTTTCTGTCTGATTTCAATCATCTCATTCATGTACCAATCTTCTGAGATAGGTTTTTGAAATGCATTGATCAATAACTTCTTCACATCTACAATATTCCTTGTTACTCCTAGTGGATTGTTTACAACTAGGATCGTGTACCAATCCAGTGTGCGGTCTCTTGGCATGATAGCTAACTGCGAAGTTTTGTATCCTCTTTTTTTATCTTCTTTGCTTCCCATATCTTCTTTTAGATAAACAAGTTCTTTTTAGGGTCCTCTAATTCCTCTCTTTGAAATTCTGGTAACCTTATGGTTGAATCATGTCCTACCATCTTGAACTATGTTGAACTACTACCTCCATGCGGTGTAGATATTTGACTGCTAATTATTGAACTAGCTCCTCTATTTATTGGTCCTTGTTTAGATATGTTTCATGTTGTATTTCTTCC
Organism: Picea engelmannii; assembly: GCA_009831015.1. Classification (NCBI taxonomy): domain Eukaryota; kingdom Viridiplantae; phylum Streptophyta; class Pinopsida; order Pinales; family Pinaceae; genus Picea; species Picea engelmannii. The sequence goes on along the minus strand of ML785302.1, from coordinate 133,270 downwards.
ACTAAAATTTGGTTTTCTGAATGGTGGTGTTCTTTCGTTTGTACTAGTCGCACATGGGGTTATGGGTTCCACACTGACATTGACATGGACGGGAATCATGCATTCTTATCCATCTATTGGACCACTTGTTTTCCTTTCACATGTTGTGCGAAGGATTTCCTCAATTTGCTCCATAGCCTGAATATCCTCTACCTCTTCCTCGTCACTTGCCAACCCTCTCTATCAGCTATGGCTCTATTCTTATTATTCATCTTATATTGGAAGGGTACTCCACTACGCATCTTTCCAACTATTTCCAGTATCTTCTTTATCTAATATTCCTCCATCATGATTGGGTCTATGTCATCCTTCTTCTTTCCCTTATCCATCTCTTCCTCCATTTCTCAGCCTCTTATTAATGCTTCCTCCCTCCCCCCATGCACTTAGGGAAGTTTAGTTGTTTGATTCCATTGTCACCACATTGTTGTTATACAATAAACTCTTGATTGAAGTATACAATGATCTAATATACCTACCTCTAGGTCCTTTTAGACAATCCAAATTTTGTGATAAATTGTGCAACAATACTATCTAACCAAAAATCTACTACACATGTGAAGTTGTTGTTAAATTTTTGTAACTGCATGATCTCCACAAGATTCCACTCGAGTTGTTTGATACAATTTGTAGGGTTGTTTTCTTTTAACCTCAATAGCCACTCCTACAACACATGCGGGAAATCATAGAAAAATACCTCATGTAGGTCATTAAACATGTACTTGTCTAGATATTTTCACGGTGTTAGCTTAGGGTTTCTATTATCCTTCTGTGCAAATTCAAGCTCCTTTGTTTTCAACCATTTTTCAATCTCTTCCTTCATTGTATTCCATAGTTTGAAAATTCCCTTTTTATACCTTCATTCTTTGCATGCTTCTTCTACCGATCCCATTCACTCAATCCCATGTAGTTCCAATCGACAATGGAACCATTTGTTGGCTATTACTCTTTTTATCTACTTCTTGGGATGAACTAGGTTTAGATCTAAATAAGTTTCCAACAAAACCTTATAAAACTATCGGCCCTCTTGGTAAACCAGAAGGAAACACAACACACAGAATGTATTGCACAGTCTCACTCAAGATAGTTCTACGGGTGACTGCAACGCTCAAGTGCTTGCAGTCTAGGAAAGAGTGGGGATATGGTATTATACTTAATATTCTTTAGGCCTTGATCTGGTTATTGTCTCAATTATCCCTAAGATTCATTCATATGTTAATCGTATGCATGCCTTCTAATAGATATAACATAATTATTCATTCACCCATTCATTATATAACTACTGAAAAAAGATAAACAGACCATAACAACACACATAACATAGGTTTTATTGTGGTTCACCCCTTCCTGGGCTACATCCACAAATATCTGTCTTCTTAGGCTCTTTTATTTGGATTTCTGCAATATATGGAAATGTGTGTACTACAATTTCAATCATCCAATCATAAACAAGGTTCCAGAACCTCTGTGAGGTGGACTAGATCACACTAGGATCCTTAGGTTGTGATCTAACCCTCAAGATATCGCTACTTTTCTCTTCTATATCTCAACAACTTACAACAGGGTATCACAACAATTTCTTACAATTCATAAATAACTTGGAACACACTTCGAAAAAAAATACAAAAAACACCCCCGAGCTAGACCTCCTAGGTTCTTATTTATGCTAATTTACAAGCTTCTTAGCTATTACAATCTCTTACCAAAACCCTACCGCTAACATGGTTAATTTTGCCTACCTGTAGACCTTGCATTCTTTCCTCCTTTTCATGCATATTTCCCTTTCATGCGCTACTTTTTCTGCCAATTGTTCTTCACCAAAATTGGGTTTTACCTTCCATGATTAGGTATTTTCCTCAAAATAGGCCTGCGCCCAACACCTACCTTAGCCATTTTTTTTCAATCATCATTTGAAATATTGACTTTTGTATATTTAATATGGAATCCATCCATTCTATTGCCTTTGATTCATTCAATTTTCTCTCCTTCATGGATTTCATTATATGCCAAAGGGAAGTCAATTTTCATTATATGGGTTGACTTGCTTGGAGACTTTTAATATAGATTTCATTTGTCTCATTACTTTTGAATGATATTTCCTCCATATAAATCTCTTCCCCGCAAAACATTCATTTTCCATGTCGACACATTACTTGATCTGACTACTTTGTTCACGGCATGATATTCAATTGTAATTCAAGCTTGACCCTATTTCGGACGATCACTTTCCCTTTTCATGAATGATCTTATTACTTGGTCTCTATATAAATTATAATATCTTGGATCACTTCTTGCAGGTTGAATTCTACTGGATAAAAGGTGAATTATTTTATAATTTTTTCTTTTAACTCCTTTCAAGTGGATGTACCTCCTCTTCCTTCTTCAATTTTGTTCCATTTGTACGGTATTCATCTAGTGTGTTTCATGGGTTTCAAAGTCAAAGACTAGTTTAAATTTGACTATATTGGTCACAGTTGTAAGTTTCTTCCCTCCAAATATTTCAATGAAGTATGTGTTTGTCATGGTCCACATTTATAATCGAGGTGCATGTGTATCCCACCAATGTGCATCTTGTCCTGTGAATGATTGCACCAAGCTATGTAGTCAACCTTTCTTTATGACTGATTTTGACACATCATTGACATGGATTGCAAGTTATTCACTTTATTTAAATCTCAATGGGGTGAGTGTGGTCAATTTTTTTTCTATAGGTATTAGATTTTGATGTTGTCTAATTCTTTTCTCACAGACAATGGGTAATTATTTGATTGAAAAGCAAGATCAGAAGCTCTCTTTTGGTGTGGCTTTGACCATCCAACATTCTCTTGACTTTGGCTCATTGTTATACATTTCTGACTCATACAACTATATGTCAAATTTTTAACCTATAAAGAAAGGTGAATGATGTAATAACTATCCTCTAGAATTTGGTTCCATGTCGTCTTTATCTCCTCGGATGACTTGATAAAGTTTTCTTGCATCAATTTCTTGCTCCCAGGGTTCCAACCATGGTTTTCCTTGTCTGAGGTCTAAGGGTATAATAATATTTATGTCATTCCCATTCATTTTTATTCCATCCTTTTCAAGGGAGGTTGTTGATTTCATTTTTTGACCCCAAGATTGACCAACCAATGTTGAATATGCAGGGATACCTTCAAATAAATTAATAACTTAAAAATCAACCACAGTTAGTATCCCCATGTGTAATACCCCTAGGTTGAACCCCAATTGTAAATGCAAATGTAAATATATGGAAGGGTTGTGAGCCAGGTTATTATAGGCTAGATTGCTTATATGATTATTAGGCTAGGGAGCTTGGAATGCTAAAGGTCATCGTGCCTATATTTTAATTGTAAAGCATACTCATATTATTAATTAAGTATACCACTACATGAAAAATGACCAAACAAAAAATATGGGGTGATAAACTACACTAGAAATGGGTAAGGGAGCTAAGAGTTTAGGAAAGGGGATAACCTAAGGGGGCTTAAGCCCAACGAAACATTTTATTAATATTCCTAAAGTCTAAAGTCTAAAATATGGGATATTATTTTTATCCTAAGTCCCTAAGGGGGAACGTATCACCATGTGGGGGTGTCCATGTGGGGGGCCCATGTAATTACCAACATGACAAGTGTCAAGTTGGGAACATGCACATATATTAAAGGTATTCCTTTCGCATTGATACGATTATTCTCTCCTACCATCCAAAATATGTTGTTGCGATCACCATACATGTACTTGGGAAGCTTGGCGTTGTCGACAACTGGAAACCTGGTTTGACCGCAGGCTGAAGAGGAGGGTTGTCAATCATGTGGTCAAAGAAGTGGGTTTTTAGGCCCATATCCATTTCTCTCTAGGTGATATATTTTCTATGTCGAAGAAGTGGGTTGTCAAGTCCGTGAGTAGTTTTTCTTGGTGAGGAACTACTCAGAATTGTTCCGTGGTGTGTTTTGCAATAGTTACAGGGCTCTAAGACTTCTTGTCTGACCTATTGTTGAAGCCCCGAAAGGGAAGTGGGGCAATCGAGGGACTGTTAAGAAGAGAAGGGGAACACTTCTTAGGGTGGGACAGGCATGTGGGGAATGAGATATTATAAGATATTTACAACAGTTGGGAACCTTGGACTGAGAAATTATGTTGTTTGTCAGACCTTAGAATGGCTTAGTATTCCCTTTTCCCTAGTAGAGTTTATACCCAGCTGAGGGGTGACCCGTTGCTGATATTACAAGTAGTGTGGTCTATGGTTGGGAGGAAAATGGAAGGTCTGCACGTAGTTGGTGATGTTTTTCTTGTGTATGTTGCATGTGTATTTCTATTATTATTCTATATGAATATGCATATTTCCACAATATTTGTATGCTTTAATTTTCTATACAGTTCGAAAATTTTATGTGGCATAGCCCCGTTGGATGCTGGGGATGTTACAATATGGTGTCAGAGCTCTAGTTTTAAACATTGAGCCTGGATGGGATGAACAAGTTGAATTGAAGTGAAATTTCATAAATAATTGATTTCAAAGTGGACAAATTTCAATTTACAGTGAGACCATGGTAAAAATCAAAAGAAATTGCGTGGAATTAGGAAGAAGACTAAATTTTTGTTGATAAATTCATGGGAAATTTGAGAAATTTGGCCAAGTGGTGAGATATTCTTAATTTAATATATGTTCTAGCAAATTTAGGCCTAGAATTAGTCGAATTTGAACTTACAGGGTGCCAGGAGGGCATTAAGAGAACACTTTGAATGTGTTCGAAATATCAGGAGAAAGAGTGGGAGTATCAGAAGGGAAAAAAAATCATTTGAAAGAACAAAGGGTAGAACCCCATTTGATGTTTGAAGAGTTTAAATCTCAGGAGAGATAGCACTAGTGTGTGCAGAGCCTATGCAAGGAGTGTAGAGGGTAAGAATAGTTAAGTTTCAGACTGTAAGAGAAGAGAAAGTTTGTGCAAGAGAACTTATTACAACTCCCAAGCTCATGAGGTTGATCTAGGTGGATATCGGTGGCCACCCAACTTTTTCAACTGGCCCAAAACATTTTTTTGGCAATTTTGGTAATTTACTATTTTTAGCATTTTTTAACTTCTGCGACCATTTTGAGCGCCTAAATGAAGGTTTTTTGGGGATTGAGCTATCAATCATAGCTGAAGGCTCTAATTGAGCTCCCAAAATGAATATCCTCAATGATACATTTCCAACGAGTTATCGTGTGCCCAAACGGAGATCGTATGCCAAAGTTACGCCCCTGGGAAGTTGATACACCAAACTACCCAAAACACGGTCCACAAAATTATTGGCTTTTCATCTTTCGGGGTTGGGTTTTTTTATTTTCTTTATGATAAGAAGGACTTTGGAGCCTCATTATAAAATCATCTTCTTGCAAATGCGAGTAGCAGACACATATCTTCTCAGAGATAAGCTGCCACAATTCTATTGAGTCTTTCACTCTGTATGTTTACAGTCTTTGTACATTTTCACTCATTGATAGAAAATTGTGTATTATTGCATATTTGTGTTTATGGTTGCATCTTTGATACATTTTTTTTATATTATTAGATATCCAAGATACCTCTATACATTTCTTTATTATACCTCTTCTCTCATTTCATGTCGAAAATAATCTAGATCATAGATGTAGTGATTCGAGAAAGTAAGCATAGGCCAAGGAGTCAACCTTGTAGTGGAGAGATCAAATGTCAATCCTTTGAAAGATTTAGAAATTCTTCGTTGGAGGTAAGTGGAGCTATAGAGGATAGAAACCACAAGAGTCATTGATTTTGGCTACAAGATTAGATCTAGGTCATTGGATCAAACCTAGACAAGAGGAGAGCACATGGAAGAGGAGATTAGATCCCAGTCATTGGATTTGAGTGCAAGAGAATGAGAACTGACGATCGAATTTCTCGGCTCGTAATTCTTGGCCAAAGTGGAGTGGATCTCAATCATAGATCCCATCATGCAAAGTGAGTTGTAGATCTCACAATTCAGAGATTCATCACTTCAGGAAAAATTGACCCTTGTGTCACCATGAGGAGAAATCATCGAAGCTATGAAGTCACATAGTGAATCTACACTGTAAATCATTGTGATAATGTGAGTCATTGGATCTGTGAGTAGTTTGGAAATTCGACACTCTGGGAGAAATTGGTTGTGGCTGCACGGAGTGGAAAATTCCCCGAAGTACCAAATTTCGTAGTAAATCATGTCTATCATTTGTTGGGTACACGTGTTCGTAGATTTCCAAGTATTTGGAAATTTGGCTATCCGTAGGATTGTGGGTGAAATTTATTTTGTTGTGAAAAATCCTAAGGCTCTGAATTACTTGAGTTAATCCTAGTCATTGATCAAAGGAGAGTCACAGCCATAGATCTCTTCCCTTGACCAATTCGACATTTGGCATTTTGGGAGTGTGGTGGTCATCTAGAGTGAGAAGCCTCAAATATCAAAGACCAGAGTTAATCAAATTCGTTGGCTATAGGAGGAGCGTGAGTCGTCGATTTCATTTCGGTGTTCAGCATTTCGAGAGTGTGGTGGTCTTCTGGAGAGAGAAGCCTCGAAGCCTGAAGCCTGAAGTTAATCACAGTCATTGGGTGTGGGAGGAGTGTGTGCCATCGATTTCAATTCGACGTTTGGCTATCCAGGAGGTAGTGTGTGTTGGATTCGGGCAACTTCTGAAGCTCGGAGTCCCAGAGTCTCGGATTTGATCTTAGTCATAGATCAAGGAGAAAAGTGTGGACCATTGATCCCTGAACTCTTTGGGAGTTAACCAGCTTGGAATTCCAAGATATTTGCATGTTGGAGTCATGGAAACACTTGAAGCCCAGAGTCTTGAAGTGAACCTCCACCATAGATTGTGTAGGAGGGAAGATAATCCCCACCAGTCGTCATATCTGGCCGTAAGAGTTTGGAGAGAGGAAGGATAGGGATAAGACCTGCACCGGTTGGTCAAAGTCACTTTATGACCAAATTCGGTCGGTAACCACTATGGGAGATTGGATTTTTTAAAAGGTGAATGTTCATGTTGCATCGAATTCTCAGAGCTCTCGATAGTGCCTTTTAGTTGAGTGCTTGGATCTAGAACATGGTCACGTGAGATTTTCACCGAGGAAAAGGGGCTAACGCATGTGGTTTTGATTCTAGCTGAAAGGGGCATAGAATAAAGAACCCACAGGTTTTGTTGGGCCTACATAAAGAAATAAAAATGGCTTGTGTAGATTAATATAGGATCTAGCACAGATCCAAGAGCTAATTCATCTCTAGAAGAAGATCCTAATACCGAGAGGTCGCGCGAGTCCCCTAGGAGGGGTGGGGGTTTGCATCATAGAACTTTGACTGAATATCAGGAAATTTATTGAACCACAGAACACATTCATGGATCTAAATTAAAATAATGGGCATGTTAAAAATGTTTAATATGTCATATAAGGTACATGTATCATTCAAAGACAAAAACACTAATTGGCCTAGAAATTCAGCATCTTGTAACTGGCAGCCCAGAACCCAGAAAGAGGTGAAAATTGGATAGACTGTCCAAAATATGTATATGAATAAACCCAATTGAGATCCTACCAAAAATCCAATGGAACGTGTGAAAAAATGCATAATTACTGTTTAGATTTGCATCTAGTTGAAGTATGAACATGAGAAGTTAATGGGCTATTTTCAAATGACCATAACTTTCTACTCAAGACTCAAAATTGAGAAAGGGAGAAGTCATTGGAAAGGTCTTGGATAGGGGATTCTAATTATCCACCCATAAAATTAACTTGGGTATTTAATTTTCACAAGATATCAGAAAAAGGAATTATGATGCATTATTGGAACAAAATTGTACATAATTTCATAAATTTGTTAAATTATTTAGCCTAACAAATTTTGTTGCCTGCACATTTTGCAGAGTTAACAACATCTAGTTCATAAAAAGTGAGAAGGTTGAAATTTAGTTAAATATAAGAAGAGTTACTCAGGTCAAGAGTGTTATGACAAAAAACTTTCATAAGATGATTAAAAGCCAAGACTACAAAATGTTAAGGTATGAATCTAGGTGCAGCCATAAAGTCTTGGGAAGCCACTACAGGAAGTCCACTCATGTTAGTCAAATAGTAAATGGAATATGGGAAAAGGAATACATCATGTAGTGAATGAAATAGTGAAATTCCATTCACTCCCAAAGAAACCAATATACATATTAAGCAATACATTGGAGTCAACTCTATTATAAAAGGAATTGACTATCAAAATGATAGTAATCAGACAAAGAGAGAGGCTTAATGCATATATGGAAAAAGATTTCATCATATCCAAGGATCAGCTATGAAATTATAGATTAATTCTTCCCTTATGGTTATCAGAGTGCACAGTGGAATCATGGTATGAAGGGAATCACTTCAAGGGTAAATAAATGAAGGTGTGCATATGTAAGGAGTGTCGGTTGAGGCATAAAATAATATACTATGGAAAGATTGGATCTAGAATGATGCAATAAAATTCCTAGCAGAGGAATTACTCAAAGCTAAATGTATTAGAGATTGGATGAAGTTAATGAGTAAATTAAGATAGTTGAAAGGTACCAATAGATGGAAACCAAGTTATACATAGTCTTTTGGAACATTTGAGGAACTGTGTCAACAATGGGAAGGACTGTTGAGTACATTCCCAAGAGATGAGTGCATTGACATGGTACATTGGGATGTTAATCCAAAAGGATTCAAACATAGAGAAGAAGGAATAGGTGAATCACTATGGCATGATGGAAGTTGATTATGCAAGTCGGGTTGAAATCAGATGGGTCAAGATAGGAGAAAGTAATGGTTTATTAAGTAAATCCAAGTGTTGATATGTTCAGTCAAGGAAATACTGAATCAATTTGTTTCAATAAAGAAATTGGCATTAAATATCCAAGGTTAATTAGAGATCATGGCTAGAAATGTAATTTGGTCATGTAGGAGTTGGATCAAAGGGATCAAAGTAATAGTGGAATGCCGAAAATTAATATCAGCATAATATATGGCTACAAGCGTGCAAAGTAGATAAGAAAGGTTGGGATGGAAAAGTACTCAAGATAGAGAACAATCGAGAACATTTTTTTCTTTTGTAATAAAAAAATTAGATTCAAAAATCCAAGAAGAATTGAAGACTTCTAGGTGTTATAGCCCTAAAACGCCCTACCTATGCATACATGCCATTGGCCTCTCCACTTGCACAATTTTTCAAATTACTGTTGAGGATCTCTCTTTAAAAAACCATTTTTTGGAGCATGTACGCGCCCTACTGCACTATTTCCCGCATACATATGCTAGCTTCATACTACACATCCCATGTACATACGCTAGCTTCACACTAAACAGCCTGCGTTTACCTCCAAAAGTTGCAAGGAATTTGGTGGAGTTTACAGGATATCGAGGGTTTCCCAACCAATTCACCTATTGTATCCCGTGCCCAAACCAAATAATTGTCATATAAAAGGATGCCTTGGGGTCCCATTCCATCATCAAGCATTAGAACAGAGAAACTCTACCAAAATCCCTTCCCCTTTTAGCCCAAGCTTTGCATCCCTTTTTGAGATTTGGCCTCAACATTCCCCCTCCATCCCTCTCCCTATACAATCCTTTCCCTACTTTCCAAGGATATCATTTGATTGTGAGAGGTATTATGGGAATGATGAACTTGGAGTAGCAGTAAGAGGATCCCAGACTAGGTTTGTGGATTCTCTGCCAACGAGAAGGTTGTAACTTTTGTAATCTTCACATATGAATAAAATAATTATGTTTATGTCCCAAATATTGTGGTTTTGTGCCTATTTGATTAATGCATTCATAGTTGTATCTGAAACCTATGATTTATAAGTAGAGATAGAATATCTTGTATCTTTTTTGTTTAAATTGTTTGGAGGTCAGCTTTGGGAGGACACCAGCAGTCCAAGAAACTACAAAGGACAAAGAGGTCAACACTGGTCGAAAGGACATAAGGTACACCCTCTTTTCCTTCTCTTATTTCTTAAGGTTAGATTGTTTGGGGTAGTTTATAAATAGGATTGTCTTTTAAGGGAGATCGATGATCTGCCTATACTCCAACCCAGTATAGTAATAGGGTCATTTTCCCCACTAGCATAATTGGCGACTCCATTGGGGAGTCTCTCTAGGGTCTTAGAGAGAGTTTTTTTTGTTTTAATTGGCTTATTTATTTCCTTTTGAGTTTTTATCGAGTTTACTGAGTCTTTTTAGGGTCCCTGGTCACTTTCAAGGTGCCTACCATATTTCCTTGCCAAGTCAGTCTGCTAAGTATTTTTATTTTTTCAAAAATATCATAGGTGTACACACTCTACTTTGGCTCAGCCCGCATACATACGCATGTCGCTGGTGCAACAGCCCACGTCTCTGTGTCTTGAAGGTGTTTTAAAAAAGGAGAAATTTTTCTATTTCCTGACAAAAGCTTTGGGCTTCTCAGGGATTTCTTAGACTTTACAGAGTCTCTGTTAGTGGCCTTATATTGGGATAAATATTCGTTTTCAACTTGTTTCTTGGTTTTCTTTTGTTTTCCCTAGAGGTTTAGAGTTAAATTTCAAGTTTTAGGTCCTCCTTAGGTTTATTTTGAATCTGTGCTTTTACGCAGTTCGCCTAGGATCTCTGTCAATCTTGGGTTCTATTCTCTTTGTCTTGTTTATGCTTAGACAAACAAAAAAGAATTTTTACTTTGGTTGTTTTTTTGTTTAAAGCATTTAAAAAAATAAAAAATATTTTTTGCATTTAGTTATGCACCTAGTTTGGTAATGTAGCATAGGTTCTTTGTTTGCAAAAGAAAAAAATTTCAGTTTCAAAGTTATTTCTTGCTTTCCTGAAAGTATAAGTAGTTTTGCATCATGAAAGGAAAGCACTTTTTTAGGAAACTTTCAGTTATAAGATCTTGAAACATAAATTTCAAAAGTTGGTTTTCACAAAGATTTTACAAGCTTTTGCTTTAAATTCGAAGTATCCTTTTTCATATAAATGCTCTAATTTTTTCTTCATTTTTGTCTCTTCCAAACACCACTAGTTTCACGTTCATATCCTTTGAATAAATTAATACCATAAAATTAATGCTTAACTTAAATTCTATTAGACTTTATGTTTGTAGGGTTCACCGACTAGTTTAGGCTTTTAGGGCCTTGAAATAGGTGTGAAAAGGAAACTCTTCAGGGAAATTTGAAACAAACATTGGAGTCTGAGATAGGGAGTATTCAAAGTCCAGAGTTGTAAGAGTTAGACGAGACCCCCCTCTAACATAGGAGATAAACATGAGGTCGCGTAAGGAAAGGTAGAGGAGATAACCCCTCCAAAGATGGACTGAGCATAGTGAGGATTGTATCTTGAGTGTCTTTCTTGGGAATCATATTGATCACATTTTCCTATGGAGCCTCGTGGAACTCGAATCCATTTGATATCATTAGTTTTCTTCTGGACCAATTTATTTCGACACCCTTGAAGGGCTTCAGACTTGTTATCCTGCTCATTACAATCAACTCGACTATTGACTGTACCCTCCTAGTGACTGACTGCGAGCTAGAAACTTAGTTGCCTATTTTTACAGACTTACATAGGTGACTACAGGGGTATACCACGGTACCTAGGGTGGACATCATATCATGATTTACAGAGTATACCCGAAGGGTGATTTCATTTTTGAATTTCATTTGCACCAGTAAGTTTCTCTAGTGTCGATGGGCGTAATTGTCCTTCCCACTAGTTAGTTGTTTGTTTGATTTATCTTTAGGAAATTTTAGAGTTTTCTTTGTGATTCACACTATTAAAACCTTAATATGTTGATTATCACCTTGAGACCCCGTGCCATATCCGATAGAATACTTTCCAACCTCGGAGGAATCCATCGTTTATGACCTCGAGACCAAATATTTCAGGCCAGCAAATCCTTCGATCAACGACTTATCGGCTCTTATTTTAATTCAAATAGTCCTCCCCCCACTCACTCGAGATGACTTCTCCTGAATTTCATTATATTCGGTGAGCGGTGATGGAAGAAAATGATACTACTTCATGAGGGAGTCTCCATACTCCCGTTATGGCTGCCACTAGAGGGGGCGTTGTAAGTCCTTCACCGCCTCCACCTGTTAGGACCATGGATGTCCTGACACTCATGAATTTGGGCAATGGTTTGATTCCTTTGAAATATTCAACCAATGTTCCTTTCATTTAGAACACGAGAGGCGCTCCCTTCTCATATGATATGCTCGGTATTAATTTGAACTCATTTCTTACTTACTCTACTTTACAGACCATGGGTCCGGGGGTAGGGAGCTCTAACACTCCCTTTCAAGGATCCATCATGAGCACCATTGTCCCATTTAATTCTATTCCTTACAGTGGGGGTCATATACCTCCTCCATCCGCTTCACTCGGTGGCATGTTTCAACACTCAATCGGGCCTAATACTAACTATAGTTTATTCATTGGAGGTAGTTTGGGACCTTCATCGTACTCCACGTTGGTGGGATCAATGCCACTCTCTTTGTTTGGTGCGTTTGAAAATAATTACTTTTCTTTGTATGCTTTCTTGACTAGGGGAAACCCCACCTTTGGTCAACAAATCCCTTTGCAAGGTGCCTTTCCTTCATAGGGAGTGATGACAAGAGTATACTTGACACAAGGTCTTTGGAATCCTTGGTAGGGCTCATTTCCCTCACAAGGGATGTTGGACGGGGGAAACCCCTTCCACACTCAATGGAAACTCAGGCAAGGTTCGACACCTATGCTAGGAGGGTCTGTTGGGGGCATCCCCAACCAAGGCCTCTGGAACACTACACAAGAGGCAATCCCTATGCAATCTATATCATATAACTTCGGGAATTAACCAATAATGCAACAACAAATGAAAGTTTTGTTTGTTGGTCAGGGCCACAGTTTCTACCAAAACCTCGGCCAATAGTCCAACTTTTCTTGGCAACCTGGTGCCAGTCAAAATATAGGTCCCTTTTTTCATGTAAATACTCTACAACCAAAACTACCCTTTCTTGCAACCCTGCATTTTCCAAACTTGTCGATATTGTTAAATGACCTTAGACCTAATTTGTCATGATCCATGTTGGCCCCCCATATCGCCTAACTTTCCTTCTAACATCCTAAATTTTTAAGGTAATCCTAGTGAAGATCTAGGTGATGACATGACTAATTTTCACTTGTGGTGTTGATCGAACTCGTTGAAGGACGACTACATTCAGTTGCACCTTTTTCAATGCACTCTTATAAAGGGTGCAATGAAATGGTATATTGAGATCGACAGCTTGAAGTACTCTTACTTTAATGACCTAGATATGGCTTTCCTAAAACATATCCAGTTGGGAGTGAGATATGATGTCCGCACTGAGTTGATGGCCAACTTTGAATAGACTAAGGGTGACCATATCTCAGATCATATCTGAGAAAGGCGAAAAGGAAAGACCTTGATCAAGGTCAAGGTCCCTCCTACGTTCTTTCTTGAGTGATTCTTGAAGTCTTTGGTTCCTTGTGTATCCAAAAATGTAGCAACGTCCAAGGTGTTTTCTGAGGAAGAGGCTATTATGAGAGCCCAACAACTAGAACTGATTTACTCTCAGTCTAGAATTCTTTATGAGATCTTAGCCAATGCACCATGGTCAACTCTTGATAAGGCTAAAAAAAATTATTGGCCCCACGTTGATGGCATAGTGGGTTCAGCGCAAATAATGTCCATGGATCTGTTGTCTAATCAATTATAACAATTATTGATTCAACAGACTATGGCCATTCAGACTCCTAGTTCGACTGCCCTAGCAACTTAGACATTGGATGTACACAGTGTGCAATCTAAAACTCCCAAGGCCAACCAGTAGACCGAGGGAAAGAATAAACATAAAAACAATAAGTGTAAGGGGGATAAAAAGGTTGCTAACAATGTTGGTGAGGGAAAAACGGAGAAGAGGAAGGTGAAGTTTCTGTGTAATATTTGCACGGACGACCACTTAACTCACCTATGCCCTCGGCTTGTAGAAGCTTAGAAGCTACTAGCACAACAATAGTCTGTGATGTTGACAAACCATTTTCCATAAGGTAAACATATGGCTCAGGATTCTACATCCACGAATGCAGATAGGGGTAGTTAGGGACCCTCCATGCCTAATCCTAACAACCTAGCCGTGAACATTTACATGATGAACACAGATGCTCATTTATCAACCAATACTTGTGACTACAGAACACTAGAATCTGTTGAGAAGGGAAAAGAGGCCTCCAACCCATTGACTCCTCTTCAAACTGAGAAGACAGTGGGAGAAACAATGACTCACATCCTTATGACCTCGAGAACCTGAGCTAGATCTGAGAGAATACTTTCCAACCCCAGAGGAATCCATCATTTATAACCTTGAGACCAAATATTTCAGGCCAACAAATCCTTCGATCATCGACTTATCGGCACCTCTTTTAATTCAAATAGTCCCCTTCACCCGAGGTGACTTCTCTTGAATGCCAGTTTATTCGATGAGCGGTGATGGAAGCAAATGCTACTGCTTCATGATGGAGTCTCCATACTCTTGTTATGGCTACCACTAGAGGGGGCATTGTAACTCCTCCCACACCTCCGCCTGTCATGACCATGGATGTCCCAACACCCATGACTTCGGGAAGTGGTTTGATTCCTTTGACGTCTTCAAGTATTGTTCATTTCATTTAGAACACGACATGTGCTCCCTTCTCATATGAGATTCCTGGTATTAATTTGAACTCATTTATTACTTACTCTACTTTAAAAACCATGGGTCTGGTGGTAGGGATCTCTAACACTCCCTTGCAAGGATCCTTCATGAGCACCATTGTCCCATTTAATTATATTCCTTACAGTGGGGGTCATATACGTCCTCCATCCCCTTCACTCGGTGATGTGTTTCAGCACTTGATTTGGGCCTAATACTAACTATAGTTTGTTTAGTAGAGGCAGTTTGGGACCTTCATCCTACACGACGTTGGTGGGATCAATGCCACTCTCTTTGTTTGGTGCATTTGAAAATAATTATTTTTCTTTGTATGCTTTCTCGACTGGGGACAACCCCAGCTTTGGTCAACAAAACCCTCTGTAAGGTGCCTTTCCTTCATAGGGATCGATGACAGGAGTATAATCGACACAAGGTCTTTAGAATCCTTGGCAAGTATAATTTCCCTCGCAAGGGATGTCAGATAGGGGAAAACCCTTCCACACTCAATGGAAACCTGGGAAAGGTTCAATACCTATGTTAGGAGGCTCCATTAGGGGCATCCCCAACCAAGGTCCTTGGAACACTACACAAGGGGAAATCCTTGTGCAATCTATGTCAACTAACTTCTGGAATCAGTTGATAATGCAACAACAAATGTAGGTTTTGTTTGTTGGTCAGGGCCATAGTTTCTACCAAAACCTCGGCCAACAATCCAACTTTTCTTGGCAACCTAGTGCCAGTCAAAATATAGGTCCCTCTTTTCATGTAAATACTCTACAACCGAAACTACCCTTTGTTGCAACCCTACATTTTCCAAACTTGTCAAGATTATTAAATGACCTAATCTGTCATGATCTGCGTTGGCCCCCCATGTCGACTAAGTTTTCTTATAACATCCTGAATTTTTAGGGTAATCTTGGCAAAGATCCAGGTGATGACATGACTTCATTTCACTTGTGGTATTGATCGAACTTTTTGAAGGATGACTCCATTCATTTTCACCTTTTTCAATGCACTCTTATAGGGGGTGAAGTGAAATGGTATATCGAGACCGACAGCTTGAAGTACTCTTACTTTAATGACCTGGTTATGGTTTTCCTAAACCATTTCCAGTTGTGAGTGAGATATGATGTCAGCACTGAGTTGATGGCCAAATTTGAATAGACTAAGGCTTACCATATCTCATATAATATCCAAGAAAGGTGAAAATGAAAGAGCTTGATTAAGGTCAATGTCCCTCCTATGTTTTTGCTTGAGTGGTTCTTGAAGTCTTTGGTTCCTTGTGTATCCAAAGACGTAGCAATGTCCGAGGTGTTTTTTTAGGAAGAGGCTATTATGAGAGCCCAACATCTAGAACTAATTTACTCTCAATCTTTGTATCTTTGTCTGACTCGGATTCTTCTCTTTCTGATTCTTGTACCTGTTCATCTTCAATTTCAACTATATCCTCTGTTGTTGATTCAACATTGCTTATATCTCATACATGGATTTATTCATCCTCTTTTATCTAAATACAATCAACCAAATTATGCATCCTCTTATTATAGCATATGTATCCTTTAATGTTTGTAGCATACCCTAAGAAGATACCTTCATCA
>ML785302.1:85304-116194 GCA_009831015.1 Picea engelmannii | reverse complement strand
AGAGTTTACACACAGAATCTTGTGAATTTGATATTCTCAGAAGATCTTTTACTACCTCAAGATTTTTGAGCTTGATTAAGTGGTCAAAGTTTATATGTACAAGTTGCAAATGCCATAACTATCTTTCATTATTTTTTCTTAGATGACACTCTTCTCTATCTTCTTTCAACACATATACATTATTATATGTCCTTATTCCTTTAGCCACCACTTCTCCTGAGTTTACAGAATTTATCTTACAATCTTTGAAAGTGAACACCACTTCACATCCTCTGTCACACATTTGACTTACACTGAGAAAATTATGTTTCAACCCATCTGCAAGCAGAACATATTGGGATTTTCCTTTTCCATTACTCAAACTCTCCATCCCTTTACCCTTAATTTTACCTGGTTCATCATTTCCAAAAGTCACATTTCATGTTTTTCTTTTACTTATAGATAGAAAATTATCCTTGTTTCCAGTCATGTGCTTGGGACATCCACTTTATATATACTAGGGATCCTTTTTATTTTGAGTTGAAAGTACTAGACCACATCTTTCACTATCTTTCTTTTTCCATGTGTTGGCATTTCTAGCTAGGGGTTTTATCCTTGGATCTGCTTTGTAATTATTCAGATGGTAGTTTGCAGCTTTGTGGCCGAAGTAGTGACGGTTATAGAATTCGAGCTCATTGTTCAATAGGTCAAATTGATTGGTCAAACTTTGTCTACTCATTGGTTGTTTAGTTCTATGTTGCAAAGATTGTTTATTTATTGATCTCCTCAGTTTCATGTCTCTAAACTTAATTTGACAATTTGCAATCTTATGACCAAAATTAGAGCACTAAAAACAGTAACCATAGAAGAAATTTTGGTACCTCAAGGATGGCCTTCTTCATGGAATTTGTTGCTCCATCTTCTGATATCTTTGTTTTTTATCAGGGATCATCTTGTCTTTATTAGTTGTTGGTGGTAGAGTATTCACATGGTATGATTGTCTCCTGACTTGGAACTTGATCATCTTTACTGGCTCTTTGCTTTCTGGTTGTTTGTTGCTTGAACCACTTACATAGCATAACCCAGTCTTCAACAAAGGAGATCGTTGTTTGATCATAATGTCATTTACTTTTGTTGAGGCTTTAATGCTTGGAATATTTTGGAGATACAATGCTTTAAACTTCTCCATCTATTTTTTGGTTTTTACTACCTCTTCTCCCAAGGCTTCACATCTTGCCTTCTTCTCTGATAACTGTTGTTTCAGAATGTCCTGTATTTTCTTTGCCTCTTCTAATTCAACTTTTAGCAGGGAAAAGTCTTCATTAGTTTTTTTATTGTCTCTCTCGAACTGTATCATCAATTGTTTTTTCTTTTTCTTCTTAAACTCGAGCCTAGCAATTTCTTATAGGGAACTGATTAGTTCTAATTCCAAGTCAACCAAAGCTTCTTCAACATTAACATCACTTCCTGTTATTTTATTATCATAATCCTCTTTGGCCATAAGCATAAATTCATTAACCTTATCTTCACAAGAAGAATCACTATCTGTGTCTCTTGAAGAGTCATTATTGTTTACACATAAAATTTTCTTTTTACCAAATCTCTTGGATTTGTACTTCTCTTCACCTTCAGAGTTACAGTCCTTCTTCTTGTGTGGAAACTTACATGAAAGGTGAGCTATCTTTCCACAGTTAAAACATTTGAAGGGAAACTTGCCTTGGTACTTTCTTGATCCTTTCTTTAGTCTTCTCACAATTGTTTCTTCAATTTCATCAGGCTCGGTGATGCAGACCCCCCTTCTCTCCAAGGGCTATGTGACCTCCCAGTCTACGATCATTCACAATACTGAGACGAAACAACTCTTCAATTCCTTGCTAGAACCTCCGAGAAACAATCCACAGGTCTTTATCAAATAAATTTTCTTCAAGTTTATTAACCACTTTTATTGTTGCAATCTTCTCATCACTAATGTCAAATTCTTTCAATGTTCTTCCTCTGTTTTGCTGAAAACTAATATATCATCCAGATACACAATAACAAATTTACCTATGAAGTCCTTCAGTACTTCATTCATCAACCTCATAAATGTGATTGGAGCATTTGTCAATCCAAATGGCATGACTATCCATTCAAACAAACCTTCATTTGTTTTGAATGTTGTTTTCCATTCATCTCCTTCTCTCATTCTTATCTGATGATATCCACTATTAAAGTCTATTTTTGAAAAATAGCTTGCTCCACTCAAAAAATCCATCAAATCATCCATCCTTGGTAAAGGAAATCTATACCTGATGGTTATCTTGTTGATGGCTCTAGAATCTGTACACATTCTCCATCCCCCATCCTTATTTGGACTCAATACAGTTGGCACTGCACATGGGCTTAAAAATTTCCTAACTAAACCTTTATCCAACAACTCCTGAACTTGATTCTTAACTTATTCATTCTCTCAAGGTGTCATCCTATACAATTCTTTATTTGGTAAATTGGCTCCTAGTATCAAGTCAATATGGTGGCTAATACTCCTAATGGGTGGTAATGAGTGAGGCAACTCATCCCCTACTTTGTCAGCAAAATTCTCTAACAATTCTTGGATTTATTTAGGTAAATCATTCATGGAAGTATTTGTAAGGATAACTCTTGGCTTCCTCACTACAACCAATTTCATTTCTTGATCTTTCTTGATATCCTTCAAGAGTTCCTTCGCACTCATGAGAAGTATTCTTGTGTTGGCTTCTTCCTTTTCTTTCTCTTCTATTGGCAGTAACATGTGGGTTCTACCATTTTTTTCCAGAGTATAAGTATTCTTCCTCCCATCATGAATGACATTCCTATCAAACTTCCATGGTATTCCCAAAAAAATATGACAAACATCCATACAAATTACATCACGTAGAGTCTCATCTTTATAGCCTCCTATTTTAAATTCAACTTTGCATTGTTGACTTACCATTACTTGATGTCCTTTTTGCAACCACGAAACTTTATATGGACTTGGGAGTGCAGTTGTCTCCAGCTCCAATTTCTCCACCATTTCTATAGATACTAAATTATCACTGCTCCCACTATCTATAATCATTTTGCAAACTTTGTCCTTTGTTTTACAAGCAGTCCTGAACAACCTCGTTCATTGAATTGAGCCTTCTATTTCCTTCTCTAGATTTAGAATAAATTTTCTCATCATAAGGTTATGTCCTCATTCTTCCACTTCTGCTTCCACATTCTTCTATGCTTCAGAAATGTGTGATTCTCCTCCTCCTTATTTATTCCTCTTGGGGCATTCCCAAGATATGTGTCTTGTCTTTCCACAAGCATAACATTTAACTCCACCTCCTCTACCTCTTCCTCTCCCTTGAGGAAAATAATTTCTCCCACCAAATGGTCTTCTTCGGGAACTTCCTCCTCTTTCAAAGTGACCATATGATTTCTCAATATCATCCTTTGTTTTCAATGCCTTATCATAAACAATTCCATTACCTCTATTTGAGCCTCTTCTTCTATTTCGCTGACTCTGGTTTCTAGCCAACTTTTCTTCTTCCTTCAGTGCAATCTGATAAGCATATTCCATTTTCCTCATAGTCATCATGCTAATCTCATCCTAGATTTCATACCTCAAGACATTTATATACCTCACAACTTTTTCATCATCCTTCTCCCTTTGTCCAGTCATAATATTCAGTCTATAAAATTCTTCTGTATACTCTTTCACTGTCATACCCCTCTGTCTCAGGTTCTTCAACTTTATGAACAGATTTATCTAGTAATCCCTAGGTATGAATTTAGCCTTCAGTTTGGCTATCATCCTATCACAATTCTTTATATTTTTTTTTCCTTTACTCCTCCTCTTTGTCTGTAGTTCATCCCACCATAGTTTTGCATGTCTCTTTAATCTGGTGACAGCATGTCTCACCTTCATTCCTTCATCAACATCTTCATAGTTGAAATACTTGTCCATAGACCTTATCCAGTCCAATAGCTCTTCAGCATCCAAGTTTTAGTCATACATTTGGACGTCCATCTTTTCTCTAGCTCCCAACTTCACAACATCTTTCAAGAAGCATTCTTCAACCACATCTTCCCCTGCAGCTTCTTCAACTTCTATTTCTTCGCTTTCTGCATCACTGATGTCTTCAGCGGAAGGTGTTCTTCTTTGAATTTCTTCCATCACTTCCAACCTTGAGTGAAGCTCTCTCAATTCTCTTCCTACAACATAGTTTTCTATAGGTGGTTCTGTACATACCCTCGTCGGCATTGCTTCAACTGTTCCTATACAATGAGTACAACTTCAAGTTTTTTTCAGGCTCTGATACCAATTGATGCAGATGCCCCTTCTCTTCAAGGGTTGTGTGACCTCCCAGTATAGGATCGTTCACAATACTAAGATGAAAAATCTCTTCGATTCCTTGTTGGAACCTCCGAGAAACAATCCACGGGTCTTTATTAAACTTCTCCTGCTTGAAGTAATACTAGGCATAAGCCTTCTCCACATGACCATGCACTTAACCAAAAGGCACTTTGTGACTTCGCATGTCAGTTAATTGTATATGAGTCAACCCGACTCTCCACCTTTCGAACTCCTGAACTCCAAATTAGGGGTCTAGTGAGCGCTAGCTCCTTCTCCTATTCTTCATCAATATGACCTTTCGCTATGACCTGGGGCCACTCTTCCGAGCACTACAGGACTTTGCAATTTGCAAACTCACGAATTGACTCTCATCCCCTCTTCCAAAGTCTGAAATATCGACTTCAATCACCTCAAATCAATGGTTTTATATTTCCCGTGAACTCAACGGTCCAAATCCTTTCTCGTGAATCAGGACTTCGGGTTTCGCAACTTTGGTAATTAGTCTCCTTCGTTCTCTAGATTCCAGATTCCTGATTTCCTGAGGTCTCCTTCCCAAGAAAGAAATCAACGGTTCGATACTCTCCTAGATCAACGAATCTCTATCTCTCCTGATCTTTCAAGTGTTGATTGATTCTCTCCCTTATCCTCCTTACAGGTTTATTGGATCCAACGACACACGGCTATCAGCGCTTCTCCCTCCAAGAGTCTCTACCGTCTGTCCAAGTTCTCAATAGCTCCTTGCATAATAACTTGGAGTCAACCCTTCTGAGCTTGAATTATTTCCTGACTTGAAATATTTCAATTGTTTTGAAGGTCTCAGCGATGTTTTCACTCTTGATCTGTTGTCAATAAAATTTTACTTCACCTTGGCACACACTTACGCTCCTACATGCAAACTTGCGATATTCCTCCCTGAGATTTTAACTTACTTAGTATCCAAGGGATTCAACCCTTCTACATCTTTCAAAAGACTTTATGATTCCCTCCTGGCACACTCTGTGCTCGACCTTCTGAGATTTTGAACTTACAATAAGTTCACCTATATGCACAGTCCTTGCGCTTAATATGCACACTCTGCATACAAAATCCCCACACTATCTCTTCTGAGCTTCAAGTTGAAAAAGACTCTCTCACATGAACTCCTTACGTTTTGTACACACTCCTTGCATAACTTACAAAAGAGAAATACTTACAGACTTATTCAATTACTCATTCACCATGAACTTCATACATTCACAAACTCATCATAACAGTGAAACTATGAAAAATTATCAACACAGTAGTATTGGATAAATTTCCTCTGTTCTATTCATTTTTTTGAAAAGAAAAAAAAAGTAATTACAGGTATCGTCCTTTTACAAGCAATACAATGAAAACTTGTCTAACTGAGACTGCTTCTTGGCTCCTCTCTATCTTATATAAGTTCTATCACCTTATACTCTAGAGATTACCTACTCACTCAATTAAATTCAACCTAATGACTAATCAGGGAAAATATCCTACACCTGTAATATTTTACAGTCATGTAAGGATTTACATTCGATCTGTCATTTTGAATGGTGGCCTGACTTTACATACACTAATTAAATCTCCACACCGCTAGCAAGATGTTTAAGAGTCGGCTTTGGTTCTTTCAATGCGCTAAGGTGTCGACTTCGCTTCCACCTTCACTTTTCTTGATTTGATAGCGATGCTCCTGCATCACTCAAAATCCTCATTCTTATCTTATTTAAATGATGCTTCTCTAGAAGTGGGTTTATCTTTAACTATCCTCATTTCATAAGAAGTCATAGTTCCTATAAGTTGATCAATAGACAAGATCTTAAGATCATTCAGTTCTTATATTGCAGAAACTTTTATATTAAATATATTAGGTAGAGATCTTAAAATATTCTGAACTAAAAATGTGTCTTCAATCTTCTCACCAAGACCCTTCATGGCATTCACAAGATCCTCAACTCTTAAGAAATATTTATTAATTGTTTCATCCTCATTCATATTTAGTTGTTCAAATTTCAATCTATATGTCTGAAGTTTGGCATCTTTTACCTTCTCATTTCCTTCATAACTGCTAATGAGTTTATCCCACATCCCTTTGGCAGAATCAAGATGCATTGCCTTTACAAATTCATCTTCGGCAAGCCTACTCAAGATAGCATTCATTGCCTTTGCATTGAATCTAAATTCTAACTTATCATCTTTGGAAGCTAGCACAACAAGTTTTATATATCTAGTCTCTACAACATCCCAAACATCAGCACCTAAGGCCATAATGTATGTTCTCATTCTAACCTTCCAAAAAGAAAAATTTGGTCCATCAAATAGAGGAGGATTATTGGTTGAACTTCCTTCATGACTTGTCATTTTTAAGATTACTGATCTACCTTTATCTAAAAGGAACCCATGATGATACCAATTGTTGTAAATACTAAGACAACTGAAAGGGAGGGGTGAATCAATTGTTACTGTGCTTAAACAATTTTATGCCTATTGAAATATTATTAATTTTCTCCAAGTGATCATGAAGATTATGCAAGTCATGAACAACAGAAATAATAAGCATCAATCACACATATGATATACACAGAGGCAGATATTCATGAGGAAACCCATAAAGGGATAAAACCTCTTCTTCTTAGAATGATAAGCAGTCTTTTATGTTATGTACATCATCTATCTTTGAGCACCAACTCAAAATGAGGCTACAACCTCTTCTTTAACAAGCTGCAACTTGTAGAGAGCACCAATCCTCTGATTTCTCTAGCACCCACTATAAGGAAGCACAAACTCCATGAGTGTTCCAACACCAACTGGATGGAAGCTCCAACTTCCAGACACACATGCACCAACCTTTATAACAGAGAACAATGGTTCTCCCTTACACCACCCTACCACCTTAGTTTTTCTAGATGCAACCAGATGGAAGCTACAACTCCCTGTGTTCAAGCACCCACTTGAAACTCTAAGGACAATATTCCTCCCTAGAACCACCCTACCACCCTGAGATATTAAACTTTACTTACTTGCTCTGTCTCTAATATGATCTGTTACAACTCCATGTCTCCTCTGCCTTCTTCATCTTCTATTCTTTGTTCTGCTTCTACATATTTTTGCTTCTGTGCTCTGCCCTTTTTCTTCCTCAACACAACCCTCTATGTTTAACTTCTCTTCAGCATTTTATGCTTTACACCGCCTCTACATTCTGTACACTTCACTTCAAATATCAACTTCAGGTATTACCCTACTTCTCCTCTTACCCACATGCATAACCATCGAAAAATAACATTATCTTTTCTGTTCTGCATGTCTTACTCATGTCGAGTCCTCTCCCTGATCATCATTTGAACTCGTCATCTTCTCTGGCAGTTATTATGAATCTGTTCATCATTAGTGGTCATTATTCCAATATCATTTGGCTTCTCTGGCAATTATCATGAACCTTTTCATCAATAGCGGGCGTTATCCTAAGATTATTTTGATTTTCTGGTAATCGCAGCTCTTCATCTTCTCTGGTAGTTACAATCAGTCTCTTTTGGATTCTTTGGCTTCTAAACCCCTTCCTTCATGGGACCACCGGCGGTGACCAGATGCCTATTCAAAAGGCACTTCCCAATTTTGGTCTAGTGAGCACTAGCTCCATTTCTCGATATGAGCTTGAGCAATGATCTCATGTGACCATGGGATTGCGGGCATGTCCAAAGGTGGGTTGAATCAAACTACATTTTTCCCCACAATTTACCTCAAGCCTCCACGTGTCCTTTCTCCAAAACCATGGTTTCGATTGCGACCCGCCTTCAAATTTTTAAAGTTTGTGCATCTTCAATCCTTTCAATTCGACAGTACCTTTGATATCACAATATTCACAATGCTCCTGAACGGATGGTTCATATTTGTTCTTTCATGATCTGCAGATCATATCTAACCTTCCTAAATCAAAGGTTGTGATTTATTTCATGATATGGGCTTCATAAGTTTCAAATCTCAAACCCTTCTTTCTTCTGTACGTCAATCTTTTGGAGTCAATGATCTGTGGACAGCTATCCTTCTCAATCGACGAATCTACCTCCACTTCAGTAATTTGACCTTTCAACCAGATCAACGGTTCTGCGACTCCTTTCTCGATCAATGGTTGAGATCTCCTTTGGGTCTCCAAACTTCTGAAATCTCAAGTCTCAAACTTTACTTCCCCTCAAAGTATGTGGATTACTTCCATGTGTCCTCTTAGATCAGACGGTTGAGGCTTACTTCAGGTCTTTACCCGGAGTCCACAGGATTACTCCACGTATTTTTTGGATTAGATAGCCCAAATTTACTTTGGACGATATGATGCTTGATATCTTCTTTGGATGATCTGACAACTGAGATCTACTTCAGATGATCCGATGGTTGAGAATTTATTTCGGCTTTCCGGGTCTCCAGGCTTTGGGAATTTCAAAACTCAAACTAATGCTCTGGATCAAAATACCCAGATTCACTTCAAACAATCTGACGCTTGATATCTTCTTCGGATAATCTGATGACTAAGATCTACTTCGAATGATCCGGCGGTCAAGAATTTATTTCGGCTCTCCGTCTCTCCGGGCTTCGGGTATTTCAAATCTCGACTAGAAATTCTTGAAGTGATTTATCTGGAGCGTAACCTCTTCATAAATTTAGGCCTGAAACGAATGATGCTCGTTTGATCAAGATCTTAGATCAACAGCTCGATTTATCTGTGATGCAAATTTTCCTTGGATTAAATCCAACGGCTCTCGATCTTTTCTTATCCTATCCTTCCACTTAATTTGATCCGACGGATGAAGAAGATTCGGATAATCAAATTCTCAAACCTTGTGCCCCGGTTATCCTATCCTTCACTTAATTTGATCTGACAGTTGACGGATATTCGAGTGATCTAATTCTCAATAATTTTGCCCCTCTTATCCTATCCTTCCATTAATTCAATCTGATGGCTAACGGAAACTCGGATGATTGAGATATGATATCTTTCATCTTATCCTATCCTTCCACTCAAAATTGATCCAACGACTATTGGGTATTCGGGTATTCGAATTCTCAACGACCCTGGTTTTTCCTGTGGAGATTTTATTCCTGATCACATTTTTTTACTGTGCTTTCCCTTCTAAGCTTTGATCTCTGCATAATGTTCATTTATCCTCCTGATCTTATGTTGTTCCTGTTTTCCATCATCGTTGTTGTTCTGTCCATCAATGAAAAGCACACTCTTCATGTAAAACATGCCAATAATCTCCCCCTTTGGCATTGATGGCAACCCTAAAAGGCTACACTATTCTTCTTAGACCTTCAACTATAGCATTAAGACAACACCTTTTTCTCCCCCTTTGACATCAATGTCAAAGAAAATAGAGAGTGACTCTGTGGTCCCCTTGATCTGATATACTAGGAGCACTCTCCCCCTGATCAAATAGACTATTTAGCTTGATAACAAGGTCACACCCAACTTCTAGCGTAGATACTCAAACTAAGCTTTTGCAAGTGGTTTAGGGAAGATATCAACAATCTGATCTTTGGATGGAATATAATGCAAAGAAACAATAGTGTTGGTCACTTGTTCCCTCAAGAAGTGATACTTGATGGGTATATGCTTGGTCTTGGAGTGAAATACATGATTCTTTGACACACTAATTGCACAAGTATTATCACAATGAATTGGTATTGGTGCAGTATATTTTACCTCCAAGTCTGCAAGTGTCTAAATCATCCACAATACTTGGGTACAATAAGTCGCAACTTCAATGTATTCAACTTATGTAGTCGATAAGGAAATGGAACCTTGTTTCTTGCTCAACCATGCTACAAGAGAATCTCCTAAGAAGAATGCACCTCCACTCGTGCTTTTCCTTTTATCCATGCAATTATCCCAATCAGTATCTGAATAGACTGATAATTGAAAATTCGGATTCCTAGGATACCATAGGCCATAGTTCATCATTCCTTTCAAATATTTGAATATTCTTTTGACAGCTATCAAATGACTTTGTTTAGGTGCAAACTTATACCTTCCTACCATTCCAATAGCATGCACTATGTCTGGATGAGATGTTGTGATGTACAACAAGATACCTATCATAGACCTATATGAACTCTGATCAACATTAGGTGAGTCATCATCCTGGCTTAGCTTGCATCCAGTGACCATAGGTGTGCTAACAAGTGTATAATATTCCATATGAAACCTTTTCAATATTTCTCTTAGACATTTCTCCTAAGAAAGAAATATTCCTTCAGACCTCTGAGTAATTTTTAGACCAAGAAAAAATGACATTTCTCCTATCATAGACATTTCAAATTCATACTGCATGGTAGAAGAAAACCATTGTACCAATGAAGCATTATTACTTCTGAAGATGATGCCATCTACATAGACCAACACAATGAGCAAATCATTATCCTCTGTTTTGATATATAGATTGTTTTCAATTGTCCCTCTCTTGAACCCTTTGTCTTGAAGATACTTATCCAGTGATGCAGGAGCATCGTCAACATCAATCGAGCCAGCGCGGAAGACAATTGGACAGCTAGACAAGCGCTAGCACAAATTTTGAAATTCCCTTAGATTGTTGCGCCATCTTAAATGCGCCATTAAGATGAGATGCACTTGTATTATGTAATCGGACCTTGAGCCTTTAGCTCTCATCCTTAGTAGGTAGGAGGCATTTAAACTAGTTAATGCAGGTAGATAGAATTCAATTCTAGATTAGACAGTTTTAGAAGGAAAGAGGGAAACGGGATATAGACACCCTCATTGTGCATTGTAACATAGTTAGAAGCATTGGAGCATAGAAGAGAAGTAGAGAGCTGAGTAAGAACACTCATGTACTGATATTTGGATTAATAGACAGAGGTTGATTCAAATTCATGGTTTTGTGCTTATTCTCTATGCATTGATGCTAAATGGTATTCTCATGAATTTTTTCTTCCTGTTATACATTTTCTTTTATATGTTGTGCATGTGATTTCATGTTCTGAGTTTGAAGTCTGGAAGGAAGAAGGAATGAGCTTCAATTGTTTCTCTGTCTGAGCAAGATTCTTGCAAGGAGTGAAATTGAATTGTCCGCAAGGAGTGCGTCGACAAGGAGTTCAGAGGGTTGTCTCTGAAATCTTAGGAGAGGTAGCAGTTGTTCTCATTTCCTCATAGTACAGTAGGCACAGGTGTTGTGCAAGGAGTGCGCAGGAAAAGGAGAGAATCTCAGGGTTGTGAACCTTAGGAACATATCGAAGGACTTATGTGGCAGGTGTGCATAGAAGTTTAAGTATTCAACATTTGAAAGCATCTGAAGGTTACCACAAGGAGTGCACGCAAGAATCTTCTTTAAAACCTCAGAGTTGTGAGAAAGCTCGGGAGGGGTAAGGCCTTTTTAATCCATTTAAGGATAGCGCTGAAAAGTTGCGACTGGAAGTATTAAGAAAGGTGTCATAAGTTCATGCCATGGCGGATAAGGTTGGGAAGGAACACTCAGATCATCTGGAGAAATCATCAAAGGGAAGAGATCAACGGTCAGAAATATGTGGGGAGGATTAGCAAAATCCCGCCAGCTGTCAGATCTGCGAGACAAGCGAGGAGGTTACGGTTGTGTTCAGACTTCAAGATCAGGAGATTATGGACCATAGGATCTTCACAGAGATACCCGTCAGCCATTGGATTGACCAGGAGTCGCGCAGAGTTTAAGCTTTGTGAACGAGAGGAGAAAAGTCCCAAAAATTGAAGACTTCATCGGAGTTTCGTCATTCACGAAATCGGAAGTCCTGTGAGCAAGTGATCGGGGAAAATCCATGTTGGAAACCCCGTGAAGGATCAGATCTGTCCATCAGTTGGGACATGTGGACGAGATCGGAAGCCCATTAGCATTTCGATCATCGGGACTCACATAGATAAGTGTTTTGATTTTGTAGTTGACGAAACCCGAGGGTCAATCTGAACCGTTCATCCACTTGGGACGCGTGTCAAAAATCCAAAGAAAGTCGGGGATCAGCATTTCGTGAGTCTTGGGGACAAGGAGGACTTGTATTTCGAAATAGCGAATTCCGATTCTTCGAAAGGAGGAGAGCTCCATGTGGGACCCAGCTGACACCATCTAGTCACAACGAGGCATCGGGAATTTCCACGAAGAAAACCCTGAATCTGCAAGGATCGTCCATCCTAGAGGACGCGTGGCGACAATCGCGATCGTCGGGAAATTTCCCGAAAGGAAAATTCATCCATCGGGAAATTGAGAATCAGGAAATCGGGGATTCCATGGACAAGAGGTTTAGTGCATTTCGACATTCGAAACCCCGAACCACGATAAAAGGTATGACTGCGGTCATATAAAGGCCGGTCACATGACTAGAGCATAGCCAGGAGGGGCTAAAGCACAAAGGGAGCATATCGGGAAAATGAAGATTGGGAAATCGGGAACCAAAGGGTTGTGACATCGGGATTTCGAAAACCTCGAAACCCAATTGTGACTTTTTGTGGTGAACAGAGAAGAGACCGGACCACAAGGCTGTAAGGTGTGAAGAAGACCTATGGGTCAAATTTGTATAACAATTCTAGGGGGGAATTAAAGGAGCCACTCCGGCTCGGGGTGAACTTTGAATGATCCTTAAAGACCGGGAGGTCAGCGCAGAGGCCTTTTGCCGAGGCAAGGGGTGCGGTCTGCGTCAGTTTGGTATTAGAGCCCCAGAAAAGTTATTTTCTTTCTATAGCAGAGAAGAAGAAGATTCATCATGCCGCCTAGAAGAAGAGATAAACAATCACCCAATCCCGAAGAGGAGAGGGAAATGTCGCGGAGAAGAGGCAGGCAGATGACTGATCTAGTTATGGAGAGAGAGAGATGCACGATCTATGATCCATACTCGAAGACATGGAGACAGCGCAAATATGCACAGTCAGTGCTGGGGATCTAAGTGATTCTGAAAGTGAAATAGAGGTTGAACATGAAGAAGAAGTTGAAGCCGAGGATGCATCAAACGAACGTTTGATCAGAGCTATTTCCAGAATGGGTGCAAAAGAAAAAATGGACATTCCAGTTTATGAGGGAAACTTGGATGCAGAGGAGCTTCTAGACTGAATTAGAGCTCTGGACACATACTTTGACTATGAAGATGTCGAAGAGAACAATAAGGTCAAGCACGTTGTCACGAGATTAAAAGGATATGCAGCAATGTGGTGGGATGAACTACAAGCTGATAGAGGCTGCAAAGGCAAGCAGAAGATCAAGAGTTGGGACAGGATGATTGCAAAGATGAAGGAAAAATTCATCCCCATGGATTACCAGATTACTCTGTTCAGGAGGATACAGAACCTGAGACAGAAGTTGATGACAGTAAAGGAATATACTGAGAAATTCTACAGGCTGAGCATCAGAGCAGGTCATCAGGAGAGCGATGATGAAAAAGTTGCCAGATACATGAATGGCCTAAGGTATGACATTCAAGATGAGATGAGCATGGTAACCATCCGAACGGTGGAAGATGCTTATCAGATGGCTCTGAAGGTAGAAGAGAAGTTGAGCCGAAAGTAATTTCAGAGAGGTCGAGGCAGAAGTCAAGCCAGGGGCAAATCAGTTGCCCAAGATAAAAATCAGAAACCCAAGGAAGACTAGAAGAAACCTCAGACTCGACCTGAGAGAGGTGGAAAATTCACAGCGTGGGAAATATGTTGAACAGAGAGGGCAGCATACTGAGCAGAGATGAGGGTATCTTGATAATAATACTTTTCCTCGTACTAGAGGTAGAGGAAGAGAAAGAGGTGGAGTAATAAAATTATTCACATGTGGAAAGAATGGGCACAAGTCTTATGAGTGTCCAGAGAAAAGGAAAGAGGGTGGAGAGACTCACATCGCCAAAGCACAGAGGCGAGATGTTGAGGCAGAAGACGCTGAAGGTGGAAGATTGTTGATGATGCGAAAATTCCTTTTGATGCCTGAGAAGGAAGTCGAGAGCTCAGCCCAAAGAAATAGTCTTTTTAGGACTGCTTGCAAGACCAAGGATAGGGAATGTAAGGTCATCGTAGACAGTGGTAGCACGGATAATCTCGTATCTACTGAGATGGTAGAAAAGCTGGAGCTGGAGACGATTGAACATCCCAGTCCATATAGAGTTTCATGGCTACAAAAAGGACATCAGATAAATTTCACTAAATAGTGTTTAGTTGAATTTAAGATAGGAGGGTATAATGATAAGATACTATGTGATGTTATTCCTATTGATGTTTGTCATTTATTGCTGGGTAGACCATGGCAATATGACAGGAATGTGATTCATGATGGCAAGATGAACACATACACCCTGGAGAAGAATGGGAGAACTCATATGTTACTTCCAATCAAATATAAGGATGTGAAGCCGGAAGTAAGCAACACAGTACTTCTCATGAGTGGGAAGGAACTTCTTACAGAGGTTAATAAGAAGGAGGAACTGCAATTCTTTGTGGTCAGGAAACCGAAGATTGTGTTGACTAGCACAAGAGTGGATGATTTACCAGATGAAATTCAGGAACTGTTGAAAGAGTTTGCTGATATAGTAGTGGACGAATTACCTCGTTCATTGCCACCAATCAGAAGTGTGAGCCATCATATTGACCTCATACCAGGAGCTAGTTTAACAAATAAAGTTGCGTACAGATTGATGCCTCAAGAGAATGAAGAGGTCAAAAGACAAGTTCGGGATTTGTTGGACAAAGGTTTGGTTAGGGAAATCTTGAGTCGATGTGTTGTTCCAACAGTACTCATTCCGAAGAAAGACGGAGGCTGGAGGATTTGTACTGACTCGAGAGCCATTAACAAGATAACCATCAAGTACATATTTCCATTACCGAGGATGGATGATCTGATGGATTGCTTGAGTGGAGAAAAATATTTTTCAAAGATTGATTTGAAAAGTGGTTATCACCAAATCCGCATGAGAGAAGGTGATGAATGGAAGACAACATTCAAAACCAACGAAGGGTTGTATGAATGGCTTGTTATGCCATTTGGCTTAAAAAATGCGCCAAGTACCTTCATGATATTGATGAATGAATTCCTGAAGGAGTTCATCGGGAAGTTTGTCATTGTGTATTTGTATGACATACTGGTTTTCAGTAAAATAGCAGTGGAGCATCTGAAGCATTTGGCTACAGTGATGCAGAAATTGCAGTAGGAGAAGTTGTTGATAAATATGAAGAAATCCTCATTTATGAAGACAAAACTCATTTACTTGGGGGTTTTTATTTCGGCAAATGAGTTGAGGATGGATCTATATAAGGTGGAGGTAATCAAGAATTGGCCATCACCGAGGAATGTATTCGAGGTGAGAAGTTTTCACGGATTGGCCAGTTTCTATCGAAAATTCATCAGTAATTTCAGTGGAATTAGTGCAGCAATGATGGATACAGTGAAGAAAAGATATAAATCTTTTTACTAGACAGAAGAAGTCGAGAAGAGCTTCAATTTGTTGAAGAGGAAGATCATGGAACGACCAGTTTTGGTGTTGCCGGATTTCCAAAAGACATTTCAAGTGAAATGCGATGCAAGCGGATTTGCAATCAGAGCAGTCTTGAGTCAAGAAGACAGATCGATAGTGCATTTCGGCGAGAAGCTGAATCAAGCAAAGTTGAAATATTCCACTTATGATAAGGAATTTTACGCTATCATACAGGCACTAAAGAAATGGAGGCATTACTTGATACCCAAAGAGTTTGTCTTGTACAGTGACAATCATGCACTGTAGTTTGTGACTCAATAGGAAAAGTTGAATCAGAGACATGTTAAATGGGTTGAATATATGCAGAATTTTACTTTTGTGATAAAACATATTTCTGGTACTGCTAACAAAGTTGTTGATGCTTTGAGTAGGAAATGTTTGTTGTTGTAGGAGTTCCAAGTCAAAACATTGGGTTTTGATGATCTCAGGGACATGTACGCAGATGATCAGGATTTCAAGGAAGCGTATGAAGTAGCTGAGAATATAGT
Organism: Picea engelmannii; assembly: GCA_009831015.1. NCBI lineage: Eukaryota > Viridiplantae > Streptophyta > Pinopsida > Pinales > Pinaceae > Picea > Picea engelmannii. The sequence continues at coordinate 99,913 of ML785302.1, read as the reverse complement.
TCTTTGAGACCGGAGCCAATGGATGGAGTACATGATCCAAGAAGGATTATTGTTTAGAGGTAATCAACTTTGTATTCCAAAATACTCCATGAGAGAGAATATGCTGAAGGAGAAACAGAGTGGAGGACTGGTCGAACATTTCGGTCATGACAAAACATTTGCGAAGTTGAATGACTCATATTTTTGGCCAGTAATGCGAGCGGATGTCAATATCTTTGTGGACAGGTGTAGAATTTGCCAGCATTCGAAGGAGAGAAGATAGAATGCAAGATTCTATCAACCATTGCCCATACCAGAAAGGCCGTGGGATGCAGTTAGCATGGATTTTATATTGGGGTTGCCTAGAACACAAAGAGGTTGTGATTCAATCTTTGTGGTGGTGGACAGATTTTCCAAGATGGCACACTTCATTCCATGTCATAAGACCAGTGATGTGACTCACATCGCGAACCTTTTTTTTAAAGAGGTCATTTGACTTCACGGTTTTCCAATGAGCATAGTTTCGGATAGAGATACGAAGTTCATAGGGCATTTCTGGAGGACATTATGGAAGAAGTTGGGAACTAACTTGTTGTTTAGTTCATCTTATCATCCTCAGACGGATGGACAAACAGAAGTGGTCAACATAAGTCTGGGAGACTTGCTGAGAAGCCTAGTGACTGAACACCACAGCCAGTGGGATAGTATATTTCCGTAGGCAGAGTTTTCTTATAATGACTCAGTTAACAGGAGCATAGGACAGAGTCCATTTCAGGTTGTTTATGGCATGCAGCCGAGAGGAATTTTTGAATTGAGGGATTCAGAACAGACTGCGACTAGAAGTGCTAGTGCAGAAGATTTCGCAGAAGTGATGAAGGAACTTCACAGCCAGGTGAAGGAGCGATTGCAGAATTCAAGCCAGGAGTACAAGCGTAGAGCAGATCAGCATAGAAGACAAATTCAGTTTGAGATTGGTGATCTGGTTTTGGCACATATGAGAAACGAAAGATTCCCGAGAGGAACATATAATAAATTGAAGATGAAGAAAATCAGACCATGTAGGGTCTTGAAGAAATTTGGGGCAAATGCTTATGAGATTGAATTACCCGATGGGATCGGAATTTCTCCAATATTCAATATCTCAGATTTGTACCCATACAAAGCTGAGGAAGTAGGAACAAGTGATGAACAGTCAGAGGTTCAGTGGAAAAAGCAGATGCCAGTTGCAGTGAAGCCACAAATGGAAAGCATACTAGATAAAATAATTGGCAAGAAGACCAGAAGGAAAGAATACTTTGAGTATTTGGTCAAGTGGAAGGGCCATCCAGTTGAATATTCTAGATGGGAGAATGAAATAGAGATTCAGAAGCATGGACAGACCATGCAAGAGCTCATGGACAGGAGCCCATGAAAATTTTCAAGCAAGGGAGTATGATGCAAGAGCATCGTCAACATCAAGCGAGCCAACGTGGAAGACAATTGGACAGCTGGACAAGCGCCAGCACAAATTTTGAAATTCCCTTAGATTGTTGCGCCATCTTAAATGAGCCATTAAGATGAGACACACTTGTATTATTTAATCGGAACTTGAGCCTTTAGCTCTCGTCCTTAGTAGGTAGGAGGCATTTAAAGTAGTTAATGCAGGTAGATAGAATTCAATTCTAGATTAGACAGTTTTAGAAGGAAAGAGGGAAACGGGATATAGACACCCTCATTGTGCATTGTAACATAGTTAGAAGCATTGGAGCATAGAAGAGAAGGAGAGAGCTGAGTAAGAACACCCATGTACTGATATTTGGATTAATAGAAAGAGGTTGATTCAAATTCATGGTTTTGTGTTTATTCTCTGTGTATTGATGTTGAATGATATGATCATGAATGTTTTCTTCCTATTATACATTTTCTTTTATATGTTGTGTATGTGATTTCATGGTCTGAGTTTGAAGTCTGGAAGGAAGAAGGAATGAGCTTCAATTGTTTCTCTGTCTGAGCAAGATTCCTGCAAGGAGTGCAGTTGAATTGTCCGCAGGGAGTGCATCGACAAGGAGTTCAGAGGGTTGTCTCTGAAAGCTCAGGAGAGGTAGTGGTTGTTCTCATTTCCTCAGAGTACAGTAGGCACAGGTGTCGTGCAAGGAGTGCGCAGGCCAAGGAGAGAATCTTAGGGTTGTGAACCTGAGCAACATATCAAAGGACTTATGTGGCAGGTGTGCGTAGAAGTTGAAGTATTCAACATTTGAAAGAATCTGAAGGTTGTCGCAAGGAGTGCACGCAACAATCTTCTTTTAAACCTCGGAGTTGTGAGAAATCTCAGGAGGGATAAGGCCTTTTTAACCCATTTAAGGACAGCCCTAAAAAGTTGCAACTGGAAGTATTAAGAAAGGTGTCGTAAGTTCACACCGTAGCGGATAAGGTTGGGAAGGAACACTCAGATCATCTGGAGAAATCATCAAAGGGAAGAGATCAACGGTCAGAAATCTGTGGGGAGGATTAGCAAAATCCCGCCAGCTATCAGATCTTCTAGAGAAGCGAGGAGGTTACGGTTGCATCCGGAGTTCAAGCTCAAGAGATTGTGGACCGTAGGATCTTCACAGAGATACCCGTCAGCCATTGGATTGACCAGGAGTCGCACGGAGTTTAAGCTTCATGAACGGGAGGAGAAAAGTCCCAAAAAGGAAGACTTCATCGGAGTTTCGGCATTCGCGAAATCGGAAGTTCTGTATGCAAGTGATCGGGGAAAATCCATGTTGGAAACCACGTGAAGGATCGGAGCCGTCCATCAGTTGGGACACATGGACGAGATCGAAAGCCCATTAGCATTTCGATCATCGGGACTCACATAGATAAGTGTTTTGATTTTGCAGTTGGCGAAACCCAAGGGTCAATCTGAACCGTCCATCCACTTGGGACACGTGTCAGAAATCCAAAGAAAGTCGAGGATCGACATTTCATGAGTCTTGGGGACAAGGAGGACTTGTATTTCAAAATCGTGAATTATGATTCTTCAAAAGGAGGAGAGCTCCATGTGGGACCCAGCTGACGCCATCTAGTCATAACGAGGCATCAGGAATTTCCACGAAGAAAACCCCGAAGCTGCGAGGACCATCCATCCTAGAGGACGCGTGGCAACAATCGCGATCGTCGAGAAATTTCCCGAAAGGAAAATTCATCCATCGGGAAATTGAGAATTGGGAAATTGGGGATTCCGTGGACAAGAGGTTTAGTGCATTTCGACATTCGAAACCCCGAACCCCGATAAAAGGTATGATTGCAGTCATATAAAGGCCGATCACATGACTAGAGCATAGCCAGGAGGGGCTAAAGCACAAAGGGAACATATCGGGAAAACGAAGATCGGGAAATTGGGAACCAAAGGGTCGTGACATCGGGATTTCGAAAACCCCGAAACCCGATTGTGACTTTCTGTGGTGAAAGGAGAAGAGACCGAACCATAAGGCTATAAGGTGCGAAGAAGACTTGTGGGTCAAATTTGTATAACAATTCCAGGGGGGGATTAAAGGAGCTGCTCCGGCTCGGGGTGAAATTTGAACGATCCTTAAATACTGGGAGGTCAGCACAGAGGCCTTTTGCTGAGACAAGGGGTGCAGTTTGCATCATCCAGTCTGTAGTACCAGGCACGAGGAGCTTTCTTCAACCCATATAAATCTTTCTTCAGCTTGCAGAAAAAGTTAGGGTTATCTGACATTTGGAAACCTTCTGGTTGTTCCATATAGACTTCTTCTTTTATATCTCCATTTATAAAAGATGACTTGACATCCATTTGATAAACTTTAAACTTCTTATGACAAGCATAGGAAAGAAACATTCTAATAGCTTCTAATCTTGCTACGGGTGCAAATGTTTCATCAAAATCTATTCCTTCTATTTGAGCATACCCTTTGCATACCAATCTAGCCTTATTTATTACAATATTTCCTTTCTCATTCATTTTATTCTTAAACACCCATTTGGATCCAATTACATTCTTATCTGTAGGTCTAGGAACAAGCTCCCAAGTATTGTTCTTCTCAATCTCATCTAGTTCCTCATTCATTGATTTTAACCAATTTACATCTTTACCGATTTCATTAAAGTTCTTGGGTTCCACCATGGATATGAGGGCTATATCTGATTGTTCAGTGTCTTTGATTATCCTTCTCCTAGTTTGTACACCTTTGTCTTTTTCACCAATTATCTGACTTGCAGGATGATTCTTTTGAGTAATTCTGGAGGAAGGATTTGATGTTGTCTGTTGATTTGAGTCTGCTTGACTATTTGTATCTTCATCTGACTCAGATTCTTCTCTTTATGATTCTTGGACCTATTCATCTTCAATTTCAACTATATCCTCTGTTGTTGATTCAACACTACTTACATCTCGTACAGGGATTTCTTCATCAACTTTTATGTCAATACAATCAACCAATTTATGAAGCCTCTTATTATAGCATTTGTATCCTTTACTGTTTGTTTCATACCCTAAGAAGATACCTTCATAAGCCCTGTCATCATATTTGCCAAGGTTTTCATTATTATTCTTTATGTATCACTTACTCCCAAAGACTTTGAAGTGTTTGATTGAAGCGAATATTCCATACCACAATTCATAAGGTGTCTTGTCATTGTGTGGACTGAGGTGGGATTTGTTAATAATATGGATTGTTGTGTGTATTGCTTCTACCTAGTAGTTTTGACCAATGTTCTTCTCATTCATCATTAACCTAGCCATTTGCTGAACTGTTCTATTTTGCCTCTCAACTACTCCATTTTGTTGTGGAGTTCCTAGGATTGTGTATTCTCTCTTGATCCCATGTTTATAACACACTTCCTTGAAATAAATTGTCATAAATTCTCCTCCTCTGTCTGATCTTACTGCCTTTTACCTATTGCTTCTTCTACTCTCAGTTAAAGCCTTAAATATTTTCAATTTCTCAAATGCTTCATCTTTTTCTTTGAGAAAAGCAACCCAAGTGAGTCGGGAGTAATCATCAATGATAAGAATTAATTAATGTTCCTTCCTCATGCCTTCCTATATTGATAGTCCACACCAATCCATATGAACTAATTGGAGTGGTTTCTCTATTGAAGTAGAGCTCTTGGATTTAAACTGTGTCCTGGTTAGCTTTCCTACTTGGCAGGGTTTATACACAAAATCTTGTGGCTTTGATATTCTTGGAAGATCTTTTACTGCCTCAAGATTTTTGAGCTTGATTAAGTGGTCAAAGTTTAGATGTCCAAGTCTCCTATGCCATAACCAGCTTTCATTATGTTTTCTTAGATGACACTCTTCTCTATCTTCTTTCATCACATATACATTATTATCTGCCCTTATGCCTTTAGCCACCACTTGTCCTGAGTTTACATACTTTATCTTACAATATTTGGAAGTGAACACCACTTCACATCCTCTGTCACACATTTGACTTACACTGAGAAAATTATGTTTCATCCCATCTACAAGCAGAACATCTTGGGATTTTCCTTTGCCATTACATAAATTCACCATCCCTTTACCCTTGATTTTACCTTGTTCATCATTTCCAAAAGTCACATTTCTTGTTTTGATTTTACTTATAGATAGAAACTTATCCTTGTCTCCAGTTATGTGCTTGGAACATCCACTATCTATATAACAGGGGTCCTTTTGTTTTTGATCTAAAAGTATTAGACCGCATTTTTCACTATCTTTCTTTTTCCATGTGTTGCCATTTCTAGCTAGGGGTTTTATCCTTGGATCTTCTTTGTAATTATTCAGATGGCATTTTGCAGCTTTGTGGCCAAAGTTATGACAGTTATAGAATTCGAGATCATTTTTCAATAGGTCAAAGTGATGGGTGCAACTTTGTCTAGTCATTGGTTGTTTAGTTCTATGTTGCAAAGATTGTTTATTTCTTGATCTCCTCAGTTGCATGTCTCTAAACTTAATTTGACAATTTGCAATCTTATGACTAAAATTAGAGAAATAAAAATAGTAACCATGGAAGAAATTTTTGTACCTGAAGGATGGCCTTCTTGGCGTTCGTTGCTCCATCTTCTGATATCTTTGATTTTGGCATGGATCATCTTGTCTTTATTAGTTGTTGGTGGCATAGTATTCACATGGTCTGATTGTCTGTTGACTTGGAACTTGATCATCTTTATTGGCTCTTTGCTTTCTGGCTACTTGCTGCCTGAACCACTTACATAGCCTAAACTAGTCTTCAACAAAGGAGATCTTTGTTTTCTCAGAATGTCATTTAGTTTTGTTAAGGCCTTAATGCTTGGAATATTTTGGAGATATAATGCTTTAAACTTCTCCATCTCTTTTCTGGTTTTTACTACCTCTTCTTCCAAGGCTTCACATATTTCCTTCTTCTCTGCTAATTGTTGTTTCAGAATTTCCTCTATTTTCTTTGCCTCTTCTAATTCCACTTTTAGCAGGGAAAAATATTCATCAGGTTTTTTACTGTCTCTCTCAAACTATATCAGCAATTGTTTTTTCTTTTTCTTCTTAAATCTGAGTCTAGCAATTTATTCTAGGGCACTGATCAGTTCTCCTTCCAAGTCAACCACCGATTCTTCATCATTAACATCACTTCTTGTGCTTTTATTATCATAATACTCGTTGGCCATAAGAATACATTCATTAATCTTATATTCACAAGAAGAATCACTATCTATGTCTCCTGAAGAGTCATCATTGTCTACACATAAACGTTTCTTTTTACCAAATCTCTTCGATTTGTACTCCTCTTCACCTTCAGAGTTATGGTCCTTCTTCTTGTGTGGACACTTAGATGTAAAGTGACATATCTTTCCACAGTTAAAACATTTGAAGGGAAAATTTCCTTGGTACTTTCCTTATCCTTTCTTTAGCCTTCTCAAAAATTTTGCTTCAATTTCATCAGGCTTAGAATCCTCAATCTTATCTGCTTTAAATGATGATTCTCTAGAGGTGGGTTTATATTTACCTATCCTCATTTCATAAGCAGACATAGTTCCTAGAATTTTATCAATAGACAAGATCTTAAGATCATTCAGTTCTTCTATTGCATAAACTTTTGGATTAAATCTATTAGGTAGAGATCTTAAAATATTCTAAACTAAAATTGCATCTTCAATCTTCTCACCAAGACCCTTCATGGAATTCACAAGCTCCTCAACTCTTAATAAATATTTATTAACTATTTCATCCTCATTTATCATTAGTTGTTCAAATTTCAATCTATATGTCTGAAGTTTTGCATCTTTTACTTTCTCATTTCCTTCATAACTGCTAATGAGTTTATCCCACATCCCTTTGCCAGAATCAATATGCATTACCTTTATAAATTCAGCTTCAGCAAGCCCACTAAAGATAGAATTCATTCCCTTTGCATTGAAGATGAATTCTAACTTATCATCTTTGGAAGCTAGCACAACAGGTTTTATATATCCAGTCTCTACAACATCGCAAACATCAGAACCTAAGGCCATAATGTATGTTCTCATTCTAACCTTCCAGAAAGAAAAATTTGTTCCATCAAACAGAGGAGGCTTATTGGTTGAATTTCCTTCATGACTTGTCATGTTTAATATTATTGATCTAAATTTAGCTAAAAGGAACCCACTATGATACCAATTGTTCTAAATACTAACACAACTGAGAGGGGGGGTGAATCAACTGTTACTGTGCTTAAACAATTTTATGCCTATTGAAATATTATTAATGTTCTCCAAGTGATCATGAAGATTATGCAAGTCGTGAACAACAGAAATAATAAACATCAATCACACATATGATATACATAGAGGCAGATATTCATGAGGAAACCCATGAAGGGGTAAAACCTCTTCTTCTTAGAATGATAGGCAGTCTTTTATGTTCTGTACATCATCTATATTTGAGCACCAACTCAAAATGAGGCTACAACCTCTTCTTTAACAAGCTGCAACTTGTAGAGAGCACCAACCTATGGTTTCTCTAGCACCCACTAGAAGGAAGCACCAACTCCCTAAGTGTTCCAGCACCAACTAGATGGAAGTTGCAACTTCCAGTCACATAGGCACCAACCTATATAACAGAGAACAATGGTTCTCCCTTTCACCACCCTGCGACCATGGTTTTTCTGGATGCAACTAGATGGAGGCTACAACTCCCTATGTTCAAGAAGCCACTTCAAAATATGAGGACAACAGTCCTCCCTAGAACCACCCTACCACCCTGAGATATAAAACTTTACTTACTTGATATGTCTCTAATATGGTCTGTTACAGCTCCATGTCTCCTCTACCTTCTTCAGCTTCTATGCTATGTTCTACTTCTACATATTTTTTCTTCTGTGCTCTTCCCTTTTTATTCCTCCACACAACACCTCTATGTTCAGATTCTCTTCAGCATTTTATGCTATGTGTTGCTTCTACATTCTATACACTACGCCTCGGATCGCAACTTCAGGTACTACCCTGCTTCTCCTCTTACCCACATGCATAATCATCGAAAAATCACACTATCTTTTCTTTTCTGCATGTCTTACTTGCACCGAGTCCTCTGCCCGATCATTATTCAAACTCTTCATCTTCTCTTGCATTTATTCTGAATTTGTTCATCATCAGTGGTCGTTATCCCAAGATACTTTGTCTTCTCTAGTAGTTATCTTGAACCTGTTCATCACTAGTGGGTGTTATCCTGAGATTCTTTGGCTTCTCTGGCAGTCACAACTCTTCATCTTCTCTAGTAGTTACAGTCAGTCATTTTTGGCTTCTTTGGCTTCTAATCCCCTTCCTTCATGTGACCACCAACAATGACCAAACACCTATTCAAAAGGTGATTCCTGATTTTGGTCTCATGAGCGCTAGCTCCATTTCTCAATATGACCTTGGGCGATGATCTCATGTGACCACGCGATTGCGTGTGCGTCCAAAGGTGGTTTGAATCAAACTACTTTTTCCCTGCAATTTACCTCAAGCCTCCATGTGCCCTTTCTCAAAAATCGAGGTTTCGATTGCAGCCCGCCTTCAACTTTTTAAATTTCATGCATCTTCAATCCCCGCAATGCAATGGGACCGTCGATCTCACTATATTTACGGTGCTCCTAAACGGAAAGTTCATATTATTTCTTTCATGATCTGTGGATCAGATCTAACCTTCCTAAATCAACGGATGTGATTTATTTTGTGATCCGGGCTTCGGGAGTTTCAAATCTCAAACCCTGTTTTCTTCCATACACCAATCTTTCGAAGTCGATGATCTACAGACACCTGTCCTTCTCAATTGACAACTCTGCCTCCACTTCGGGAATTTGACCTTTCAACTACATCAACAGTTCTACGGCTCCTTTCTCAATCAACGGTCGAGATCTCCTTCGGGTCTCCGGACTTCTAAAATCTCAAGTCTCAAACTTTACTTCCTTTCAAAGTATGCAGATTAATTCCACCTGTCCTCTTGGATCGAATGGTTGAGGCTTACTTCGGGTCTTTACGTGGAGTCCAAAGGACTACACCATGTATTTAATGGATCAGATGGCCCAGATTTACTTCGGATGATATGATGCTTGAGATCTTCTTCGGATGATATGACAACTGAGATCTACTTCAGATGATCCAATGGTTGAGAATTTATTTTGGCTTTCCAAGTCTCCGAGCTTCAAGAATTTCAAAACTCAAAATGACGCTCTGAATTAGATGGCCCAGATTAAATTTGGACAATATGACGCTTGAGATCTTCTTCGTATGATCTAACAACTGAGATCTAATTCGGATGATCCGGTGGTTGAGAATGTATTTCGACTCTCTGTCTCTCTCAGCTTCGGGTATTTCAAATCTCAACTAGAAATTATGTAAGTGATTTCTCCGGAGTGTAACCTCCTCATAATTTTAGGCTCAAAACGAATGATGTTCGTTTGATCAAGATCTTAGATCAACGACTCAATATGTCTGCGATGTAGCTTTGCCTTGGATTAAATCCAAGGTATATCCATCTTTTCTTATCCTATCCTTCCACTTAATTCGATCCGACGGCTGACGGATATTCGGATAATTGAATTCTCAAACCTTGTGCCCCATTTATCCTATCCTTCACTTAATTTGATCGGACGGCTGACGGATATTTGTGTGATCGAATTCTCAATTGTTTTTCCCCGCTTATCCTATCCTTCCATTAATTCAATCTGACGGCTGAAGAAAACTCGGATGATTGAGATCTCAGATCTTTCAGCTTATCCTGTCCTTCCACTCAAAAGTGATCCAATGGCTATCAGTTATTTGGGTATTCGAATTCTCAACGTCCCTAGTTTGTCCTGTGGAGATTTTGATCCTGATAACGTTTTTGTACTGCGCTTTCTTTTCTAAGCTTTGATCTCTACATATTGTTCACTTCTCCTCCTTAGCTTATGTTGTTCCTGTTTTCCATCGTCATTTTTGTTCTTTCCATCAATGACAAGCACACTCTTATCGTAAAACATGCCAACACCAGTAGACCGAGGAAAAGAATAAACATAAAAGAAAGAAGTGTAAGGGGGATAAAAAGGTTGTTAACAATGCTCATGAGGGAAAAACTGAGAAGAGGAAGGTGAAGTTTCTGTGTAATCTTTGCACAGACGACCACTTAACTCACCTATGCCCTCGTCTTGCGAAATTTTAGAAGCTACTAGCACAACAAAATTTTGTTATGTTGACAAACCCTTTTCCAGAAGAGAAAAATATGGCTCAAGATTCTACATCCACGAACGCAGCTAGGGGAATTTAGGGACCCTCCATGCCTAATCCTAACAAAATAGACATGAACATTTACATCATGAACACAAATTCTCATTTATCAACCAAGACTTGTGACTACGGAACACTAGAATCTGTTGAGAAGGGAAAAGAGGCATCCAACCCATTGACTCTTCTTCAAATTTAGAATACAGTGGGAAAAGCAATGACTCACATCCATAAAGGTATGTTCAAAAAGGATTTTCATAACCCAAACACGAGGGATTCTTAGAATTACTCCATCGTGGAGGATATGACACAGACCCCTTGTGTAATGTCTTCTCTGTAAGTTCTCCATAGTTTCACCTCAAAGAGAAAATATTTGTTGTCTTCCTTGGGAGCCGTGGAACCTAGTAACTTAGGAATGATCATTTTTTATCTGATTGATCTTAAACCTCATCTTCCTCACCATGTCTCTTTTCAAATAGTAGTGGTGTATACAATGAAATCGTTGACATGAAACATTTTATGTTCAGTGGTTGACGAGGATGCCTTGACTTGCATGATGTCATTGGCATGTTGGAGGGCCACTGGACATACTGCGTTGTCTCCATCACCTATGTTTCTTACATCTTTTGACGGTGGATTGTTCATACCACATGGTATAATTCCCTCTTTCCCCATGCAGTTGGAGGGTAAAACTGTGTGCGTCAAGGTTGAAGTAGTCGATGCGCCTCTTAACTACAATCTCTTTTAAGCACAAAGCTCGACTTACGTAATGCATGGGGTTGTAGCCACTATTTTTTGGGTTCTATGTTTTCCTCATGAAGGTTAGATTATAACCGTAGACCGGTTGTATTTCTCCCATCCTGACCCTTCATAGTAGGAATCCATGATCCCAATGATTGATAACATGCAACCAAGAACTGTCAACTTAGGTGTCGGATTGTTTCCATTAGTGATGGTAAATTTTGATTATCCACCACCTTCCAATGATGTAATTTTTATTTTGTTCATCCCCAACCAGTCGAAGGCTGCAATTTTTCAAGTGTTATCTTTTAAAACAAGATAATTTCATGACCCGTGAACTTTACCTTCCCCATCGGATTTGATGGAAGCGATAGAAACCTTGGCATGACCATGCCCTTATCCGCTGCTAATGTTGCATACAATGTTGTCCAAAAAGCCTCGGCCAACCCCGATCTATCTCCCCCACAGAAGCTAGATCTAGTTCTCGAGCCTATTTGGGCTCAAGACTCTCTCGCCGCTTAGGACCCTTTAGACTTGGTCTTTCCCCCTAATGAGGAGATTCTGGAGGCACTGGATGGTCCCGACAAACCTTGGGGTGATCTTCACCATAGATCTTATTTTCTTCCTGATATTAGGAGAATAGAGGTAGGAGAGTTTGTTATGACCATGAATGGAGATAGCCCTTGTCCTATTAAGACTCTAGCTACACACAGAATATATGATCAGGGAAACATGGAAATTATTATTGCAACGATTCCTATCAATATCTCCAAAACCCCTAGAATCATGGAGAATGTCTTCGTCGAAGCAGATTGCTCCCCCAAAGAGATTCAAATTTACACCGAGTTCTTTAAGGAGTTTCGTGACATTTTTTCATGGTATTACGAGGAGATGTCAGGCATTGATCCACGAATTGTTGAACATGAAATCATGACTTATCCTAATGTCAAGTCGGTTCGATAAAAGATTCTCCCTGTCAATCCTTGAAAAGTAGCGATGATAAAGGCTAAGGTAGAGAAACTCCTCAAATTTAGTTTCATCTACCCTGTGCAATTGACAGAATGGGTATCAAACTCGATTCATGTCAACAAGAAGAACGACATGATTCACGTTGTAAGGATTTTAACAATTTGAACAAATATTTCCCAAAAGACAATTTTCCAACCCTGTTTATTGATTAGATCATCAATGAGTGTGCAGGTTGTGAAGTATTTTCTTTCATGGATGGTTTTTCGGGATATAATCAAATTCAAATAAAACTTGAGGACCAACATAAAATGGATTTTATTTGTCGTTGGGGTACCTTCGCGTATCGAAAGATGCCTTTTGGCCTAAAGAATGTTGGACCTACTTTTCAGTAGGCCATGTCATTCACTTTTCATGACCTCAAACACATAGTATAGGTGTACCTGGATGATCTAACATCACATTCTCACAAGATATCTGATCATCCCACCCATTTATGACTAATATTTGAGTAGTGTCACTACTATCGGATTCACTTGAATCCAAACAAGTGCAGTTTTTGTGTGACATCAAGTCATTTATTAGGTTTCATTGTGTCGACAAAAGGGATCATGGTCGATCTTCTTAAGGTTGAGGTGATAGTTCAATTACCTCCCCCATGCACAATACCCCAGCTTCATAGTTTATAGGGGAAAGCAAACTTTCTTCTGTGTTTTTTCACTAATTATGTCGAGATTACGAAAGGGTTCATGCATCTTTTAAAAAAGGGAGTCCCATTCTATTGGGATGAAGCAACTCAGTTCTCTTTTGATGTGTTGAAACGTGCTCTGATGTCTTCCCCTCTGCTCAGGCCTCCTAATTATGGCAAGGATTTACTGTTATATGTGGTTGTTGTGGTTTCTCATGCTGTCCATCAGTTTTATCACTATATATTACTTTGTAAGACCACTTTCATTGTCATTGTCAATCCCTTTCAATACGTGTTAATGAGACATGTCATCGACAGAAAAATCAATAGGTGGATAATAATCCTTCAAGAGTTTGACTTGTATTTCATTTCGGAGAAATCCAAAAAGTCCTTGGTATTCATAGAGTTAATCTTGGAATTGTCGGTCGAAAGTGGTGATATTTCGCCTAAAGAGTCACTTATTAATGAAGATATTTTTTTGATTTCATCTTTAGACCCTTGGTATGGAGATATACTTATGTATCTTTAGACATCGAAGTGCTCCACTTCTACTTCTCGCGATGAGCATCGATGAATACGAAACCAAGCACAAAACTATCTCATCCTCAATGACACTTTGTATCGTCGAGGTGTAGATTACATTCTTTGATGATGTCTTACTCACGAAGAAGCAAAGCTTGTTTTGAATGACTGTCACACTAGAGCATGTGGCGGTCATCTTTCTGGGTTGGAAACAACCCGAAATATTCTTCGCGCAGGATACTTCTAGCCCTCATTAATCAAAGATTATGTTGAGGTGGTCAAGAAGTGTCACCTGTGTCATATATTCTGTCAGAAGATATGGGCACACCCTGCTCCTATGTTTCTGGTCATTGTTGTCGGTCCCTTCACCAAGTGGGAGATTGATTTCACTACATGTCACTCATATTCTTCCAGGAGGCATCGCTATATCATCGTAGCGACATAATACTTCACTAATTGGGTCGAAAGTATGCCGACATTTAACAATGACGGGGAAACTGCTTCCCTTTTTGTTTTCAATCAGATAGTAGCTAGATTCAATATCCCAAAGGAGATTTTCACTGACGATGGCAGTCACTTCCAAAATAAAATATGATTGAATTAACATCAAAGCTTTGGTTTAAATAGGAACATTCGTCACTCTATTACCCACAAAAGAATGGTCAGGTAGAAGCTGTGAATAAGTCTCTCAAGGTTATTCTTCAATGGATGATCAATTCAGCCAAGTCAAATTGGAATTTGATGTTATATTCAGTGTTGTGGGCCTATCGAACTTATGTAAATATTACTACTATTTTCTCACCTTTCCATCTCATCTATGGCTTGGAAACAGTCTTACCCATTGAGTGTCAAATCCCTTCTTTGAAGTTGGCAATGTAATGTAAGGTAGCTAGAGAGGTATTAGGGGGGCACAGAGGGCCCATAGTGATAATAGTGGAGGTCATTCAATGTAAGGTGGAATAGGTCCACTATATTATTAAATAAGGCCCACTATGGTAGTTAGATATAATAAATGGGTAATTAGATATAATAAATGTAAGAGGACTTCTTAGAA
>ML785302.1:54856-83208 GCA_009831015.1 Picea engelmannii | reverse complement strand
GAGTCAAGTGTCAATATGATCGGTTTGTTCTCCCTCGAATTTTCTCTGAAGGTGATCTTGTCCTAGTATACGACCAAGACAAACATCCCCTAGGGGCAGGCAAGTTCAAACCCATGTGGTTTGGACCTTTCATCATGAAAGAGGTCTTAGAGAAGGGTTCTTACTGTCTGGTTTATTTCGATGGAAATGCCTTAGCGAATCCTAAAAATGGGCTCTACCTTCAGAAGTAATACTCTTAGGTCGGTCACATGGGTGTGGCTTCTTGTATATATGTATAATCTTTTATACATTTTTGTCTTTTTCATTTTATGGACATGTAGTTATTTATGTCTTCTTTTTCACTATGGTAGATGTCAAGTGAATCAAAGGTTTACTTTGGTTCACGGATGGTGCTATTCGACACACTCGGAGGCTTGCTTTCACATATTGGCTAATTTTCACACCTAGTGGCCAAATGCTATATTCCATAGGTATTTGTCTAGGTGACACAACCAATAATGTTGTCGAGTACAGTGCAGTGATAGAATTACTACGTGATGCTTTATCACATGGTTTTTCTTTCCTTCGAGTTTATTTATATGCTCAACTGCTTGTGTCCCAGTTAAATGGGGTTTAGCACGTTTATGAACCCACTCTTCACCAATAATTCCTTAGGGTATGTCTCTTAGAACAATCTTTTGATTATATTACTTATATTCATGTTCCTAGGAGATTTAATCATTTAACTGATACTCTATCTAATCAAGTTTTAGATTGGCATGTTTCTCACATGTAAAAGTAAAACACAAACATACACATGTAAATAAATTTGTAAAAATGTCATCCATAAAACAAGAAAGATGTATGTGTGTGTGTGTGTGTGTGTGTGTGCGTGTGTGTCTGTGTGTGTTCAGGGTCAGTGATAGACCCTCTAACATAAAATCCTCTGCATTAGGATGCCAATACTTCACAAGATCATTGAGCAACCTCAATTGTTCCCTCATGAATGAACACCGAAAAATTTCCATAAGCCATAATTTTTTAGTGTAGCGATGGTCACAGGGTCCTCCTCAATCAAGAAATTCAACTCCTCGTGTTCCCTCTCTCTCCAATGAACATACATCCTGTCACACACACAAGTTGGAGAGGTTTTAGTCTTCACTTATTTATTTTTGAACTTTAAAGAGGGTGTACGTGGGTTGTCTTTAGGTCAGTCACGTATGTAGGCAGACTGAGTATTACTCTTCCTACGTACATATGTGAGATAAGTGTGGATAGCCCGCATACACGCAATCACAACCCTTTTTCAAGAGTACGCCCCTCCTAAATAAAAAATTAAATGAAAATTAATGACCTAAAAAGAAAGAGGGGGTGATTTGTACTTACTTGGTCCAAGTGTGAGGATTTTCCATCCACCGTAGCTCTCGAGATTCATGTTTTGATCAAATGGATTTTTGACTTCTTTTGTTAATTTCCAAATTGCAATGGTAAAATGAGTTGTCCACCTCTATTTATAGACTTTTTTGGCCCTTTTATCCCTAACTTGGTCCCCTTTTTCACTTTTCCTATATTGGTGGCTACTTTAGTTCTCTTTTGAGTTATCTTTCGGTCATTTTGATGAACTTGTCCTTTCGGTTTGGTAATTTTTTTTAGATGGGTTACACTCATATTGTCCCATGGAAAACATCATTTTTTCAAATTTTTCATATAGGTTAGGTTTTCGCTCCCATCTTTATGCATATTGTTGTCTTTTCCACTTTACCATAGGATTGATCCCACCAAAGTGCAACACAAAACCTTCTTGGCTGCTTTAAAAATGTCGTAATTAGGTGGTAGAGTCTACCTCTACATGGATGCTCTAGATAGATCCTTTGTTGCATTTTGGCATCCATACTATGATTTTGACTATAGGCTTGGGAGTCCTTGTTAGTCCCATCCAGGGATGATTTTAGGGGCTAAATTTCTCTCATGGGCTAATTTTCCATGGTTTTTCCAAAAATGATTCGCCCAAATTCTTTAGGATAAAATTAATTTACCTTAAAAATCACCAAAATTTTATAAAAACTATATAAAATACTTAGAAATTTGAATATTTTTACAAAAATATCGCCAATCATTTATAGTTGACATATGAAGGATTAGTAAGATTCGCCAAGGTTTCTACATTTTAAAATAAATTTCCATCCTTAAAATCATCCCTGGTCCCATCATGATTACATATTGAAGCCTCATTCTTCTTGTTAATCATCATTCTTGGCCTTACCCAAAGGACTCCCTAATGAGCACAGTTTGTTGTCTTTCAAGCTCACTTTAAATTTTGAAAGTAACATCCAACAAGACTGTATTTATTCTTTTCGATCTCGTCTGGATTACTTATGAAAAGTATCCCCCTTGGAGTCTTCTTTAAGTCCTTTTCAGACTCTCTAAAATTGAAAATATTGTTGAGTGATCATGTTGCCCTTCACACTAGCCAAACTCAAATTTGAAGGCACATCTGTTTGGCGATAGTTTACCCCTTTTTCATTCTGAATGGATAATTTTATGAATAAAGGTATGCTCTAGGAACTTCAGTTCACTATAAGAGTATTCTCAAGCGTAATTTTAACCATGTTTCAGGCCTGAGGGACTAAATGTTTGAAAAAGGAACATTGTCATTGGTTTTGGTTTATCTCTTTTTCAAGCCTTAGAGATTACTTACGAAAAAGGAACCCCCCCCCCCGGAGTCCAAAGTTAAGCTCTTTTCAAACTCCCTAAATATGAAAATATCATCAAGTGACCTTGTTCCTTTCAAACTCGTTAAATTGGTCAAGAAAGAACATCCATTCGGCATGAATTTAACCCTTTTTTCAGCCAATAGATTATTCCAAAAAAAGGTACACATCAGGAGATTTGTCTTGYCRAGAGAGTTATCCTTAGTTATATTTTATACTTTTTTGGGCTAAGGAGACTAAACCTAGAAAAAGGTAGTGAGTCCATAGTTAAGTTATTTTCATACTCCTTAAAATTAAAAAGATCGGCAAGTGATCTTGTCTCAATCACACTCGTTAAATTGGTACTGAAGAGATGTCTTTTCGGTATAAGTTTAACCATTTTCTAACCGAATAGACTAATTACGAAAAAGAAACTCCCTAGAGTCTTCTTTTATCATTTTTTCAGACTCTCTGGGCTCGTAAAAATTTACATGGAAGGAGTCTTGTTGTGTCATGCTTAATCACATTGTGGGTCTCATCTTTGTGTCTTTGTCCTTATGTCATCTCCATGTTTCTCTCAACTGAACCTTTAAAAGAATTCCTTATACGCAAGCCTTGCAGCACTTTTTCCCTTGCGATCTAACACCTTGACTCATGAAGGAATTTTCCTCGAGTGTCCTTATCCTGCACATGTCTCCTTGCTTTGAGCATCAGTATGTTCCATGCACTTGGAACCATTTTTCTTGCCTGCAACACTCATTCCTCCTTTGTAATGTAGCATTCTTTTATTCTTTTTCAAGCTCGTTAAAAAATTGAAAAGGACAAAAAAATCAATATTCCAAAAAGAGGGGACGAGATATATAAGTTCATTTTTCGGCAGCAAGATAGTCTCGCTTGGACAAAGAACATCCTTTTGTTTGTTCCCCAAGCATTGGGATCTAGTATGACCTTAGGAAGTTGTTCTCGCTACATAGATTTGTGTCCTCCTCCATTTGGTTACTCTTCCAAACATATGGAGAGTTTGTGGTGCCTCCTACATCATAGAATTATGTCAATGTTACGCTGCCTGATTCTGATCATCTTTCGTACTTTTGTCCAAGGGAAGTTTTATCCAACCTAATTTGACCATTCTGTAGTTTGTCTCTTGAATTTCATGAGTTGGCCATCCCGTGAGTCCTATCAAGTCCAGATTCAAAATCGACGAAGTTCTGTGCCTGATGATCAAGATCCTCCAGTCTTTCCCCGATAGTATTTTGAATACCTCAGAGTAGTGAGTCATACACTAGTATTTTACTCCTATCTGAGTTATTGAATATCTTGAAGTTGTTTCTAGAGCCATGAATTCCTCATCTCCAACCACAGGCATTGATTCTTCTTGAAGATGAATATTATATTGTACTTGAATATCATCGATTTATTTTGAGATGTAGACCCACTGTGTACTGCTCATGGCTACACTTTATATATACATTTCTAGGACATGGATCTGCAGTTTACTTGCTTGGAAGCCATGATTATTTCATCATGAGCATGGGTATGCCCGCCTCGGAGAGATTATTATTGTTTTGCAGATAGTGACCTCCCGAACTATGGTTCCGGGCTCACTCGACTCCATGCCTTCCCACTGGTAAAAATATTGTAATGTATTTAGGCCATTATTTTCTCTTATGATCTCACACATTAGGGGGCATCTGTTATAGCACTAAAATACCATACCTATGCATACATGGCATTGGCATTTCTACTTGCATAATTTGACAAATTATTGTTGAGGATCTCTCTTTAAAAAACCATTTTTTGGAGAATGCACATGCCCTTTTGCACTACTACCCGCATACATACACTAGTTGCATACTAGACATCCCACGTACATATTCTAGTTTCACATTAAACAACCCACGTTTACCTCCAAAAGTTGCAAGGAATTTGGCGGAGTTTATGGGCTATCGAGGGTTTCCCAACCAATTCACCAATTGTAGCCCGTCCCCAAACCGAATAACTATCCTTTTTTCATATAAAAGGAGTTATTGGGGTCCCATTCCATCATCGAACATTAGAATAGAGAAACTCTGCCAAAATCCCTTCCCCTTTGAGCCCAAGCTTTGCATCCCTTTCTTAGATTTGGCCTCAACATTCCCCCTCCATCCCTCTCCCTATACAATCCCTTCCCTACTTCCCAAGGAGATCAGTTGATTGTGAGAGGTATTATGGGAATAATGCACTTGGAGCAGCAGTAAGAGGATCCCGGACCATTTTTGCAGAGCGTCTTCCAATGAGAAGGTTGTAACTTTTGTAATCTTCATATATGAATAAAATAATTGTGTTTCTATCCCAAATATTGTGTTTTTGTGCCTATTTGATTATTGCATTCACATTTGTATCTAAACCCTAACATTGATAAGTATAGATAGAATATCTTGTAGCTTTGTTGTTTAAATTGTTTGCAGGTCATCTTTGGGAGGAGACCAGCAGTCCAAGAAAATACAAAGCAGAAGGAGGTCAACACCAGTCGAAGACCTAAGGTACACCCTCTTTTCCTACTCTTATCTTTTAAGGTCAGATTGTTTGGGGTAGTTTAGAAATAGGATTTTCTTTTAAGGGAGATCGATCCTTTGCCTATACTACGACCCAATATAGTAATAGGGGGATTTTCCCCGCAAGCACTAAGAACAAAAAAGAAAAGTGATACAGGGAGAAAGAGGTTGTTGCAATTACTATAGCAAAAGTTATGTTATGGCTTGTTGGACAACCATACATAGTATAGGAAATTGACATGCAAATGCATTTAGGAGCATGCTAATGATGCATTATTAGTGCATACAAATATAAATTGATGAATGCGAATTTGTTAATATACATTTATAACATAACAATATTAGGATTAGTCTATTGTTGAATATATATTAATATGAAAGTAGTTTATGGTGTTTGTTGTACCAAGAAAGAGATAATTCTTGCATGTTTGCAAGTGTTGCTACTAATGTTGTTGCATATAGAAGGAAGGAACATAAAGATGAAGAGTGGATTATAAGTCTTATAATAGAAGCATAGAATCTTCTATTATTATCAGCTATCCAAGTAGCATTAAATTAATTTAATGGAAGCTATGTAGGTATGAGTTTTATGTATTCTTATTGCATAATTGATGAAGGGAATTTAGGAAAGAATTTCCTCATCCAAATTTATTTTATAAAATCCTTTTATCTTTTGAATGCATACACTAACATAGCTGCATGTAATGTTAATTGGTTGTGATCTAATAACCAAGGCAATAAAAGGTATGAACATGTTATAGGAATGGATGCCAAAAAAGCTAGACATGTATGAGACCATGACATGGTTGGTTATGGAAAGGCATGGTTATGGAAAGGATATGTACCACACAAATATCCAATGAACTTCCTAATTCTAAATAATAATTGGACTGCAACATTTTTTCTAACACCAATGAACACCAAAGAATTTGTTGGCCCTCGACCAAGTTTTGAGAGAACATTGGTCGTGTTTGACCATTTGTGGGACTTCGACATGCTGGATGAAGACGGAGCACTCAGGTGAAGCGGATATCGTGGGATCCCGCCCATTTTGTGGGATTTTTGGACTTTTAGGGTTTATCTAACGGGTATGGGATGTTGACCCATAGGTTTACCCATGCTTAGGCCTTTTTATAATGTATAAATAAGTAGCTAGGCAATGTAAGTAAGGTGTTAATTGGATTAGTGCAAGAGGTCGTTGGCTTAGTGCATGACTAGAGTATGTTAAGACTTGCAGAGCTAAGTGTAAGTGATTGTAAGAGGCTTTGTGCACAGACTTTAAGGCTTTGTTCTGTGACCTGATTTTGAGGAAGGTGGATCTAGTGCACTGTGCGCAGATCACCTGTCCTGTGCAGAGTGAGATCTGTGGCTTTGTGCCTATAAGAAGATTGAAGGACACTAATAAAGAAGAAAAAGAGTTGGTGGACATAGCCCCACACTGGGGTGAACCACGTATATCCTATGTTGATGTTCTTTGTGCTATGTTGTTCATGTTATTTATGTGTCTATTTTCTTAGTGCACTGTTCTTGATGTATGATAGATAGATCTATGAATTCTTGGTGCTTTATGATGTGAATAAATGTTAGATATGAACTTATGCTAGGTGCTAAGAGGTTGTAAGGGTTAGATATTGTCCTAATCTATAATAAGGGTTAATCTACGAGGTGAAGGAGAATCATAACTTAATCTACGAGGTTAATATTGCTGGCTAAGTGCTATGTTAAGTGTTGTAATCACAAATCTGTGTCTCATCTAGGTTGTAGACACCTGAGTCCTGCAACCCCCCTGCCTCTACCTCGGGTGAGACTTCATCTTCTTCGCAAGTTTTGCCGAAATGGTCGGTAGTTAGGGTTTTGTTGGTGCATTTTTGAAGTGTTGAACCTCGGGTCTGCCCCTGTGCCAACAAATTGTTCTGTTGCTGGGACCTGAAACTATAATTTCTAGGAACTGAAGAAAAGAGAAATATTTGTGTGTAGATCTATTGTTGTAGTGTGAAATATTCAACTTGAATTGCAAAGCTCTGTGCTAAGAAAGAGGCTCAATCTGAAAAAAAAGAGGTAAGATCTTAAATCTTTGTGCTCTGTTAAAGGTAAGATAAGTGGAAATTTTTTCTTCGAAAGTATGAATCTAGGTATGTTTGATAAATTTTGTCCTAGTCTGAAAACTAGGGCGCAACTAGAAGAAAGAGTTGATCTGAATAGATTTGATAGAGATAGTGAAACATATGTTATTCCTATGCATAGAAAGAATTATTGGACTAACAAGTGGATGCAGGAACCTAGAAAGATTTTTTGCAGATTGCAGGTCCCTCACTGTGATCCCAGTGTGTAGAACAGGAAAGGTTGGGGATCGTTTAAAATAAAGAGAGGATTGACACTGTATTATAATTGCAGAAGATCGGGACATCTTGCTAAGGAATTCCCTAGTGTAGGTCCTATTTTTCTTTTTTGTAAGTTGTTTGTCATGAGTTTTTAGGTTTCCCTAGAATGATTGCCAAAGTTGAAAAGATGAATATGAGACAAGAAAACTATGAAGAAGGTCAAGAGACTAAGGATATGTTAGAAAACTAGAAAGAATCAAAGACCATGTTATTACAGATGAAAGAAACATTGAATGATCACAGAGACATCATTTTATCAGAGATCTTAAAAGAAAATCCATGCATAGAAACAAGAATTAGAGACTTCAACATAGACTGTGTTTTGGATGAGGAAACACATGTGAATATTATGCTAGAAAGCACTTGGGAAATTTTGGGAAAGCCTGGCATGATTCCTTCATTGGGAAGGATATGATTGTTTAAAGGAAAGATGATAACCCTATGTGGAAGAGTTACTAATGTACCTATGATTAATCATGGAACATTGACCAAAGAAGAATTTGAAGTTATTAAGTTTGTTGATAATAGCACCCCTTTTGCATTTTTGCTAGGAAAGACCTGGATTGAGAAAGATCAGATCCGAAGGAAAGAAGAGGAAGAAGCTAAAGAATAGAAAAATCAAGAATTAAGGGATTTCATGGCTAGAAAAATAGAGCGACTAATACAAGAACAAGAGGACAAGTCGAAGAAACATAAGGCAAGAGAGTTAGTTGTCGAAGTTGAAAGAATGTAGAGAGGCTTGAAAAACTTGTCCATGTAGGAAAGAGTTATATCCACCTCGAAAGTAGTAAGAGAAGAGGTATTACACTCAAACCTTTTGAAATACCCTCAGCAGTACGAAGTTACTACACTAAGAGAAAATAAGAATGAGAATGGAAAGAGGAATCTAGAAACTCAGATCACAGGACAGAAGGAAAGAAAACTTAGTAAGAAGAAAAAAAAGTTAGAGAAACTATAGGAAGTTCCAGGAGGACTTCGCAGAAAGTGGGCTTGTCGAACTTGAACCTCTCTAGAATAGCAAAAGTGCGTAGAATGGCACTTTTCCACGACGAAGCTATATGACCGTTGGAGGCGTCGTGACCATTAGAATGATGCTCTGTAACGGTTAGAAATGTAGTTATTTCTGAAAATATTGCCATTGAACCATTGAGACCATGCCATAATGAATGGATTCGTATTGATTAAGTCATTTCGAACCGTTGAGGGAATCCATTACGATGTTCTTATTTAATCTGTCGAATGCCGCATAGGGACCAATTTTTACAAATCGAGATATCCGAGCTAATAGAAAACCAATTGCATACCACGTTGTGTTGTCTAGACCTCCCCATCAATTCGATTAACTTGAGTATATATTCGCCTGCTTGAGTTATTTGATCACGAGTGTGCATCTCAAGAGAACGTAGTGCAGTACAGAAGTCTGTGGAGGAGATATTAATAGACATTATGGCTAAGAAATTCATGCCTATAGGAATACATGCATCATCGACGGACGGATTGTAAGCATCCCCCTCGACTGGACGTTGATATATGTCTTGAACCATGACTGAGAAAATAAGAAAGAACTATGACGATCTAGCGAACACGAAGCAGATCCCGTCGGTCTTGCCCGAATACATCCCACCTTTAGCTGGCACGGTTAGTCGTGATAGCGTCCCACATGATTTTGAGTACACACTCATCACTGCGTACCTCCCAAAGGGGATACGTGTAGTCAAACTGCAGTTGGGGTTGATCCCAGCTCTCAAGATGAGTGACTTTAACCTTGGAGATCGAAAGAACTATGTGATGCTCGCACTGCATAGGTACCTGATGAAGACAACTGGGAAGAATCCCAAGATGGTTCCTTAGCCATGGATTAAGGATATCGTGAGATCTAAGATCCTAAATGTAATGAATATACCCCACTTCGGCAGACATTAGGAGGTTAACATGTGCGTTAAACTCCTCCTGTCATGCTACCATGGAGGTTACCTCTGGCTAGATAGGCGCATCATTGTGGATCTGGCACTGATCCACCTCATCACTAGATTGAGCATGCAAGGACCAAACCCTTATAAATTCTACCTAGGTAAGGTTGCAGATCGCTCCCTGGCACAGTGCATCAAGGAGGCGTATGGCGATGTGGAGAAGGGGAAGTGAGGCTACAAGGTAGCCTCCATCCAGGTTGGAGTAGTGCGCCTCTCTTGTCAGTTGGTTGCTGGCAAGCTCGTCAGAAAGAACCATCCTAAACATGTCATAAAGTTCGTAGTCGACCTCGCAGGGAAGTGTGTCGAAGGAATGCAGATGAACTAGGTGAGCTACCTCGTCAACGAGTTGGAGAAGGACTGTCACAAAGTGTAGGACCAAGGATATGAATTTCACTTCAATTGGTTGTTGATTCTAATCGCATTTGTCACTTGGGAGATGTCAGAGGGAGCGACATTCCTAGAAGTCGATCCATCAGAACCATTGGCCACGAGGTTCACCACCTTGTGGTATACGAGCGATATGGCGAAGCAGTGGCAATCAAATGTGGTTTTCCACGCTTACTATATACAGCTGATGCGAGCCATTGAAGCATTTATGTGGATGACCCCGAACACTTTGCATATGTATAGGCCACTAGTGAAGTTCCACACTGACCAATACTTCATCTACATCACCGCATGCATGGACGAAAGTAAAGAGGAGCTGCAGTCCTACTATAAATTGATTGACGAAGATATGGAGGAGATAACCAAGGAATGGCCAGTCGAATTCCTTGTACCAGTAGAAGATGTATAACTATCCAACCCTGACATCATCGGAAGTCATTTGGTCACCTGATGCAGTAAGTCACGATCACCACCTCGCGCTCCTGCTCACAGGATCGATCAATCATTTCATGAGCTGAAGCGGCTCTTTTGATTCCCCAGTGGAATCACTATTTAAATCCCGATCCACAGGTCCTACTCTTTGCCTGTCACGGCCTCTGCACGCGCCTGTGACTTTTCCCTGATGATAATTTTGGGTTTTGGGGTTTCTTGATCCCCGATGTCACGAGAACCACTATCCTCTTGAATCCCCGATCTCCGATGAGTCAATTCACTGATACGCGCATTTACGTGTTAGCCCTCCTGGCTAAAATCCTAGTCCACACGACCAGTTCTCATAAGACCACAGTCTTATCTCCTATCGGGCTTTCAGGATTTCCAATGCCTCTCGCGATTTCAAGACTTGAAGTATCCCGACTTCCTCAACCTCGAGAACTCCGATATCCCGGGTGTCGATTCTCCCCTATGCTGACAGCTGGCCCCACAAATGGCACTTCCCTCCTTTCGGGGTTTCGGACATCGCGATGCTGAAATGTATGGACTCCTTGTCCACAAAATCCCCGATATGCCGATCCCCAACTTCCTTCGGATCTCTGACACGCGTCCCAATTGATGGACGGCCCCGATCGCTTACGAGGTTTCCAACATGGATTTCCCCGATCTCTTGCTTACGGAACCCCCGATTTGCCGAGTCCTGAAACTCCGATGGGGTCTCCCTTTTCGGGACTTTTCCCAAGATATTAGATATTCACCACGTGTCTCCTCAAGATGGATGGCCCTGATCCAATCTCGCGATTTCGAAGTTTTCGATACCCCGACAACAGAAATTCTCTGTCAACTCAAAACCCTGGTAGCCGATATACCGATGGGTCGCTCGATCCCCGCCAGGTGTCTCCACAAACGGACGGTCCAGATCGTTCCCGGGACTGTTACCCTGGAGATTTCTTGATCTCCTGTCCACGGGATTTTCGATTTCGCGAACGCCAATATCCCGATGACCACGCCTATCGTCGGGATTTTTCTCCTCCCGCTCACGAAGCTTAAACCTCGTGCAACTTCAGTCAATCCAACGACTGAAAGGTATCTATCGGAACATCCAATGGTCCCCAATATCCTGGGATTGCACCTTGGAAACCCAGTCATAACCTCCTCGCTCCTTCGCCAAATCTGACGGATGATGGGATTTTTCTCTAGATCTGACGGTGCAGATCGTTTCTTCCTGTGCGCTCACTCTAATGCTCTCTGGACAAGAAATCTTCAACAGTCTAGATTTCTTCGTCCGATCCGACGGCTACTGTGCTCCCTCCTAAGCTTCTGCGCTTTCTTCCAGTGCTTGGAAGAATTACAAGTTCTCAAAGACCTCGACCTTTTTCTTCCTTCTCCTCTACGAACTCCTTTACTTGAGTTCTCGCCTTCGCGTATGAAAATGCTTGTCTCTCCTGAGCTTTATAAACTCTGAATTCCTCCAAAAAGTTCTTCAACCTCTGCACTCCTTCCAGCTATAGCTCCGTGCRTTGAAAGCACTACTCCTCCTGAGCTTATCCTTGAATCCCCAAGGGATTCTTTGASTTYTGCGCCTCTACAGAGTCTTCACACACAGAAAGTGCTATCTCTCCTGAGCTTGTCAAACAYTCAGACCMMTAAGGGATTKTATCCTTCTTTCTTCTCCCACAAATGGAGAATACTTGGATGTCGTCCTGGCTATCCTCTGCCTCAAGAAACTTCTTTCTGAGTCTGCAGGGTGTTCAACAACCCTGTGAATATCCCTTAGTGGATTCTTCCTCTAATTCAARAACTCAAAGAGTTATCTTTTCTTATGTCTKCACACTTACTCAATGCCCTCCTGGCAGAGTATCTTTTCACAGAACGTCAATAGTTCTTCCCTCTRTGCACTCCTTGCACYTGCTCAATGCCCACCTGGCAGAGCTYTTCAGAATCCTCAATGATTCTGGTTCTCCTTAAGAACTCACAGCTGASTTCTTCTCAATGCACCACTRTGCTTATGCTCAATGCCCACTTGGCAGAGTTTCACAGAACTCCTTAGAGATTTTGTCTACAACTGTGTTCTTCTCCCACAACCTTGCCTCCTGAGGTGTTCTACAACCTCACAGGTCTTTTCCTGATTTGTTGATTTCAGCTTCTGTGCCCACCTGGCATGTCTTTGTCTGAATCCGCAGAGTTCAGAAATGCATCCCCTGTGCACAGCTATCAGAACCCGCAGTGTTCTGTCACACCCTCCTGGTGTGAAGCCTCAAAGACCTCAAGCCTGAAGATAAAACACACCCCTACAAATGCACGATAACAGCATACATTCATATCATATGAAGAACACTCACAGACATCCACATAACACAGAAATACATGCAGGAAAAACTTCTCTTTGTATTAAATATGGTAAATGCCTGTATTTACAAGGTGTTCCTTTGCACGGCCTATAACAAGGTCTCGGCTCTTCTCCCTTCTGCTCTCTACTCACAGATTCTCTTCTCTATTTCATCCACCCTCTCACAATGAGATACTCAATCTCTTTTTACCTGAGGGGGATCTTCGAGCTCTTCCCTCCAACCTACCTACCCTATTCAATTACATTGAATGGGTTGTCTAGTCCGCTATCCAGATATAGATCTCAGCCTTACAAACATTTAAGGCCTTCTTATCTACAGCCTGCACAAAGGCACGGCTTCATGGCTCAACAACCTAAGCATTTAATTACATTGGATTCATATTTCAAATGAGGTTGTGCCTCTCTCTTCAACGTGCGATTTGAATTCGCTGACGTGGCTAACTGGATGGATGGCTGATGTGGAGAGATGCTCCTGCATCATACTCCTCAGATGAAAAATTCATGAGCTCTTTCTCATGAGCTTCCCATCTCTGATGTTGAAATCCTCCTGGATCCCAAATCATCCTTTGGAGTTGTTCATCTGCTCTGTCTCCTTGCTATTGTCGTTGTTGCTGTTGCCCTGCTTCTTCCTTTCTGCTTAGCTTCTCCTCGCTGGCAATATTTTATGACCTTAACATCAGTCTTCTGATCTCCTCAATCACTTCGTCCAGTTTCTCTAGTGGTTGGTCCTATTTTTGTAGTATCCTCAGCTGCAAAAAATTTTCGGCTCATGGGCAGATCATTGTGATCTCCCATGCCTTCTTCATCAGCTTCCAACTTCACCTGTTGGATGTGCACACTCTGCACTTTCACCCTTCTCTCCAAGGCTTCAATCTACTCATACAGATCAGACAAACTAATGATGTCTGCTTATTCTTCTTCTTCTGCTACAAACTCCCATGTTGCAGTATTTTCAGTCTCCTGGCTGAAAATACTGAGCCATTCCTCAGAATGCTCATCATCCTCTTATGCTTCTTCTGTTGTCAGCTTTAGTGCTACAGCTTCCTGGCTGAATATGTTGAGCCATTCCTCAGAATGCTCATTTTCCTCTCCGTTTGCTTGGGAAGCTTCCAAAGTCTTCTCCAATTCTTCTTCCCTGACAGTCCCAGTTGACTGTTCTTCTGCTGTTGCTGCACCTGCAACACAGATTTCTGCCTCCTCCTGGGAAGTGGTAGGAATATCTGAATTCCCCCAATTGTCAGAAGATTTCTTTGATCTTCCTCCTCTATCAGCTGCATCTGCTGATCTAAATCCATCTTTGAGCTCACCTACTCTGTCAGCTCTTCTGGACGATTCCGACTCACTTCTGAGTTCATGAGACCCTCAGATAGTCTCATATATTCATCCCTGCCCACCTGGCAATATGGGATGTCTCTACTGTCCTCATGGAAGATTATGAGATCAACTAATCCCATTTTCATCAACACTCCTTGTTGAATTGAACTCACCTCCGAGTCCATGAGACCTTCAGATAGTCTCGAATGATCATCTCTGCCCACCTGGCAATCTGAGATGCTTCCACTACTCTCTTGGCAGTCAATGGAATCAACTAATTTCATCTTTGTTTCCTTTCCCACCTAGAAAAATGGAAACCTTTCGCTGCCCTCCTGGCAGTTTGTGAGATCCCACAGCGACCTCATATCATTGCCCAGATGGAAATGTGAAATTCCTCAGCTGTCCTCCTAACAATCTCTGAGATCCCTCAGTGATCTCAACTCGTTGCCCACCTGGCAATTGGGAATTTTCTTTCTGCCCTCCTGGCAGTTCTTGAGATCTTCAGCTGATCCCAATTCATTCTCTTCATTGAGAATTTTTCTAGTCTCTGGTTCACACATCTGAACCATTTCCTCAGGTCCGTCGAGGTTTTCAGCATGCCTCAACCATCCTCTTAACAGCCTACGCTGTCTTCTAGCCATCAACTCCTTGACTGGCCATTTTTATTTTTCCTTCCTCATGGGCCATTCATATACCCATCTCGACCTCTTATCCTGTCGCATCTCAATTGAAAGCTTTTATATTTCTTTCTTTATATCAGCGAGCTCTTCATCTATATATTTTTGGCTCCATAGCTCTGATTTTTTCCTTCCACAATACCTACGGCCTTCAGCAGCCATGTTGTTGTCTTTGTATGCTCTCCTAGAAAACCTGTTGCTGTCACTCTGTAAATCTGAGTGCTTCAGCCTCTCCTACAGTCCTGCTGACTGTCTTCTCGATTGTTGCTTTCCCGAGAACAATCACCACAGAGTCCTCAGCAACCCTTTCTTCCTTTACCTTCTCCCTCTGCTTGAAATATACAACCAGAGTTCTCGCTCTGATACCACTTGATGTGTATCAGAGTGCTCTTTACCTCTTATGCCTCCCTCGTCTGAAATATACAGACAAGAATCAGGCTTTAATACCACTTGATGCAGTAAGTCACGACCACCACCTCGCACTTCTGCTCATAGGATCAATTAATCATTTCATGAGTCGAAGCGGCTCTTTTGATTCCCCAGTGGAATCACTATTTAAATCCCAATCCACAGGTCCTACTCTTTCCCTTTCACGGCCTCTGCACGCGCCTGTGACTTTTCCCCGATGATAATTTTGGGTTTTGGGGTTTCCTGATCCTCGATGTCACGAGAACCACTGTCCTCTTGAATCCCCGATCTCCGATGAGTCAATTCACCGATATGCGCCTTTACGTGTTAGCCCTCCTGGCTAAACTCCTAGTCCACACGACCAGTTCTCATAATACCGCAGTCTTATCTCCTATCGGAGTTTCAAGCTTTCCAATGCCTCTCGCGATTTCGAGACTTGAAGTGTCCCGACTTCCTTGACCTCGAGAACTCCGATATATCAGGTGCCGATTCTTCGCTATGCTGACAGCTAGCCCCACAAATGTCACTTCCCTCTTTTTGGGGTTTCGGACATCACGATGCCGAAATGTATGGACTCCTTGTCCACGGAATCCCCGATATGCCGATCCCCGACTTCCTTCGGATCTCCGACACGCGTCCCAATTGACGGATGGCCCCGATCGCTTACAGGGTTTCCAACATGGATTTCCCCGATCTCTTGCTTACGGAACCCCCGATTTGCCGAGTCCCGAAACTCTGATGGGGTCTCCCTTCTCGGGACTTTTCCCGAGATCTTAGATCTTCACCACGTGTCTCCTCAAGATGGACGGCCCTGATCCAATCTCGCGATTTCGAAGTTTTCGATACCCCGACGACAGAAATTCTCTGTGAACTCAAAACCCCGGTAGCCGATATACCGATGGGTCGCTTGATCCTCGCCACGTGTCTCCACAAATGGATGGTCCAGATCGTTCCCGGGACTTTCACCCTGGAGATTTCCCGATCTCCTGTCCACGGGATTTCCGATTTCGTGAACACCGATATCCCGATGACCACGCCTATCGTCGAGATTTTCCTCCTCTCGCTCACGAAGCTTAAACCTCATGCAACTTCAGTCAATCAAACGGATGATGGGTATCTATAGGAACATCCGACGGTCCCCAATCTCCTAGGCTTGCACCTTGGAAACCCGGTCGTAACCTCCTCACTCCTTCTCCAGATCTGACGGCTGACGGGATTTTTCTCTAGATATGACGGTGCAGATCATTTCTTCTTGTGCGCTCACTCTGATGCTCTCTAGACGTGAAATCTTCAACGGTCCAGATTTCTTTGGCTGATCCGACGGTTGTTGTGCTCCCTCCTGAGCTTCTGCGTTTTCTTCCAGTACTTGGAAGAATTACAAGTTCTCAAAGGCCTCGACCTTTGTCTTCCTTCTCCTCTGTGAACTCCTTTACTTGATTTCTCGCCTTCGCGTATGAAAACGCTTGTCTCTCCTGAGCTTTATAAACTCTGAATTCCTCCAAAAATTTCTTCAACCTCTGCACTCCTTGCAGCTATAGCTCCGTGTGCTGAAAGCACTACTCCTCCTGAGCTTATCCTTGAATCCCCAAGGGATTCTTTGACTTCTGCGCCTCTGCAAAGTCTTCATGCACACAAAGTGCTATCTCTTTTGAGCTTGTCAAACACTCAGACCCCTAAGGGATTTTATCCTTCTTTCTTCTCCCACAGATGGAGAATACTTGGATGCCCTCCTGGCTATCCTCTGCCTCAAGAAAATTCTTGCTGAGTCTGTAGGGTGTTCATCAACCCTGTGAAGATCCCTCAGTGGATTCTTCCTCTAATTCCAGAACTCAAAGAGTTCTCTTTTCTTCTGTCTGCACACTTACTCAATGCCCTCCTGGCAGAGTATATTTTCATAGAACGTCAGCAGTTCTGCCCTCTGTGCACTCATTTCACCTGCTCAATGCCTACCTGGCAGAGCTCTTCAGAATCCTCAGTGATTCTGGTTCTCCTTAAGAACTCACAGCAGAGTTCTTCTCAATGCACCACTGTACTTATGCTCAATGCCCACTTGGCAGAGTTTCACAGAACTCCTCAGAGATTCTGTCTGCAACTGTGTTCTTCTCCCACAGCCTTGCCTCTTGAGGTGTTCAACAACCTCACAGCCTCACAGGTCTTTTCCTGAGTTGTTGATTTCATCTTTTGTGCCCACCTGGAACGTCTTTGTTTGAATCCGCAGAGTTCAGAAATGCATCCCCTGTGCACGGCTATCAGAGCCCGCAGTGTTCTGTCACACCCTCCTGGTGTGAAGCCTCAAAGACCTCAAGATTGAAGATCAAACACACCCCTACAAATGCATGATAACAACATACATCTACAGCATACATTCATATCATATGAAGAACACTCACAGACATCCGCATAACACGGAAATACATGCAGGAAAAACTGCTCTTTGTATTAAATATAGAAAATGTCTATATTTACAAGGTGTTCCTGAGCACGGCCTGTAACAAGGTCTTGTCTCTTCTCCCTTCTGCTCTCTACTCGCAGACTCTCTTCTCTATTCCATCCACCCTCTCACAATGAGATACTCAATCTCTTTTTACCTAAGGGGGCTCTTCGAGCTCTTCCCTCCAACCTACCTACCCTATTCAATTACATTGAATGGGTTTTCTAGTCCGCTATCCGGATCTAGATCTCAGCCTTACAAACATTTAAGGCCTTATTATCTACAGCCTACGCAAAGGCACGGCTTCACGGCTCAATAGCCTAAGCATTTAATTACATTGAATTTAGATTTCAAATGAGGTTACGCCTCTCTCTTCAACGCACGATTTGAATTCGCTGACGTGGCTGGATGGCTAATGTGGAGAGATGCTCCTGCATCATCACCCATACTGAGTATGATGGATAGAGAAGTGCAATGAAATATAAGAAAAAGGTGGAAGTGAAAGACATATAAAGTGATGAGAAGGACAACGCATCAGAAGAAATTGTGCCTGACTCACCTACAGGATTAGGAGGAGATGAAGTGAACCAAGAGGAAGGAGGGGAAGAAGAATACAAGAAGGACAAAGGTGAAGTGACACCACTGAAGGATCCCCTCACCACAGCAGATGCATCGCAGAAGAGGAAGGTTTCCCCGGAGAAACCTTCGACAAGGAAGAAGGCTCACGCCAATAAGCCTTAGTCTAAGAATGTGCTCACAGTGGATGACATTGATCTCATCATCACAATTTTAGAAGATGCTTCAGAAGACATCTTCCAAAGACATGGATAAAAACAGGAGTCTATGTACGATAAAATAGATAAAGAGCTCAGAGACATCCAACAAGCTATCCAGTCGGGCCGCGTAGTGTCTACTGCGCCATCCTCAGCAGAGAATGTAGAATTGGGGGATGATCCCACCCAGTTTCGAAGGTTAGCAAATGTGACATAGGCTTGCCTTCGTCGATCCTAAGAAGAAAATGAGAAGGCCATAGAGGCCTTAAAGAAAGAAAAGGAGGAGGTCCTAGAGCAACTTCGAGTTTTGTAGAAGAAGAAAAGTGAAATTCAGGTGGAACTCGAGCAGAACAATGCAAAGATACAAGAAGAAAACTACCAACTTCTCGCAGAGCAGATTGCAGTCAAAGAGCCAATAACTAGAACACTTCTCTCTGTGTTGGCCTTGGCACGGAATGAATCAGATTCAACTGAGATGCAAGTGGGGAAGATCCTTGAGGCTATTCAACAGCTTCAAGTAAGAGAAGAAGAGATAGAAATCTAAGCAGTACCTAGCACTCCGTAAGAAGTGTAGGATCATAGGGAAGAAACTGCCGGAAGCGTATTAGAAAGAATCAGGGCGTTGGCCACAAAATGTAAGAAACTAAGTGATCGAAGTGTGCAGACCTATGAGGGCCTCATAGAAGATCGGGAGTTGGGGAGATTGGAAGCACATCTTCAGGAGGTGAAGCATCATGCGTCTAAAGTATAAGCACAGATGAAACTGCTGATTGTAGTTGAGAAGATGAAGAGGTCGTAGGAGCAACACGCAGTTCAACAGCAGGTCACTGCCATCAAGAGCAATGTTATGTAAGTGACATAGAGACTCCAACCGGTGTAGGACGAAGCCTGCACACTTTTCAAATAAATTAAGGGACAGGGCTCACAGTTGGAACAAGTGGTCACAACAGTGGAACAGTGCCTGGAAGGGCCTATCACCAAGCAAGTAATTTAGGAGTTCACCGAGCAGGAGGCTCTAGTGAAGTAGGAAGTTGAGGAAGCTCGAACTAAGCTCGAGGCCTTTGAAGCAGAATTTCTTAGATCGGAGTGACTCGGGACTAGTCACAGATGAGTGTTGGGGGCTTGTTGGCCCTCGACCAAGTTTTGAGAGAACATTGGTCATGTTTGACCATTTTTGGGACTTTGATAGGCTGGTCGAAGACAGAGCACCCAGGCGAAGCAGAGATTGCAATATCTCACCCATTTTGAGGGATTTTTAGTCTTTTAGGGTTTATGTAACGCGTATGGGATGTCGTCCCATGGGTTTACCCATGCTTAAGCCTTTTTATAATTATAAATAAGTAGCTAGGAAATGTAATTAAGGTAGTAATTGGCTTAGTGCAATAGTTTTTTGGCTTAGTGCACGACTAGTGTATGTTAAGACTTGCAGATCTAAGTGCAAGTGATTGTAAGAAGCTTCGTGCACAGACTGTGTAAGGCTTTGTGTTGTGACATGATTTTGAGGAAGGTGGATCTAGTGCATTGTGCACAGATCACCTGTCTAGTGCGAAGTGAGCTCTGTGGCTCTTTGCCTGTAAGAAGATTGAAGGAGACTAATAAAGAAGAAGAAGAGTTGGTGGACGTAGCCCCACACTGGGGTGAACCATGTATATCTTGTGTTGATGTGCTTTGTGATATGTTGTTCATGTTATTTATGTATCTATTTTCTTATTGCACTTTTATTGATGTATGATTGATAGATATATGAATGCTTAGTGCTTTATGATGTGAATGAATGTTAGTTTTGAGTGAATGCTAGGTTTTAAGAGGTTGTAAGGGTTAGATCTTGTGCTAATCTATAATAAGAGTTAATCTGCGAGGTGAAGGAGAATCATAAATTAATTCATATTGTTGGCTAAGTGCTTTGTTAAGTGTTGTAATCAAAGATCTATGTCCCAACTAGGTTGTAGACACCTGAGTCCTGCAACCCCCCTGCCTCTACCTCGGGTGAGACTTCATCTACTTCGCAGGTGTTTTCAAAAGGGTCGGTAGTTAGGGTTTTTTTGGTCTGTTGTTGAAGCATTGAAACCTGGGTCTAACCATGTGCCAACATAATTGTATTCTTGGTGTAGTGTTCGGGTTGAAAAGGAAGGCATCCAAATAATTGAGAAGACAATAGGAAGTGTATGGAGAATGTGTCAAGGCATTGACCAAATTTCCAATTTACCAGTGGTGAGATACATGACTTAGATATAGAGCATTATGAAAATCGATGGAAAGATGCAATGAAAACATATGCATTGAGAATTACATTCATGCATAGTAAGTGGTAGACTTACACTAATGCATAATATATTGGTATACTTGAGTGCATTATTGAATGAATTTTTGTGACTTCATGCATACATGTTATTTAATGGAAATGATTATGCTAACATCTAAAATGTTACAATTATTACTCACTCACAGAGTTGAAGACAATTCAAGGGTTGTTATACATTGCAATGGTAAAGTTGCAAGTCAAGTAGTCACATAAGGATTGACTACAAGAATTTTCTGTTCAGAAAATAGAGTAATGAACTTACTGATATTAATTGTGAACATGCATATGCATAGAGTGGTAATTTTATTCTATTTAATAAATTACTTGATATATGGTGATGGAAATTGTTAAGTGTGGACAATTCTAGAATTACTTGTGAGCTTTTGTAAGTATTACAATAGAATTTTATGGTGCATGACATACTAATAATTTGTTGGTTGAATGCAAGCTAGAAAAGATTGCATGAAAAGTGATCTCAACTATGATATTGCAGAAATCCATGATAAAAGTTACTACCTGTCGTTGCAACAACCAAGAAAACTATGAGACATAATTTTGTATTTTGGGAATAGTGGATTTCCTTTATGAAATAAATTTGAATTTCTAAAATGAAATTTTTATAATAATCTCTCATAATAACTGTATGTGGGTGATACAAAAGAGTTAATATTTATTATAGTTGGCATGATTGGAAAGAACAACTATTGTTGGAAACACTGGAGCCCTATAAATGTAGAAGCTTGGTGGGGTTCTAGTAATGAGTTAGCCCTCTCCTTGTGTGTGAAAGCCTTGGCAACATGGATTGTTGAGGGACTATGTAGCACTGAGGGTATATCTAAGCCTAGAAGGGTGAGTGCAACAAGGAATATGCAACTCAAGGATGCTTATAGCATGGTAGTTGTCATAATGAGGGTGTGTCGAAATGAACAATGAGTTGAATTCTTTCATGATGTAGCTCTATGGAATAGAGAAAATGACTTCCAGTTGTGGTATGAATACATGAATTGGTGCTTGAAAGCAGAGCACCAGGTGGATAACAAGCTTCATTAGCAAACGCATGGAGTTTTTTTAGGAATTTTGAATTGTATATGGTATATAATGCACTGAGAGCAATGCATAAAGAAGGGGGAGGGGAATGTAATACCCCTAGGCTGATCCCCAATTGTAAATGTAAATATAAATATGCTTATAAGCTGGTGAGCCAGTTTATTATAGGCTAGAATGCTTATATGATTATTAGGCTAGGGAGCCTGGAATGATAAAAGTCGTCGTGCCTATATTGTAATTGTAAATCATATTCGTATTATTAATTAAGTATACCAATGCATGCAGACTGACCAAACAAAAGAGGTGGGGGGATAAAATCCACTATAAAGGGGTTAGGGAGCTAAGAGTTTAGGAAAGGGGCTAAGTTAAGGGGGATTAAGCCCAAAGGAATATTTTATTAATATTTCTAGAGTCTAAAGTCTAAAATATTGGATATTATTTTTATCCTAAGTCTCTAAGGGGGAACGTATCACCATGTGGGGGGGCATGTAGTTCCCAACATGATAAGTGTCAAGTTGGGAACATGCACATATACTTGGGGGATTCCTTTATCATTGCTATGATTATTCTCTCCTACCATCTGAACTTTATTGTTGTGATCACCATACATATACTTGGGAAGCTTGGTGTTGTGGACAACTGGAAACTTGGTTTGACTGCAAGCTGAAGAGGTGGGTTGTCAGGCCCGTAGCCAAAGAATCAGGTTGTTAGGACCGTAGGAATTTTTCTCCGGGTGATAGATTTGCTATGTCAAAGAAGCGAGTTGGTAGGCCCGTGAGTAGTTTCTCTAGGCGAGGAACTACTCAGAATTGTTCCCCAGTACATTGGGCACTGGATATAGGGATCTGATACTTCATGCTTGGCATGTTTTTGAAGCCTCAAAAGGGAAGTGGGGAACTCAATGGAATGTTAAGAAGAGAAGGGGCACACTTCCTCGGGTGGGACACGCATGTGGGGAATGAGAGACTATAGGCTAGTTGCAACAGTTGGCCACCTTGGATTGAGAAATTTTGTTGCTTGTCAGAC
The DNA here is from genome assembly GCA_009831015.1 of Picea engelmannii. NCBI lineage: Eukaryota > Viridiplantae > Streptophyta > Pinopsida > Pinales > Pinaceae > Picea > Picea engelmannii. The sequence goes on along the minus strand of ML785302.1, from coordinate 60,507 downwards.
CTTAGACTGGCTTAGTATTCACTTTTCCCTGGTAGAGTTTATCCCCAGCTCGAAGGTGACCCACTACTGAGATTATGAGTAGTGTGGTCTATGGCTGGGAGGAACGTGGAAGGTCTACACGTAGTTGGTGATATTTTTATCAAAGATAAGTGTCAATTGTGTGTTAAATCATGTGTTGCATCATTATTTGTGCATTTTGTTTATGGGTTTTCCTGTGTATGATGCATGTGTATTTCTATTATTATTATGTATGAATCTGTGTATTTGTAGAATATTTGTATGTTTTAATTTTGTATACAATTCAAAAAATTTATGTGGCATGGCCCAGTTGGATGTTGGGGATGTTACACCATGGTTGTTGTTTCTATTCCTTTTAATATGCCAATTGGTTCGACAAATCTCTATTTTTACAACTTTAAGAAATTATTGGACCTAACAAAGTTATGTATACTCATCCCTATCCAAGTTTCTTTTGAGAGAATATTGACTTTAGACCCAAAGTCAACCATAACCTATGGAATCATAAACCCTTCAACTTCTAGGTTAACTTGAGGATCACAATCATCATGGAATATTTCTTATTGAGTCAACTGGCACAAATTATGACTTTCTCTCTGGTCCTCTTTGCACTCTTTGAGAATATTGAATAATTCCAACACTCCGTTGACCGACTCTTTTTCTTTTAGGATATTAAGGAACCCATTGAGGATTACATCCTTCAATCCCTTTTGGTAGATTTTTTATCGATGTTCTCGTCAATTTTCATCGTCTTCTATATCATTGAATAACCCAACAGATTCTCGCATAACTTGCCCATCATTTTGAAGGTTTGGGTACCAATTATATTTTCTTATTGGTTTTATTTGAGGTATTTTATTCAATGGAACGATGTCATATTTCCCCACCCCAAATCTAGTGATCATGTTTAATTTCTTGGATTTCAATACCTCATGCTTTGGTACACTCTATGAAAGATTAATAGTTCTCATATTTCTTATATTTTCTATCATAATATGGTAATATTCCAAGGAGTGATCTTTGAATCCACATATAGTACAATATTTAATATCCATATGTCTTTTAATGGGAAATCTAGACTAATGTGGTCTTATTTGATACAAACATAAAAATATTTATTTTCAAATCTTCCTCAACCATGTCCTTATTGATTTTTATATCGACCACGTTGGCCTCCCTAGTATCCACTTCGACCTTAATACACTCTATCACCTCCTCTACCTAGTTGATCTTAGTTTTGTTTTGTCACTTGTGTATAATAAACCATTTAGTAATTAGGTTTTTTCCAACCATTTTGTTGGCACTCATATGTATTATCTGTTGGTTCTTCGCAAATGGAACATCATTTGGGTTTTGGAATTTTTGACATTGTGTGGGAAGTATTTTGTGGTGTTGTTCATTATAATTTGATAGATTTCATAGTAATATTCAATTTAGACTAATATGACATCCAAATCTATATTTTTTTCATTGTGGTGCTTGCAATAGTCTTTAGTGTGACCTTTATTCATACAGAAAGTGCACCACAACTTGCTTCTCCTTAAGGTGAGGTATTTCAATGACTTCTGCATCATCTCCAATTTCTCTTCAACTTTCTTGTCCAATGAGAGTGTAGTCTAGACATCGTCATATTCGATCTATTGTGATTTATTAAGGTCATATTGAAATGACTATATATTGTGCTTTCTTATGAGTGCCCTGATTCTTTGAATTAATCCCACAAGAAACCAATGTATGAGTAATTCTTTGTCGATGGAGTATGGGATCTAGTTTAGCAGATCCTTAAACCATTTTTCCTATTCATGTACTAACCCACCTAGTATTTTTTTTAATTATTTTACTTTTTGTGCTACCAAGTGCTTGTTATCTTGTATTTTGAAAAAGGACATAAAATTATTCCAAATTTCTTCTTTGGTTCTTGTTTCATTGTCGATGAAATTCAAAAACCAATTTAGGGCTCTTTTCCTTGGTGCCTTGAAAAATTTCACCATTTATTTTATCTCATCTATTACATCCATGGTGTCCTAAAGTTTTCACAGATGAACCAATTTCTTCTTGAATATTCATCTCCTTCATAGAGACAAAGGTGATGGTGTGATGGTGTTCCATTTTGATGGTTTTTTAGGTTTTTGACTATGAAGGTGGAGGCATCATTTGTATCAACTGCTTCAAATTTTCAACTGGGTTCATCAACTAGATATTKCTATTCACTTTGACTAATACCTCTTTGAATTCCTATCTAGTTACCTTTGTCAAGAAATCTTGGTCTTTATATTCACTTTGACTAATACGCCTTATCCCATCCTCCTCTTAGAAACAAGCCTCTCCCCCATTGAGAGCATGGCTATGACTAGATACCTAATGTATAAGAACAAGTTAAACAACATGGAAGACAAGAGGCTTCCTAAAATTTCTTCAAAATCGAGTCATAACCACCATCGACTCAAGAGAGGATGGCATAAAGATGCTCGGTCTTCGCTAAACTATTGGGGAATCATGGAAGACACCATTTTACAGAATAAAGATACTATTAAAAAAACGTCAAATCAAAATTTAAGGAGAAAATGAGGTGTGATAAAGAGTTAGAGGAAAAAATTAAATTAAGGTATTATAAGGATGTAATCAACCCTAATATAGAAGATCAAAATTATCTATCTGTTTTTCCAAGTGTAAAGAAAAAAATAAGCATTGCTAAGATGAGAACAAATTCTCACGAGCTCCATAGTGAAATTGGACGTTGGTCAATTCCTAAAAAACCATGGGATGAAAGAGTGTGTCACCTTTGTGACACTAAGAAGGTTTAATATGAAAATCACTTTCTCTTAGATTGACCAACCTATACACATATTAGATCTCATTTTCAAAATATTTGTCACACTACTAACCTTCCTAACCTCTTAACTCAACAAAAGTATGGTGATATTGGAAGGCTTATCTTAATTCTTTTTTAGCACAGAAACAAAATTCTAAATAATCACAAGTAATCACTTACTCTCTTAAGGTCCGATAGACCAATTAGGTCTTAGTGGATGTTAATCATAATCATCATTATATAAAAAATCTTATTTCTAGTCATGTATCTTCCTTGCAACCCTTATTTGATATCCTTTTCTCTTCTTCAATGATTAAATACAATAGGGGGGGTTCTACCATGATATACTCAATTCAAATAAGTATGTCATAGACAACCTCTTTAGGTATGATATTTATCCAAAAATTACCTTCCCCTTGTGGAATATGGATCCATAATCTATTGGTGACTCTTCACTATTCATAGATAATAAACTCCACATCGAAGTAAGACAAAGTTATACATGAAAGTGATGATGGAGGATTTATCTAACAATAGGACTTGATTTATCTCAATCTATCATTCTAAGTATCACTAGACCTAACTCATCGACTTCCATACTTTTAATTTTCTCATGCAATCATAGGGCTCCAAATCCTACCTCCACCAATTCTATATCTCCATCCAAATCAAGAACCATTAGGGTTTTTTCCACTTCCACATCCAGTCAATCATCATCATACTTGGATAGGTACATCACTCCAATGAATCGTCATTCCCAAGGACTTCCTTATTTTTTGGTTTGATGAGAGTCCACAACATCACATATTTCATCCCTTATTTTCTTCCTTTTATCCTATTCACCTTTTGATAGATCAATTGTGATACATTCTTCTTGTAGTTATTTTCCTTGTTTCTTCCTCTAATGTGTTGATTAAGGTTGGTTTTCATTGATGTCAACCCTTGAATAAAGTCTGGTAGCGAATTCTAGTAGCACAAAGGTTTGGGTAATGGACACAAGGTTATTTCATGTATAATGGTATGAGTTTTAATGTATTTGAAGGCAATACTATTCTATATGGATAGTACATGTCATGTCATTTCTATTGGTATGTGGAATGTAACATAACTCCTCACTGTTTGAGAGTTATGGCCTTACGAAGTTGGAGGACCCTCATACGTTGGCTTGAAGCCCCAAAAGGTCAAAGAAGTCAAAGAGCTTGCAAAGAAGAAATTATTATTTAAATGATAAAGTAAAGTGACAAAGTCAAGAAGTATTATTTAAATAATAAAGTGAAGTGACAAAATCAAAGAATATTATTTAAATTATAAAGTGAGGTGACAAAGTCAAGGAGGAATATTTAAATGATAAAGTAATGGAGAAATTTCTAATTATGGAAAGTGGTTAACCCTAAAAATGAGGAAAATAGGTTAAGTGACCTATAAATGGATTAAGTGACCTAGAAATAGGTTAAGTGACCTATAAATGGGTTAAGTGGCCTAGAAATAGGTCAAGTGACCTAGAAATGGGTTAAGTGGCCTAGAAATAGGTTAAGTGACCTAGAAATGGGTTAAGTGACCAAGAAATGGGTTAAGTGACCTAGAAGATGSAGAGTATAAATAAGAGGAAAGTTTCTCTAATTTTATATCACACTTGAGCATATTGAATATGATCCAGGTGGATAACGGTGGCCACCCACCTTTTCCAAATGGCTCAAAACGACTTTCTGGCAATTTTGGCAATTTACTATTTTTAGCAGGTTTTAACTTCCGGGGCCATTTTGAGGGCCCAATTGAAGGTTTTTCGAGATCGAGATTCTCAATGATAGCCAAAGGAATAATTGAGACCCCAAAATGAATCTCCTCGACGATAAATTTCCAACGAGCTATCACACGCCTAAAACGGAGATTGTATGCAAAAGTTACGACCCCGGGAAGTTGATGTACTCACTTACCCAAATGGGGCCCACATGACTTTTGACGTTTCATCTCCCAGGGTTAGGTTTTTGGATGTATAGGGTTTTTGGCATTCCTGCTTATTGTAAAAAGGCCTTCAGAGCCTCATTGTAATCATCTTCTTGCGAATGCGAGTAGCCGTCACATCTCTTCTTAGAGATAAGTTGTCACCATTCTAGCGAGTCTTTCACTCTGTATTTTTATAGTCTCGGTACATTTCTTTCATTAATAGAAATCGTGTATTACTGTATATCTGTGTTTATGGTTGCATCTCCGATACATTTCTGTTATAATATTGAATATCTGCGATATCTTTGTGCATTTCTTTATTATATCTCCGATCTCATTTCGTGCCGAAAATAATCTGGATCAGTGGTATCAGAGCAGGCTGCTCTTGATCATTTTTTGCAGTGCATGTCCCCGACGAGGTCCAAGTATAGCAAGTTGGGTCTTGATATTGTCTCTCTTGAAGACAATCGCTCTCGCACACCCAAGAAACCCTCAATGGTGGAAGAAAAGAAAAACGACAGAGCAGACGATCCTATCAATCTGTTGCTTGAGCAAGCTCTCACGCGATAGAGGGATGAAATGATGGAGAATTTTTCCCACATCCTTCAACAACTGTCGATAGCATCAAGTGCATCTTCATCAAGCGACCACTTTGGAGGCACCTCGCCTTTCAAGGTACAAGTTAATTTTGATATTCATGTATTTGAAGGACAGATAGATGCAGAAGCTCTAGAAAAATGGTTAACTCTACTGGAAGGTTATTTCTCTGTTCACAATTTTTCCGACAAAGAAAAGATCACCTTTGCACTCCTTAAAGCTCTCCCTCATGTCAAACATTGGTGGGAAACTTACTAGGAGCAAATTTCCACAGAGGAGT
>ML785302.1:13718-37458 GCA_009831015.1 Picea engelmannii | reverse complement strand
TCAAGACATGCAAAGATATTAGAGAAAGTGACCCAATGGAAAAGGGAAGTTGAGAAGCTTAAAGTTGAATGTGGCATGCTTCACCAAGTGGTCTTGGGATTAGCTAGGAGTTATTGGTCTATGGTTTCACATCTAAGGATGTAAATTGAATCTTCCCTAGATGTTGCAAAAGGTGAAGATATAGTCCAACAAGCTCTAGGAGATATGGAGATGGAACATGCAAACAAGGAGCTTAAGCTATTAATAGAAATCATGCACGAAGTTCACAGTGAGGATATATTTTTATTATTTCAAGTTCATTTATGTATTGCAAGATATTTTATACTGAGATAGTTTTTAAGGATATAAACTAGTAGGGGTTTATACTATGTCTTAGTGACAATTAAAATAATTTAATCTCTAAAAATAATTTTGAATTTTGAATAATCTCTAGATAATTATCTTTTAAAAACTTACCTTTACTATTTGTAATATTATATTATATAGTATACCATGATAACTTTTCAATACAAATCGTCTACGAGCTCTAGAGCAGTTGGTGAGGGAGTGCGTTGTTAAGGCACTTCGTAAGTGAAAATCATCGGTTTGAAACCCCTAGAAACACCTCAAATCAAGCCATGTTAAAGGTTAGTGTGATCCAAACTGAGTGTGATCCTTAAATAATTTTGACAACTTAAATACCCTTAACTCGTGACATCTCAACCACACACCAATCCCACATATTGGAAATAATATAGCCAACAAAAAAAACTTTTTAATACAAATCTTAATATTATAGTACAACAACTTTTTAATACACATCATAACCATTCTATTCTTTTAAAAAAATAAAATTAAAACCATTGTTATAACACTACTAAGTTAAACACCTTTGTTATAATGTTATAGGTACATGCTATCCTCACCAAATAATTTTGTAAACGCATATACTTTATTTATTACTATAATATAATTTCATGCATTTTATTTTATAAAAGTATCATAAAGATATATATCCTCGACAAGATGGTCAAAGTAAAATCTTTGATCTCTACCCCTATAAGACTTGGGCCATATAAATTGAAATATATACATAAAGAATACACCATTATAAATATACTTACATAAGTCCATACCATTAAAATATTAATAAAACTTTTTAACATGATCACGCATTTCTCCATGAAGCTTGTCTTATTATAAAATGTCCATAATTTAAAGGGCTAAGCGAGAGTATCTTCCATCATTCAACATTTGAAAATATGACATTGTATTATGGTTGATGCCTTTTTGACATTTGTATGTACGGATTGGGTGGAAAAATGTATATATATTGGACCACATCTCACTAATGTGTTTGGTATGAACATGTTGGATAACGTTAATTAAGGGGTTGAACCACACGTTCAAAATGTTGGGGTGTCCCAAAATCCACTAGCAAAAGTTTGGCCAAATGGCCCCCATAAAAATTCTTAATACGGATTGGCACTCTTGTGTATTATGGTCGTCTTTTAGGGGTATGTGAGTAGACATTGAGGTGGGTGGGAGGATCTGGGTGAAGATTATAGTGGGTTGATGGAAGTTGAAAATAGATGGTAAATGTTTTCATCTTTATTTAAAAATAAAAAAAATAATTAAAAACTTTAAAAAGAAATATATTTAAATAAATAAATAATTCGTTAGTTACACTATATTTATTTTTAAAAAATAATTTGTTATAGTTAAAGTATATATTTAAAATTAGTAATTTGTGTTAAATAAATAATTTTAGGGTGTTTCATGAGATTTGGGGTGTATGGTGTATGATCAATCTTTTGATGGTTTGTGACAGATTCACACATTGGAGATGGTTTACACAATGATTTTTTGACTTCAATTGGGTGTTTTTATGACATTCTTTCTTAGGGCGTTGGAGATCTTCAAACATCGTGGTTACATTCTACATGTTGGCCACAAGCACCAAGTCGCTACATTGGATGAGGAGTGTTTAGCATCCTAGATAAGAGAAATGGGATTTAGACAACATGGGGTATCTTGGATGCTTTCATGGAAGCTAAAGTTGACTCAGGGATGCCTACATTTTGATAGTGTTTATGCAAGGGGAGTGGACCCAATGAAGTACATCACTTAGAAGGTTCATTGGAGTCATTTGAGGCTTGTATGAGTAGTGTTGGACACATATCATGGAGCATCCTTGCATTTGGAGCCTTCATTATTGACGACATTACCTTGGAACTTGACATGTGAACCTTTGGAGTGTAGCGTTCTACATGTGTGGGCCATCATGTGTCTTTGTAGGTTGCTTGCAATGGCATAATCCCACATATGTATTGTTGGCCTCCCTTACTCTCATATACATAGAGGAACGAGATAGTCCTTTCACATTTAATCATTCTTGTCACTGGACTTGTGTTAGATCTGTGACTAAAAGGAATGAACTATAATTCCTCCATATTGTGATTCTTTTTTGTATGTTATCTCTCTTGTCTTGGAGTTTCTAAGGTTTCTTGGAGCTTCTTAAAGAACATTGAATACTAGAGTTAGGGTTTCATCCCTTAGAAACTTGGATATTAAGGTTTTGAGATGAAACCCTATGTTGTACTTGTTGAAATGAAGAAGAAAATGAGACATCTTTCCTTGGAAGACATGCTTGAGTGGTTCATGCTTGTTGGAGCTCCTTGGTATGAGTGAAGATTTTCATGGTTTTCCTTAGCTAGGGTTTTGGAGAGTTAGAGGATTGTACTAGAGTTGGAATAAGTCTATGGTATGTACATGAACTTCATATTTATTCATATTAAAGAATACTTGTATAATTGTAGATTTTATTTTCAACCATCTATTCTTCATATTTTTTGTCATTTCTACCACTTATACGTCTTGTTGATTTGACATAACTTTAAGTTTGTCATTGTTCACTGATTTAAAATTTATATTGAAGAATATAGGGAAGATTTGTTTCTATATGTACAACCATCATAAGTGATTTTCATACATGCTAATTAGGAATGATAAGATTTCCCTATAGGGATAAAACTTATAGCACACTTTGGTATATTTTCTCTTGAATTGTCTGATGTATTAGGGTTGTTAAGGGTTGAAATATTGTATGTTGTTGCTTATGTTTTATTTATATTTCATAACAAACCTAAGGTTGAAAATTCATAGTCTCAAGAGATGGGAAATCTCTAGTTAAGAGGTGAAATTTATTAATTGTTTGATTCACAAAATTTCTCTAATCTACACATTTATCATTAAGAAAAAAGAATGTCTAATCTAATATACAATTTAGAGGAGATTTAATATGAGGTTTATTATCTTATAATATTCCTTTTATTCAACTATATTAGATGTTCTTATACTGGTTGTGCAATCACAATTTGGTTCATGAATTCCTAAATCAAGACAATCAAACTAAGATGGGAGATTTTATTATGAATCTAAACTCACATAAAAAATAACAACTAATGTTTCGATTTTGTACTTATATTTGTTCATTACCTCTCTCTCTCTCTCTCTCTCACACACACACACACATACACACACCAACGTAAATCCCTATCAATTGGGATATTTTAAACACGAGAGGTTTTCATTTCAATTTCATTTTTAGTGCTTATGATTAATAGATTTTGAGTTAAGATGAATGTATTGTCTGTATTTATTATTAATTTTAAGCTAAAAAAAACCTATTGAAAATTGGTATAGGTTAAACCCTAAATGATTTTGAAATTCAAAAACCATAATACAATTTAAATCCAAATTTTTCTATGGAAAAATCTCAATTATATGTGAATTATACTTTAAAAAAAAATTGAATTAAATTATAGTGAGCAAATTTAAATCCTTAGTATACCTTATGAAACCTTAATTAACTCAATTAAACTTTAAATATACACTAATAAACTCTAATTAATATAAACAACAAACCATGATGGGGTGTTAGGGGATAAGTAGTATCTATTAATAGATGAAATCATAAGTGTGTAGAGGGTGCAAGGAGAAGAAGGATGGAAAAAATGAACTATCATGGCTTGATCCTCCCACATCGTAGTCATCAATTATGGTGCATTGGAGCATTATGGAGGAAAGAGGGATGGATTAGAGCATTAATTTTCCCATTATGGAGAGAATTCTATGGGATATGGAGTCCATAAAAGTTTCAAATTGTAAGAAAAAAATGTAGCATATGCTTCTTAAGTGCTAGAGCTTCGATTTTGGTTGACTAGAGTAGTCTAGAGAATGTATTGTATTTACATGGGAACTTTGGTTTGGGGAAACAATGAAGAAGGAAGCAACCACAATAATGGTATTAGATGTTGGTAAGTATATTTTTCATAGATTCCCTTGTCAATGTACGGAATAGGTGTAGATGTAGGCAGGACCTTCTTGGGATAGGAAGAAGGAACCAACAACAAAGGATCTTATTACAGCCTACCAAAAATGTTTTTCAAAGAAGGTTAAGAAGGAGGCAGAGGTAATTGAAAACAAATTTAGGATGAAGAGAGTCCATACCTCAAGTGCCATAATTGAAGAAGAAACCACTCCATGGATTCTTGATAATAGGTTCTCAAGGAGCACAGAAACCAAGTATTTCAAAACTATGGATTTATTCTGGCATATCAAAGAATTTGTAGCATGTGCTATGGAACATAAGAGGAACAAGAACAATCAGATTCTAAACATGTTGGAAAAATTGGGAAAAAAAGTATGAGGATATCATCAATGTTATTTGGTGCTATAAAGTTGATAATGGGGAGGAATTTGGAGAAGAATAAGAAGCAAGGGAGGAAAAACTAGAAGCAAGGAGGGCAACAAAGGAGAAGGAAGAAGTTGATGTCATAGCATAAACATGAAAGGAAGTAACTCAATCCTAGGGGTAAGAGGTCAATTCTCCTACACTAATTGATGCGGACCCTGATTCCTGGTAATGACTCCTAGACATTTCTATTAGGATCTTTTCCAAATCACTAGTATTACCATGTTTTGTAGTGTTCCTTAACCCTTAAAATTGCAACAAAACTGGATGTATATAGAATATAATTGCAAAATATCTAGAAACAAGAGACACTAAGGTGAAATCTTTAAAATATACCCTTGTATAATGATAATGTGAGAATGAGAACAATGTTCACTTTCCTCTTAAGGTGGGGTGACCTTTCACTGAGTAGAGCTCCAAATATACAACACATGACAAACATTCCATACTCTATTGTCTATTTAAATAAATTATCCATAGAAAAATCCCTCACTACTTGTGGTCTCATCATTAATGGGTACCAATTTCCTAGTGGGCCTTATAAAGTGGACACGTTTACATTAAATAACTCTCCACTACTATCCGATGGGCCTTATTCAAAGAGGATGTTTACATACAACAATGAACTAAATCCTAGGTAGCCCAAAGTAGGTAGGTTAAGGTAAGACCATAGCATGCCCTCCCCCTTCGAAAGAAACTTGTTCTGAAGGGTGAAAATGAGGAAATCATTGTAGGATCAAGGTTGGCTCCCATGTGGCATCTTTAGGTGGAATGTCTTTCCACTAGATCAATCATCTTTTGATTGTACACTAGCAAAATTGATTCCCTTTTACACCACTAGATCGGTAATTTGTTGATTGTGCACTAGCACAATTGATTCCCTTTGGCATCCAATACTACTTCTGTATGAAGCCAAATGGAGCCTTCTTTATCAAGTTTTGATAAGCTATTTTACATCTTGTATTTTGATCCCACAACCTTCTTTAGACTAGACACATCAAATACTAGATGAATCTTGGAGTGGGATAGAAGAGATATTTGTAGGCAACTTGTCCAATGTGTTGGAAGATCTCATAGGGTCCATAGAACATGGGTGTTAATTTATGAGGTGTTTTTTCTTTGAGTAATGTTTGTTTATAGGTTTGAAGGTGAAGAAACCCCCAATCCCATACAAAAAAAGAACATTTGAATCGATGATGATCCACATGTTGCTTCATTATATTTTGATCCATAACCAAAATGTCCTTTATTATGTGAAGAATGGCTTCTCCAATGTGGAGTCCCCGATCCACTGCTTGAATCTTGGAAGCGCCCAGTAAATATGAAATGACTGACAATAGTTGTTAGCCATAAACCAGTTCATATGGGTTCATTTTGGTAGCTCCATGATAAGAGGTATTGTACCACCATTATGCAAAGGGAATCCATTTTTCCCATTAGTGTAGTTTTTCATAGGAAAATCATGTGAAATACATTTCTAGGCACTTTTTGACCACTTTAGTTTGACCATTTTCTAGGGGGTGATATGCAGTACTTAGTTTGAGATAGGTACCCTATAATTTAATCTTGTCCTGACAAAATTTGTTAGTGAAGGTAGGGTCCCGATATGAGACAATGGAAGTGAGAATGCCATGTAACTTAAAAATATGGTCAAGGAAGACTTGGGAAACTAAGGAGGGGATAAATGGATGTGGTAGCCCACACAAAACTAAGCATATTTGGAAAGATAGTCAACTACCACCATGATCACATATTTGTTTCCCACCCTTGGAAGTCTCACTATAAAATCCATAGTGATTCTAGTTCATGTGTATGTTGGGATTAATAGTGGTTGTAATGCCCCTGCTATATTTACTATCTCCCCTTTGTTTCTTTGGCAAGTTTCACAAGTTTCCACAAAATCCTAGATGTCAATTTTCATGCTCTGCCAAAAGATTGAATTCTTAGTTCATTCATATGTTTTATGAAATCGATAGTGACCTATTGTAGGTGATGAATGAAATTCTTCTATTATTATTTGTTTTAAGGAAGAATTATTTACTAGAACAATGCATCCTTTATATAGCAATGTATCTATCTGCCACGTTTACCCCTTAGGAGGGTTGCGATCTTCCTAAAGAATGCTGATGACTTGAATGATAGTGTCACTTTCTAATCATTCTTGATGGGATTCTTCAAGACAACCTAGAATAGGTGAAGATAAGGAAAAGAGGGATTTATCCTTCTTAAATGCCAAGATAAGGCATCAAATACCACATTTTATTTACCCGTTTTAAAAATAATCTCATAATCATACCGTAGTATCTTGGTGACCCACTTATGTTGCTTTAATGAGTGTAATATCCCTAGTTTTAATCCTCATGAATTGTAATATAATTGTGCAAATGTGATTTAGGTTGGTGAGTTGATATGTCTCATGCTGGAGAGAATGTATTGATCCATATGGACAAGGGCCAAACTATGTGAATTGTACATTGAAATTATTAATGAAAATCATAATCACTAGCTGTGATACAAGAGGGACAATAATGATTGGGGGGGGTCTATGTTTCCACAAGAGAGGGGGATAAAGGGGGGTCCAAGGGAAAACCCATGTTATTTTACTAAGTTAATGTGTATTTACCATCTAATCCTTCTTTGACCTATTAGACACTCAATATTTGAATACATGCAAGGGGGGTGGTGTGGAAAGTCACCTCACAAATTTATTGAGAGCATAGGCTTGAGTACAACAAATATTGGGAAATGTGAGAGTCAACATGCATGGGAATAAAGGAAATTCGAATTGGAAAATAGGGTAGTGTTCCCATGCTGATTTTGGGTAGCAAGAGGAGAGCTAGGTGATGAATAAGAGCCCCAAACATGTTATATCCATGAGGGATTTTTTACAAGAATGTTTTTGGGATAACAAGGAGGAGATGGGTGTTGAAAAGAGCACCAAATCTTCTATGTACGAGATCAAAAAATGTGGTCTGTGTGCCTATAATATAGGTTGTAAGCCTATATGTAAGATAATTCTTGGCCAACCGTGTGTGTTGGAACCCTGAAGGGAAGTGGGAAGGACTAACAGATTGCGTGGCAAAGAAGGGGGATCCCATTCCTTGGATTTTGCAGATTAAGAGGAAAGAGGGGTTTTGGGATATTGAGTGGGGAGAATGGATAGCCAAAAGGGATATACCTCCTTGTGGACTCATAGCCTTAGCTCGGGAGTGACTTGTTGTTGAAAGAAAATGAACATCAATGCCTATGGATAGGAGGAACATCCTTCATACACAGCCAGTTGGTTTCCCAGTAAAAGATAATTTTATGTTATCTTTATCATGTTTAATCCATTGTGTAAATGAATATTTGAATGCCATTGTATTTTATTGAATTGTTGTGTTCACATTTTTAAATTGTTGTTAATTGCATGGGCATTTTTATTATGATGCACACATGCATTTTATTTGGGTTTAATAGCAAGGTACATCACAATTTGGTATCAGAGAAACAATTTTGTGTTTGTTGGTAATGGGTCCATTACAGTGAAGATAACCTTTGTTTGAGAAATTACTTCATACTATGATGGTTAGTATTGATCTAGAAACACCACCCTATGAGGTATGGGCACCAAATCTCTACTACATGCAAGATCATCTATTTCTCGTATGTGGATTTACACAAATTGCGGTCACATAACTACTTATTGGTTAATGTCAAAGGAAACCCTTTTTGCATCAATACCACTCCAAGATATATGTATGATGTTGGGACAGGTGTGTCATACACCTTATTGTATTGTAGTGGAGTGAGTAATGATTGTTAATTACTAGAAGAGAATAAATGCAAAATAGTGGTAGAGAATAAATGCATTGTAGTGGTAGGGAATAAATGTAAAGAAATAACATGGAATACATTTTGACTAGTGGAAAGGAATAAATGTGGAACACTAGTAGGCAATGAATGTTATGTAGATGAAATTGTCCAATTACTATATGATTCTAGCATGTAGAATTGGAAAACCATAAATGGTTTATGGTTTTGTTATGCCTATTTATCCAATGCTAGGGTTGGAGGAAAACAAAGTGTAATTTTTATCTTACTATTATGTTGCCGAAATTTCTCTAGAATTATGCTACTACTGAATTTTATTATTGAGAGTGCATGGACTCTATATTGTAACCATTTAGTTGTTGAATCATGCATTTAGTGTGCTTTAGATTTTGTGGTTTTTCTCCTATAAGGGTTTCCCCAAGATATGATGTTGTTAATGGTTTGTTTTTTATTTTATTTGTTTGCAACTATTTTATTTTTAGTTTCTACACATTCTTCTCTGATCATGGCTTGGTGTAGAAAGAATATTGCACACCTCTAATTCCTTTCATTTGGTATTAGAGCTTGATCACCTCATATCCACAATGTTAAGGACAAGGTTTTTTCATCTAATCTTTGTTCAATTGGGAGTTTGCGTAGAAGGAAATCTTGTTGCAGGGAAATGAAGAGAACATCTAGATTAGAAATAGAAAATTTTAATGGCACTAAATTTGAGCTATGGAAGCTCAAGATGGAGGATCTTCTCATAGATTGATATATATGGGTTGTAGTATCTAGAACCAAACCCACTAGTATGAAAGATGAAGAGTGGGTGGTGTAGGAGAGAAAGGTGAGAATCCTTATCAAAATGTATTTATCCGATTTAGTATTATTGAACATTTCTTAAGAAAAAATGCAGTAGCTCTATGGAAGAAGTTACAGGATTTGTATCGGGATAAATCCTTGGTTAATAATTTTTTATGCAAGGAAATTTGTTTTCCTTAAGAATGGATTATGGTGATTCTGTAGTCGAGCACATGAATGCATTTAATACTATTGTGGCCTAGTTGATCTTAGTTAGAATGAATATGGATGAGGAGGATCATCGTATGACCCTTTTGTGTTCTTTTCTAGATTCATGGGACAACCCAGTAATGAACATTGGAAGAACTAGAAAGACATTGGTTCTTGATGAGGTCATGGTTGTTTTAATATTGGAGGAGGTGAGGTGGAAATCTTCTAAATCCACCAATGATGCCTTAGATATTCATGGAAGATTGAAGGAGAAAATAAATAAGAGAGAAAATGGAAGATCCAAGTCCCATGGGAGAAATAAGTGTCCTGGAAAGTCCAAGGAAAAATGTTGGAACCACTGCAAGGTCGAGCATTTTAGAGGGGACTGGAAGGAAGAGAATAAGAATAATAAAAGGGAAAATAATGATTTTGATGGTGATTCTAAAAAATATTCTAAAGGGGATGGTGGATATCCCTTTGTTGTAGCTTTGGAAACCCTTGTAGGCTAGAATGCATCGTTGATAGACTCCAGAGGTTCCTTCCATGTGACTTCCCATCGAAATTGGCTTTTAGTGTATGAGAAATATGATGGTGAGATGGTATACCTTGGTAATGACTCTCCTCTCAGCATAGTTGGTCATGGTAGATTCTTGATCAAATTACCTAATGGAATAGTAAAGAGGATCAATGGAGTTTTTCACATTATGTGTTTGGCACAAAACCTACTATCAATAAGAACACTTAATGATGCATGTGTGTAGGTTATTTTCTCTTTAAAAGGGTGTAGTATGGTCAGAGGAACTATGATACTTTATAAGTGTGTTCATGTGATCACTTTGTTCCATCTTGATGTGTGCACTATTGAGTGTAATAGTTTTCTTTATTTCATAGTGGAGAGATCTATAGGATCAACAACTTCAAAGTCAAAAACTCTCAAAAAAATATCTTGCTTTATAAATCAAGTTACCTATAGAGAATACAATGCTACATATGGCACCAAATATTGGGCCATATAGGTGAGAAGCGCCTATAGGCCTTGAAAAACAAAAATCTTGTCTTCATATTTCTTTGGTGGGGGTAGTTATTAAAATTTCTCAAAAAACCCACAGTAGTCATCTTGAATGTGTCAACGTTTCAGATCACCAATTGCATCCATCATCAAGACAAACATAAAATATTATTCTATTTTGTGAGAATCACATATATGGAAAACAAAACAATGTTTTATTTTATTCTAGTTCTCACAAATATTATGTGTTGTTGGAATTAATTCATTCCGATGTATTTGGTCTAGTTAAAGTCCCTTCGATTTCTAATGCTTTATATTATGTGTCATCCATTGATGATTATTCTATAAGGACATGGTTATATTTTATTGTAACTAAATCTAATGTTTTTAATTGGTTTAATAAGCTTAAAGATCTCTTGGAAAATCAAACTGGTAGGAAGATTAAGGTGTTGAGGATTGATAATGGAAGTGAGTTTTGTTCTATATATTTTGATAAGTTTTGTAATGAGAATGATATTGAAAGACATAAGAAAACTTCATACATTTCTTGCTATAATGGATTCGTAAAACAAATGAATAGAATGTTGATGGAGAGAACTAGGAGTATGCTTAGTGGAGCCAACTTAGAGAAGAAGTAGTTTCTATGGAATGTTACTTGATTAACAGGTCTCCCACATCAACTCTTGTGGATAGACCCACATGCAAGTCTAAATAGTAAAGAATCCATCACTTTACAATCTTCTTGTTTTTGGTTGTGAGGCATATGCTCATGTGCCTAAGGAGAAGTAGCCGAAGTTGGATAACAAGTCTCTAAAATGTATCTTCATCGACTATGGAATTGGTGTGAAAAGGTACAAAATTTGGGATATTGTGGCTGGAAAAGTTTTTTATGGCATGAATGTTATTTTCATAGAAGTTAATTCTTCTCCCATGGTGATGTAGCCAAAATAGGATCGAAAGAAATCAATGGTTCATCTACCAACCAAAACCGAGAAACACAAAATAGAAAATGAACAAGTTTATGATGGACTTGATGAGGAGGAGGGTTTAGAGAGTTTATACTAGGAGGAATAAACTCCACCTCAAACTTTAAGGAGGCCCACTTAGCAAATAAGGTAACCATACATGTATAATTATAGTCCATGTGATTTTAGATGTGCATTTTCTTTATTTTCTAACATTGATGAGCCTAGAACTATGAAAGAGGCAATGGTGACAGAAGATAAGGAGTCATGAATATTGGCCATGGATGGGGAAATGGTTTCTCTTAGAAATAATGATACATGGGAATTATTCCCATTTCCCTATGGACAAAAACCCATTGGATGTAAATGGGTGTTCAAAACGAAGATTGGTTTATATGGAAATGTTCAAAAGAATGAAGCAAGTTTGGCTGCAAAAGAATGTTCCTAGGTTGAGGGGATATAATTAGGTGAGATCTTTCCCCCAGTTTCTAAGTTGACATATATTAGGTTCCTATTATCTATATCAACAAAATTTGATTTAGATATAGAAAATATGGATGTGAAAACAACATTCCTACATGGTGACTTGAAGGAGTAGATATATATGACACAACCAAAGCACTATGTTGAAAAAGGTAAAGATTCATTGGTTTGCAAGTCAAAAAAGTATTTATATAAGTCTCAAGTAGTCTTCCAGAATGTGGTACCAAAATTTTGATTCTTTTTTGTTGGGATTGGGGTTTCTGAGATCCAAATGATATCACTATGTGTATTACAAACAATATGGTGGTGATTTCCTTGTCATCACTCTATATATAGATGATATTTTATTCTTTGGTAACAATACATATGTGATTTGTGATTTGAAGTCTCATCTTTAAATATAATTTTATATGAAGGACTTGGGGACTACAAAATATATATTAGGAATGGAGGTTAGAATATATGGAGAAAATAAAAATCTTTGGTTGAGCTAGAGTAAATATATAAATTATGCACTATAGTGTTTTCGCAAGGTAGATTACAAACCATTGAGTGTTCTGATTTTTGTGGGAATTAATATTTCTATTGAGAAATTCCATACAACACCTACATAGATGGAGGATATGTATTATGTTCCTTATGTTATTGTAGTTGGTAGTTTGATGTATGTTATGGTCTGTACTAGACCAAACATTGCCCAAGTAGTGGGAGTATTGAGTCTATTCATGGTTGATCCTGGCCATGAACATTGGGCTGCAACGAAGAGGGCCTTTAGGTATTTTTGAGGTACTTCTGAATATTCTATTTTCTTTTATAGTGATATTTCAAAGGGCCCACACTTAGTGTATATATAGGGTTATGTGGATTCTAATTAGGTAGGGGGATGTAGATAGAAGGAGATATATGAGGAGATATGTGTTTTGATTATTTGGTGGAGTAGTAATTTGGATGAGAAAGTGACAAGCTATGGTTTCTTTTTCCACTACAGAGGTAGAGTATATGACAACTACTTATTCCCATAAGGAGGCCATTTGGATTATGAAATTGTTCTTAGAAGTAGGGATAAGCCAAAGAGATATTATAGTTCATTGTAGTTCCATTTGTCTGGCTAAGAACCCGACCTTTAATGTGAAGACAAATAATATAGATAGCCAATACCATTTCAATAGAGACATGGTAGAGGATGGAAAGGCGATACTATAGCAAGTTGACACTTCTTTGAATGCTACATATGCATTGATGAAACCAATGATCACATGTAAATTCAAGTGGTGCTATGATTCTATGGGTCTTATGGAACCTATAAATTAGCTCATAGTTTGATGCATTCTCCCTTATACTCTTTCAAGGTATATGAAAAATGGGATAATTTTGGGACAGGTGTGTCATACACCTTGCAATACTATAATAGAGTAGGTAATGATTGCTAAGCAATAGCAGAGAACAAATGTCGAGTAGCGGAAGAGAATAACTATAGAGTAGTGATAGGGAATAAATGCAAAGAAATAACAAGAAACAAGTTTTGACTAGTGGCAGGGAATAAATGCAAATAACTGTAAGGGAGTGAATTCTATGCAACGACAGTTTCCCAATTACTTGTTGGTGGTTTCTAGAATGTAGAATTGGAAAAAAAAAATGGTTTATGGTTTTGTTATGCCCATTTATTCACTACTAGGGTTGGAGGAAAATAGAGTGTAAGTTTTCTCTTACTGTTATGCTACAAAAATTTCTCCAAAATTATGTTATTGTTGAATTCCCTTGTTGAGACCACACAGACTCTATATTGTGACCATTTAGTTGTTGAATAATACATTAAGTGTTCTTTAGACTGTTGGGTTTTTCTCCCATAAGGGTTTTCTCCGAGATATTATGTTGTTAATGGTTTGTTGGTTATTTCATTTGTTTGCAATTTTTATTTTTTTCCTGTAGTTTCCATTAACCCTTAAAATTGATACTCAACTAGGTATATAGAGAATATGTTTTCAAAATATCTAGAAACAAGAGACAATTATATGAGATCTATAAAAGATACCCTTGTATATTGATAATGAGAGAAAGGGAACAATGTTCACTTTCCTCTTAAGGTGGGGTGACCTTTCACTAAGCATAGCTCAAAAAAAAAACACAGGACAATCATTTCATAGTCTCCTAACAACTTGTGGTCTCATCACATATGGGTACCAGCTACCTAGGGGGGATTATAAAGTTGATCATTTTACATTAAACAACTATCCACTGTTGTCCAGTGGGTCTTATTCAAAGAGGATAGTTGTATACAACCATTAACTAATTCGTAGGTAGCCTAAAGTAGGGAGGTCAGGGTAGGACCCTAATATTATGTCTAGAAATAAAGTTTTTTTTTTTTTTCATGTCATAGTTCAAAAACAATGCTCCCAAGGGAGAGACATTGCATCAATAATATGTTCATACTTTTAGCAATTCACAATTGTGAGGCATAGTTTGATTTGTTTGCAAACTTTTTCGTATATTATTAGTAGTTAAATTTAGCTAACTCAAAAAGGAAATTTAAACAAACCTTAATTAAATCTTAATTAGTTGAAACTAACTTTATTAACCACTAATGATATTTTAGTATCACTAGTTAATGCTGCAATAGACTATCTTGTTCACATATATTCCAAAATTTAGACTTTAATATCATTGTGTTCAATTGCAACTAGCATAGACCCGTGTTAATCTCATATCCATTAAACATCCATGTAAAGATCAAATCCATTAAGCTAATTTAATCACTATAACTAACAAAAATGAACTTAAACGTCACATCTACTAATCATTGAAAATTCAAATTTAATAACAAACATAAATCTATAATAAACTTGTATCTATTAAAACTAGAGGTGGTAGCTTAATAGTCATGCTTTGAGTGCTTGCTAGAATTCAATTGACAAATAAATCTGCCAACTACGCCTATGTAATCATGTCCTTAAGTATTTCTTAGGAAATGAGTTGACTTCACCCATCCCTTTTGATATAGAAATAAGTATTGTTGGAAATACTGAGAGGGGGGTGAATCAGTATTTAGAGCAATTAGTATTTTTAAATTTGTACTTCAATCAGATCATGTATTCAATTTATATCCAATTAGCAATGAATACTATTTAATGAACAATGAAGAATAGTATAAGAGATACACCAATACACCATGAACAATATATAAGAAGTAATCATGTATTATTGTTCAAAGGAAGTAATGACTTCCAAAGGTATCTACAACTTCCAAATATAAAGGGAGGGATAAAACTCCCAAAGGAAGATACAATCCTCCAATATCAAGAGAGGGTTGACCTCTCCATCCTTGCCCCTTCCTTCCACCCAAGAATATATGAGAGATAATAAAATTTTACATTAAATTATCACCATCAACCAACCATCACATAGAACCTGGTAATTCTTCCTGAGACTTCTTCAACTTATGCAATTCTTCACTTCTTGGAATACTCTGATCTTGTATATAATATTACTCAATGTATTCTCTGAAGCTCCTCCAAGTTTCACTCCTTTAATCCTCCTAGGAAATGAGTTATAGAGAAAATGGTAGACCTTATTCAATTCTGGTTTATTCAGGAGAGCGAACTTGTACATCATGCCCTACACTCAATATTTAACCTCGGATTCTGAAATTCGTACACAAGAAACTAAAGCTCGTACTATTTCAAGTGCAATTGGTCCCACTTCATTTGGATTCTCTATGAAGGCGTTATGACTGTTTTTCCTGGAACACATGTTTATGACTAGATTTAGTACTAGTCAAAAACCCTATCTTCCACAGAGTGTATCTCCAAAATTATAGCGAATAAAGAGATGGAATTTTTACCACAAGTACCTAGACATGTCTTATAAATAGAATCTGAATTTGACCATCTGAATCATTCTAGAAACAAAGTTATAGAAAAAATGGTAAGATGACCTGTAAATAACATACCTTAGAACACATCACCAAAAGACTTCATCCTCCCTTGAAATTCGACCTTCTTTACTTCAGATTTCCTCAGAAATTAGACTTATATCTCTTTTTTCATTAATAAACTTGTGTGTGTTTAAAAATCAATGTATACTAAGATGTATTTATACCATTTATGTCCCTTCCTTTTAACATTAGGGCCAACATGTAGTTTATGCTTCAATTCACATTGTCATCTTCAAAAATTCATTTCTCCTCAATCATGAGGATCCACGTGACGTGCCACATACCACCGGAAGTGGCATGACTTATACTATCCATACATGGGTGTTTTATTTGCATGTGTAGTTTCCTTATGTCTATCTACTCCAATCAACTATGGGGTCCAAAATCCAATGGCTAGGGTTGACATCAATTAATACAACCAATGACTAGGGTTGACATCAATTACATCAACCAATCTTCCAACAATCTCCCCCTTTTTCATTGATGGCAACACTCATGCTCCCCTGTAATCATGATCCCAATTTCTCTCCCCATTTGACATCAATGGAAAAGGGTGGGGTTGCTCCCCATGAATTCAATGACATAAGGTGACCTTCTTCTTTGGGGCTGCTCCCCTTGAACACATGGAACTCAATAATACTTCATCCTTATTTTTGGTCTTTGAAACTTTTTCTTCCTTGGAATCCTTTTGTGTGGCTTATGTCGTCTCTCTCTTCTTCATGTCTAGGATGTATATGTTCTTCGATCTTCTTGTTGTAGTTTCAATCAATCTTCCTGAGCTATTTTCTCTAATTTTACATTTTCGGGAGTCAAACGTAACAGTGTATCCTTGATCACATATTTTGTTGAAACTGAGGAGATTATGCTTCAGATCTTCGACCAATTGGAATATTCTTGCTTTTACATTTTCACTTCCAAACTTTAAAGTTCCTTTTCCAAGTATTTTGGTAGATGAGTCATCTCCAAATGCAACATTTCCACCCTTTTTCTTTAAGATGAAAAATTTTCTTTGGTCTCTAGTCATATGAGATGAGCACCCACTGTCTATGAACCATTCATCTTCTTATTTGCATTCTTTAGCGACCAATGCTATTCAACAATTTTCATTGTGTGGAATTTCTTTCCTTTTCCATGATGTAGTTGGTATAGGGACATTTGGAATAAGATTATCTTCCTTCATCTCTATGCAATCTCATGATTTTTACCAAGATTATTGCACTTGTAGTATACAATATTTTGATCCATTAATGGGTCAAATGGATTATAATTTATGTTGATAGGTCTGCGAACATTTCCATATCTAATATTTGCACCATTCATGTATCTTGCGTAGTTATTCCTTTCATTGATTCTACAATTGATTGCCTTGTGTCCAAAATTTCCACAAGTATAACAATGTCCAAGAAAAAAAAAATGATACCTAGGAGTAAGTGATCTTCTTTGTGGTGTGGTCCATCTGGATTCATGATCTATTCTTTTGTAGTTTCCTTCATAATGATTGCACCATTCATGTATCTTTTGTAGTTTCCTTATACATGATGGGAGAGAATCTTCTTGATGTGTCATTCCTTCTGAATTCTAGTCTTTTATATTGTTGTTCAACTTGCTTTGGAGTGTTGGTTTCATCCTTTTCATCTTCCTTCTCTTGTTTTGTTTTCTTCAAAATGTCATTGTATCCTAGTACTGTCTTGTCATTTGGAGATCTTTGATTGCTAAGGATCTCATCTAATTTTTCAGTGATTTTTTCGAACTTCTTCAACTTTTCTATTGTTAATAGTAGCTCCCCTTTGTGTGATCCAATTCTTCTTTCGATTTATTATAATATTCTAATTGTTCCTTCGAGCTATGAATGGTATTTTCAAGCTTGTAATTCTCTTCTTCACAACTACTCAATTCACCTTTTAGTATTGTGTTTGTGTTTCTAATATTGTTATTTTCATTTTCAATATGCTTCAACTTTTCAAGATTCTCATCTTCTTGTTCACTCTCTACGTTGTCTTTGTATCCCCAAAAGGAATCAAGGTTGGTTTCTTCATCTAAATCTTCTCCAGAAATTATTTCTTCTTCTTTAAAACTCTTGTCATCATCATCCTAGGTTTCTTGGGTTATGAATAAGACTTCTCCTCCATAATTATCTTCTTCATCACTCTCATATGAGGAGATCTCATCATCCTTAGAGTAGAAGCTATTTTTATTGTTGAGACTTCTTTTTTTTATAGTAGCATTTTTAAGCAATATGTCATATTCTACCACAGTTAAATCATTTGAGAGGAGACTTACCTTTGTATTTGCTAGTTCCCTTCTGGAGCCTTCTTATGAAATTTGTTATTTCTTCATCAAGGTCATTATCCTTGTCTTTTGTCTTTTTTATGGATTTAAATGTTGCATCATTGTTTGGTTGGTCACTTTCTGTACATGTTCTTATTTCATATGCTATAAGAGACCCTTGTAATTCATCCATTGTCATTTTGTCCGAGTCCCCAGTTTCTTCAATGGTGAAGACCTTAGCATCATACTTCAAGAGAAGTGATCTCAACACTTTTTTTACAACCAAGGATTCATTGAGCTCTTCACCTAATCCTCTGATAGCATTAACAACTTCATCAACTCTAATAAATTAGGTTGCAATATCTTCCTTTTCATCCATCTTCAAATTTTCAAATTCTTCTCTATGTCGTTGAAGCTTGACCTGCTTAACTTTTGGATCACCTTCATAGATACTAGATTGAGTTTGTCTCATACCTCTTTAGCAGTGTTGCAACCCATCACTTTGTTAGCAATGGTTGGTGCCAATGCTGCTAGAATAACATGTCTGGATTTTGAATTACATCTCATAAGCTTCTTCTCATTTGGATCGGTTGGAGCATTCTTTTGGATTACATAGCCATTTACAACTGAGTACCAAATGTCTACTCCTTAAGTTTTTAGGTAAGTTTTCACTCTATCACTCCAGTATGCATAATTGCTTCCATCAAATCGTTGAATCCCATTTGGAATGTGCTCATGGTCATCCATCTATGCTTAGGATTTTCCTTCTAGTGGTTAAATTGTTCTTAAGTCAACCTGCTCTGATACCAATTGTTGGAAATACTGAGAGGGGGGTGAATAAGTATTTAGAGAAATTATTATTTTTGAACTTATACTTCAATCAGATCATGTATTCAATTTATATCCAATTAGCCATGAAGATTGTCCAATGAACAATGAAGAATAGTATAAGAGATACACAAATACACCATGCACAGTATATATGAAGTAAGATTTCATGTATTATTGTTCAAAGGAAGTAATGACTTCCAAAGGTAGATACAACTTCCAATTATAAAGGAAGGGATAAAAATCCAAAAGGAAGATACAATCCTCCAATATCAAGAGAGGGTTGACCTCTCCATCCTTGCCCCTTCCTTCCACCCAAAAATATATGAGAGATAATAAAACTTCACATTAAATTATCACCATCAACCAACCATCACATAGAACCTGATAATGCTTCCTGAGACTTATTCAACTTATGCAATTCTTCACTTCTTGGAATACTCTGATCCTGTATATAATATTACTCAATGTATTCTTTGAAGCTTCTCCAATTTTCACTCCTTGAGTCCTCCCAAAAAATGAGTTATAGAGAAAATGGTAGACCTTATTCAATTATGGTTTATTCGGGAGAACGAACTTGTACAACATGCTCCGCGCTCAATATTTAACATAAGATTTTGAAATTCGTACACAAAAAAATACAACCCATACTCTTTCCAATGCAATTTGTCTCACTTCCTTTGGATTCTCTATGAAGACGTTACGACTATTTTACCCGAAACACCTGTTTATGACTAACTTCAGGACTAGTCAAAAACCCTATCTTCCACAGAGTGTATCTCCAAAATTATAGTGAATAAAGAGCTTAAATTTTTACCATAGGTACCTAGATGTATTCTCAAAAGCCTCTGAATTTCACCATCTGAATTGTTCTAGAAACAAAGTTATAGCGAAAATGGTAAGATGATCTGTAAATAACATACCTTAGAACACATCACCAAAAGACTTCATCCTCCCTTGAAATTCGGTCTTCTTTACTTCAAATTTCCTTAGAAATTTGACTTATATCTCCTTGTTCATTAATAAACTTTTGTGTGTTTAAAAATGAATGTATACTGAGATGTATCTATACCATTTATGTCACTTCCTTTTAACATTAGGGTCGACATGTAGTTTCTACTTCAATTCACATTGTCATCTTCAAAAATTCATTTCTCCTCAATCGTGAGGATCCACGTATCCATCCATGGGTATTGTATGTGCATGTGTAATTTCCTTCATGTCTATCTACTTTGATCAACTGTGTGGTCCAAAAACCAATGGCTAAGGTTGACATCAATGAATAGGATTGATATCAATGACAACAACCAATCTTCCAACAAATATTAAGTATGAGCAATACTAAAACCTTGAACTTAAAAAATTTATACATCAAATCTCCAAATTTCAAACCCCTTTATACTTCAAAAATTTCTATAAATTCAAAGTCTTAAAAATACCAAAACCTTTAAACTTCAAACACCCTGTATTTCAAAACTCTATATATTAAAAAATAATTATGTTCAAACCCCATTCTTCAAAACTCTATATACATTCAAAGATTTACACTACCAAAACTAGCTTCAAATTGTTTCAAAACTCTTCAAATAAGCATTATGCCTATATTTCAAAACTCTTCAAATAAGCATTATGCCTATATTTCAAAACTCTATGTATTCAAATAGGCATCATCGATCCAAAAGTAGGAAAATCAAAATTTTGAACTTCAATAACTAGGTTACTATTTATCTTTGAGGGTTATTTATGTATTAGATTTTAAGAGATAGAGATAGAGATTGAGATAAATAAAAAATTTGGAATTAGTAATGTAAATTTGGACAAAATTGTTATTTTCTTTTATTTAAATTGTAATTCTGAATGTATAAATGGATTCAGTCTGCTACAAATCCAACTACTCAATCTGCAAATTCAACTATTCTTTATCCAATTTCAAACAAAAATCAATTGAAAAACCAAAAAATAAAATGTTTAGACTAACCCAATTCTGAAATTCATGCATTCAAATACTCATTAATGATACAAAAGTATGGGATGTGAGTTTTTTTTTTTTTTTCCAATGGAAATTAACCAGCTGGAAACCCAGGAACTCGTAGCCAGGCTTGAACTAGTGACCTCTCCCCAACCTGGAAGAGGTAGCCAGGCTTGAACTAGTGACCTCTCCCCAACCTGAAAGAGTGTGCGCACCTCTCCCCAACCTGAAAGAGTGTGCGCACCTCTCCCCAACATGGGAGAGTGTGCGCACGTTCTCGCCAATCGAGCTATCCCTCGTGACTTGGGATGTGAGAGTTTGAGATGAAAAGAAACCAAACTGTAAATCTCCACTGTTTAAAACATTAAAGGACATTTCTGTTAATTTATGGGTTAAATTAAATCAGTTTTTGCACATATTGATTGATTTTACTTTAGACACAAGCGTATAAGAGCACATGGATTCTCTCCGTGCAAACAACGGATAAATAATATTATAATGCAACTTGGTAAATTGCTGGCTTTGTGTCGTTTCACAGAGATGAACTAAATACCAATGCCTACTGCATATGAGTTGTGTGGAGCTTAAGAAAAGCAGCGGGGAATGTGGTGGTGACAGATTACGAATACGAATTCGAGAAATGATACCGCGTTGAAAGAAAAAATAAAAAAAACACAGTACAGAAAGGAAAAAAGAGAAGAGATGTTTCAATATTTTATTTATAAAAAATATATCGTATGGGAATCAGGGACCAGCTGGGAATGGGCACAGAGATGAGACGTTTGTTCGCGCCTCACTGTCAACATGCATATTCTAAAACGAAATTGTGTGGATAGATCGATTACGACGAGAAAGCAAAGGGAGAGTACTGGGGAATGTCTAGGAACTTTAGCACAGAAAACGAAGCGCGAGGGGCAGAGTAATTCCCGCGTGAGTGTGATACCTGGCAGGAGAAGGGAGGAAGGATGAGAGTAGGTCTTTGTGCGGTGGGTGTGCATGAATAGATAGAGAGGATTAATTTATATTTCTTTGACGTTGATCTGTTTTTCTTCTTTCTCGGTTTGGCGGTGGTGGACGACCATCGTGTTTGCGTTGTCTCCTCTACAGTGTGGAGCAAAAGACATGGGCACTCTGACTTTACCACAGTAGACCCACTAAGTGGACACAATCAATACATGACAGCAGCTTCTTGAATCTAACATTCTGCCTTTTTGCTATATAATGCACTTTTCCCATCCCAGTTTGTTCAGACCTGTTTGTTGGATAAGTATTGCAGAGCTGTCTTGCCTGAATATATTTCTGCTTCATACAAGGCGATAAAGACATGGAATCCCACGCACTAGACATGGCCGCCTTCGATGATCCGGCGCCCGCGGTATCCAAACCATTGCCGGATGATCGGAAGTTCACTTCAGT
Source organism: Picea engelmannii (assembly GCA_009831015.1). NCBI lineage: Eukaryota > Viridiplantae > Streptophyta > Pinopsida > Pinales > Pinaceae > Picea > Picea engelmannii. Next base: position 15,048 of record ML785302.1, on the reverse strand, counting down.
CGACTGGAAAGGACGGGCTACGCTTCATGACAGGCACGGAGGAATGAGAGCTGCGGTTTTCGTAATGGGTGTGTAAAATTTTGCACAAACTGGCTCCCTGCAGACTCGATCCTGTCACCTTTCGCATTCCCTGCTGTTTCTTTCTCGAGTGTTTTCTTATTTTGATTCTCCTTTGCATTCTTAGCAACCAGTGCCTGCGGTATTGAGTGTAAAACGAGAGTTTCTATGCAGGGATGACTGGTTATTCATATAGTTTGTGCTCTTCTTTTTAATCTGCTGCGCTCGTCCTGTGCCGATAGATGTGCCTCAAGAACTCAAACTATCTGCGTCAAAAACTGAAATGGAAGTTTATTTTCATATTATTGTCTGAAAATACTATTATGTTAGTATTTAGTTCTTGAGGTGTACGATGGTTAGTGACGAAGTTTGCTGTGTTAAGGCACTCTCTTGATGTTAAAATCAGCGGTCAAAAATTGAAATGGAAGTTTATTTTCATATTATGTTTCTGATGTGTTCTTCTTTTTAATCTGCTGCGCTCTTCCGATAGATGTATCTCAAGAACTCAAACTATCTGCCTCAAAAATTGAAATGAAAGTTTATTTTCATATTATGTTTCTGATAATATTATTATATATTTAGTTCCTGAGGTGTAGGATAGTCAGTGACGGAGTGTGCTGTTAAGGCACTCATTAAAGTTACCTGTCAAAAACTGAAATGGAAGTTTATTTTCATATTATGTGTCTGATAATAATATTATGTATTTGTTAAGACACTCAGTGATGTTAAATCACTGAGTGCCAAAATCCAACCATGTTAAGGGTTGGTGTGGCTCCCCCACAAGTCACAAACAAACTAGCAAACAACTATTCTGTATTTAAATATATATAGAATAGAATAGGATATTTCGTTCCTGTGATGGTTTTATAAAACATATATATATACATATTCTTTATCTTAATGATGTCGCAATCTGCAATTTTTTTTAATATTTGGAGAAATTTCTTAAGAATAAGTTTTTAAAGTAAATTTTATTTTTTTTAATGAAAAAAACTTACACATTATGTTTTCCTTGTATTTTTCCATCTCTTTTCTATTTCAATTGTTTATATTTTCCTTTTAAGTAATGAGAACTTGACCATAAATTAATATAATAAGCTTGCCAAAATACTATAATATAGGTTTCTCATTGATCTGTTTTGATTTTTGTCGATAAATCTGAGACATAAGCTATTGCTAACTTTTGATTTTCTGGATGTCTCATCGATCGTTTCTTATTTCTGTTGAAAAATCTTCGACAGTGATTTTGTTACTGTCTCATTGATCGATTTTT
>ML785301.1:533565-575923 GCA_009831015.1 Picea engelmannii | reverse complement strand
GATCTGCGGATTTCTGGGTTGGTGCTTATGGTTTTCTAGTACCTCTGGTACTCTGGTACTTCTGGTACTTATGGTTCTCTGGTTTTTTGGTACTTTTGGTACTTTTCAAAACTAAGGTTTCACTTTTTAGGAGATCTAGCCACTAAAAAGGTGCGTTGAAGGTGCCAAAATGATCCTTGGGGGAGGGCGCACTTTTCTAGATGGTTTTAGAGCTGAAATACCTCACAAACAAAAAACCCTAATTTGCATGTACGACAACAGTGATGTTTTTCACTTTCTCTTGTGAAAGATACTCTCTTCAGCTTAGCTCTGATACCATGTTAATGTTTAAGCTATTATTAGATTTCTTTGCATTTCAATAGATAACAATAGCATAAGATAGGATCACTAAGAAATACACAATCACAAGAGACACATCATTTATCCTGGGAAACCCTCATGGGGCAGAAAACCCAACAAAACTTCCTTATTATAGATAACCAATACAATGCCAAGAGATAACTCAAACAAGTACAAAAAGTCCTCTCCCAAAGATGTGCCTCTCTCTCTCTCTCTTCTCCAATTGCAGCTCTGAAACTTGTCTCTCAAATGAACAAGTGAGTGTGTGTCTAAGTGAGGCGCTAGCCTCCTTATTTATACAAGTCTGGCACGTGTGGAAGTGTCTCTTCACTGGTAGGGCCAAATTCTCAATCTGGGTGGTTATAACCATCTTTAATATATTCTGGGACATCTTTAATATATTATGGGGCCGACTTCTTATTCTGCCTATTACAATTACATTTTGACCAATCCGCAAAAGGGGATTTGGTCCTTTATAATAGCCGACATGATCAATCTGCAATGGGGATTGATCCAATGAATAATATATCAAATAATAATCAAAATACACTTTGCAGTTACATTATTTCAACAAATTTGACCCAGATTGCAGCAATTGTTTCAACAATTGCGGGAATCAAATGGACCTGGATTTATAGTGGAACTAACAGCGTAAGTATATGCTCTGTAATCCAGATTAACCTAGGTTAGACAATGAAATTGAGACATCAAGATCATGAAGTAGCCTCTGCACACAAGGCAAATAGGGAACTAGTGAGATAATAGAAACTTGTGAGCCCAATTCAGAGAAGGATATTGGGCTTGATAAAAGGTGTTGAGAGAAACTATAATGTTGAAGTTGCAGGAAGAGTTTTGTTAAACACTCTGCATCTATGGAGATGACCAGTTAGGGTCATCATTTTGGTATAAGAGCGCAGTTGTTCTCTTTGGGAAAATAAATTGGAAGAGATTACCTTAGGTATGGTCATCTTGTTGGCATGGTGGTAGGATCGTAGTGGATCAACATAACTCCAGATAGAGGAACTTTAAGGTCTTGCATATTGAAGACTATCTTAACTAAGGAAGCAGAGTTGGAGAGAGATATTTGGAAGACAAGATCATGGAATATTTTTTGCAGATAATGAATTTCATGAATTTAAATAATTCTGGTTAAGAAGCATTTATGTTTGAAGGTAGCAGCAAGGAGGGGATTGGTAGCATCCATTACAGCTAGAGGAGTTGTGAAAATTTGTTGAAGAGAAGAGGACCAGTCCAATTCTCAAGAGGAAGTGAGTGGAGTGTAGAAACCTACATCTTTTGAAGCTGAGGAGCAAGAGTGCTCATGAGGTTCTAGGAGACAAAACTAGATAGATACCAAGAGGTCAATCTCATGAGGAAATCTTGATTAGGTATGAGTGGCAAGGTGTAGAGACTTGCTATAGAGTAGAGGTTTGATGCAGCTCATAGTGGACAAGGAGATGTTCACGAAGGAGGAGATGAATATGACTATTGATAGTCATGTTAGGGGTTCAGGAAGGGGCCACGACAAGAGGTAAGAAAATGACAGAGTAATTGACAGAAAGTAGATGAGTAAAGAGGAGTTTGACGGAGTGCTTGTTGAGTTGAAGGAAAGACTCGATATAATAACGATGTTGCTACAAGAAGTTAATAGAAACTAGAGACGAGGCTAGAATATGAAGAAGAAGGTCAAATGGCCTATTGTGCATTTGTTTGCAAAGAAATTGATGCACGGGATGAATATTTTCCACATAATAGAGGAAAAGTTGAGGAAGAAGAGGAAGCACATATTGAGTTCTTGGATGGAGAAAGAGAAACTCAGTGTAGCTAAGTTTAGACAAAGGTCAATGACAGAAGAGGAGTTTCACTTATGTGAACCAGAGTAGGGATTATTCCTTAGAGAAGATGAGGGTGGAGATGTTGAAAGGAGGCTTGTTGAAAGTCACAAGGATTGTTGGGAAAGTCCATATCAACATGTGAAGATGATGTCAGAGACATCAAATGATTCCATAGGGTCTTATGTTTTTAAAACTGATATTTTGTGTGTGGTTGCAGGTTACGGGAGTGATGTAAATCCCTCTACAGTTGTCATAAATATTGATGAAGATGAAGGAATTGGAGAAAATAAAGGCAGGCAGAACCAAGAATATGTCATGAAGAAGGAAGAGACATCGTTGTCTCATACAACTAGGAAAGGAGAAGGTTGTGCACAATCAAAGAGTGCAAATGTTGAAGAACAACATTTGGATACAATGCTGACAGATTTTGAGGAGGAACTAAGAATGTTGGAAGAGTGGCTAGAGAATACAAAAGAAGAAGAAGACTGCATGAAAGTTGCAGACATAGAACATTCAAGAATACATAGTTGCAATATTGTAAAGGACAAGGTTGAAGGTCAAGACATAGGATTGTCTTGTGAATGTGGACTTATGCTACAACGGGAAGGAGCAGACTAGGGGACTACCAGAGATAATTCATAAATCCAAGAAAGAACACATATGCAAGAGGAAGTAACAACTTATCTGGGCAATGAAGACAAACACGGAGTGCTAGCAGACATTCTATTGACTGGTGATGAATTTCAAGAATTAGAAAAGCCAATTGTTTCTTGTAATGAATTTATTTCTTATGTAGGTGCATGCAAATATGAAAGTTTTGAAAGAAGTCAGTCTTCCATGACAAAGCAAAGAATTTGGGAGTGGCAACAAAAGTAAAAAAAAAACTTATGAAAAAGTGTATGGAGTAGAGTGGAGTAAATGGCAGAATGGAAGACATGTCCTAAAGCAAATGATGTATTTTGATGAGTGTTTCCATGAACCCGAGGACATCAAAGGAGTTGAAACTAAAGAGGTAGCAAACCTGGACATTGCAACTAATGTACTATGGAAACAAATCAAATAGAAGAATAATTTTTATGGTGTAATTTTAAGACAACTGTATGTTTTTTTGAGGTATGAGGAGAAGTTTGAAAAGAATGGGAGTGATCAGACTAACATTTTTCAGCAAGGAACTGCATAGCAAGAAGTTGTTCTAAGGAACAGTGATAAGGTTATAAATTGTGACCAGAACACTGCAGAAGATACTCATTGGAATCAAGAAGAACATCAAAGATATGAAGGGAAAGTCAATTATATTTTTGCAATGGACAGTCGGAGAAAAGAGCAAGATGTATTTATGATAGAGAATGAACTCCAAGAAAATATATCCTGTAATATAACTATTGTGTGTGCGGGTGTAACTAGAAATGAGGAGTCTGAGAGGATTGAAGACTTGAAGAAAGTCATTTGGCTTGAAGATGATGCAGATTATAGGGTTCTGAGTTGGTTGATGCAAGACTTCATTAATGCAAGTATGGAGCTCACTCAAGGGATGGTGACGGTGAAGGGTAATGATAGTGTTGAAGCAAATGACCATAAATGCATGATCATAGAAGGTATAAAATGTTTATTTATCTGTCATTTTAATCAGGTCAGAAAATAGAGTTTGTTTGAACAATCATGTAGATTGAGTATGCCAATTAGATATATGCATTTGTGGTTGCAAATGTTTAGTGAACAATGTTCTCAAGAAGTTGAGGAATGGAAGAGGTGTGAAGACCGAAATATGGCATCAATCATACAATGTTTTTGTGAAAATTAGTAGCAGATAATTTGCAGTTATGCCATATACCAACAAAGAATAGAGTTGGACATTGAAAATGATGAATTGTGGAGGTTAATGATGAAGTAGGTGTTGACCGCCTCTCCAACATAGGTGGTCAAATCCATGTGCCATGAAGAGATGCATCATTAGATGGAAATTTGTTGAAGATTTTGGTTCTACAGGGCATTGTTTGCCCCCAACACTTCTTTTTGTAACTGGAATTTCTGCACCCCAATGTGGGTTAATAATGTAATAGGTATGCATGAGTCATGTCTAGGTTAGTTACCTTGGGATCGGTTCACTGGGAGAGTTCCTTTCATCGAGGTTTTTTTATCCTCAGGTTATCAATTGGGTTTTTCAGCCTTATTGATTTCCCTTGAATTTTTCCCTCACACTTGCAATAATTCCTCCAAAGTGGTGAATGACGTTCTAGTGGGCTTATCCTTTGGTAACTATTATAGGGAATCATTGTAAATGACCATGCAATACATCTTATAAAGTTTCACGGATTTCCGTCGAGTCTAAGTTAGTTTTTTTAATTAATTAATTTTTAATTAAATTTCCCTAAGTTTGGAGGTTTAATTAATTAATTAATTAATTATTTTTTAGCAAAAATTGTAAAAACTAGGTCCTTGGACTTTTGATAGGGGTATTTGTGCTCAAAAGAAATGGAATAGCACCCCCCACATCCATGGACCAAGTTTCATCTCAGTCGGACAACTTTTGATATGGGTTTGTCCACCCAGAGTGTCAGTCAGTCAAAAACAACAATTTTAATTGCTAAAGTCCAAACATGGCAAAATTGTAAAATTGTTATAATGAGTTAAAAGGATGCTAAATGATGGATAGAGGTTAGAGAGAGACTCCCTAAGCATTTCCTACCCACCCAACCTTTTTCCAATCTTTTTCTAACCCCTTACCCCTCAACTCCCTCAAAAGGTGACGCCCTAGGGGAAAGTTACGCCCCCCTCAAGGAGAAAGATGTGGAATCTAATGTTTTAATTAGTGAGGGACCCTTCCCTTGGTTGGTGTGCCTTCTCTCACCCCCCACGTCCCTCCTTCCCTCATATCCCATCCATTTCCCTCATTAATCACCCTCCATCCTCTCCTCATCCCCAAAAAGTTGTGCCCTCCTAGGAGAGTTGTGCCCCCCTCCATCTAGAAAATTCTAGAAATAATTTTTAAAAAAATATTTAAACATTTCCACTCCCTTGGCACTCATCCCTAATCCTCCCACTACCCTTTGCTTGATCCCAACACCTCCCACACCTTTCTACACCCTAGATCTAATCTTCAAACCCTAGATGGTGCGCCCTAGCCTTGGGATTCGCTCTTGTGCTTGGTGTGAGACACTTGGCATTGATCCAAGAGGGGTGATTTTGCCTCTCCAAGTATAAAAGGAACCCTCTCCTCACTCCCAACTCACCATATATTGAGCTAATTTTATGCTACTTGATTTCTCACTCTCCCTCTCTCTTTCTTTCCATCATTTTCGTTCCTTGGCTCTTAGGGTTTTGGAGTAAGTTTTCTCCAAGATCCATTTTCTTGAGTAATAAAGAGAAGATTTGGAGGACAATTGGAAGAGTTATGCACATGCTTGTTCTTGCCACACATATGAGGTAAAATTTGTTTAGATTTGGTTGGTGATTGTACACATTGGATCTTAGGTAAAATGTTACTTGGGTAGATCTATTAATGCACATGATTGTAGATATATATATGTTGTTTGCTAGATAGGATTGAAATGTCATATTGTTAGTATATGCAACATATTATCTCTTGTATGCACATCACCTCTCAAGTTTTGCAGGTTTAGCTTCAAGGGTTTCATTGGGAATGCACCAAGGAAGAGTCTTCCCTTGAAACACATACAAACTCCATACTTTCTCACCCTTTACTCTTCTTCTTATTGTTGTTCACATTCATATATATTTCAGCTAGTTTAACTTAGCAAGATAGGTCATTTAATCAAATTTTATCAAAGTTTTCTTAAGAAAAGTTTTTGGCCTAAAAAGGCAAAGTTTTTCTTCACTTTGCTTGTTGTGTATAACATTTCCAGCAAGGATACCTTACTGGTTTTTGCAGGTTCAAATCTGGTTGAGAGGGGTTTTGGCTACCCAAAGGCATCCACACAACACTCAAAGACCCCCCAAAGGGATTGGTAGCTATTTCTCAACCTTCTTCTTCAATTTCTAAGATTTCTTGAGCATTTTTCTTCTTCTTTTGTTGATTTAGTGGCTCATGGTTGTGGGAGGAGTGGTACGGCCTCCTCCCACGTGTGAGCCTTGGGGTAGCTAGGGTTTAGCATAGATCTTGCAATTTTTGCATTTTTCTTACCTCTTTGAGCTAGGACGTGGGGTTTGGTAGATGAAAGGCATCTCCCAAACCCTAAGACGTGGGGATTAGGCTTTGCTTGGTTTGTTTGTTTGTCTCTAGGCTTCCTTGTCTCTCTTGCTTTCTTCTTTCTCTCTCTTCCAAGTTGTTTCTAGATTAAGCAAGCTAAATAATTACCTACCTATTGGGAGAGGAATACCCCAAGTGATAAGGTTAGGGTTTTAATATGTGTTATTGATCTCTAAGTGCTTAATGTTTTGATTATTCTAGATCCAGATCATACACATAATTAATCTCTAGCTTAAGCCTATTGGGCATAATCAACTTAGCTAGATCTACTTGCATGCTTAAGCTCCTTAAAGTTTAATCTTCATTTTACATGCTTAGATCTAACCCTAAATGTTTAAATGTTTCAATAAGTTAAGCGAATGGTGTTTTTATTTCATTATTTAATCTTTCAAGGCCATTTGCCATATGCTTGAAGTAACAATACTTTTGGTTAAGTTGATAGTGTAGGCAAACACTTGAATTTTATTTCTCACACTTAAATCTTGATTCTTAATGCTCTTAATCATCTTAAGATAAGTGTGTTCATTTTCATTTCTTGTTGGCAAGTTGTTCTTGCCTTTGTAATTTACTTTCTTCACTTTGCAAGATACATATTGGTGCACTAAGTAATTTACTCTCACATAGCTTATATGTGTTAATGTCTTTCATTTCATAAGCTTAAGTAACACATTTAAGCTTAAGTGAGTTTCGGCCATAACACTAAATCACATTTTAAAAGTGTCATAAAATCTTTAAAACACTCTAAAACACGCCTAAAAGTCTACCTAATTCATATATTAACTTAATAGAATTAATAGGGTACCTTAGACCACCATCTTCGCCATTTAAAATGGGTATTGAGGAGGGCAACAGACGGTGATAGGCCGGGGATGGTCTCACGGCACAAAGGAGTGTCATTTCCATAAAAACTCAATGTTTTCGGTTGACTGTGACAACTAGGGTTAGCCTCGTTGCTATACTATCTTGAGCATCCAGTAGCCATTTGGAAATAGGAGGAGGAGGCTTTGGTGAAAATCTTAATAAAGGTAATTAAAACTTGATAATCTTAAGAAACCTTTAATAATCCAACGTTGGGCTAAAACGTCTAAATACTTTGTGGGTTTAATAACTAAGAGTGGGTAATCTTCATCATCCTTATAACACTTGTGCTTAAAATATCTAAATCTTCTTTATTGATGTGGTGATGATAATGATGTGTCGATGATAATCTCATAAATGTGATGATGCTTTGATCTCCTTATATCTTTCACACAAATACTTAAAAGAGGTTAGCTTGTCTTTCGTACCCTAGCATTCTTTACTTGTAAATATTGTATTTAATATTTGATTCAATTATTCTTTTGTATATCTTGTAATCATATTTGTAACGAATCATCCTTTAACTTTAGTTGACCCCTTACCCAATCTTAGGCACTAGTCTTAGTTGCCCTAGGAAAAGGCTTGCTTAACATACTAACCTTGCATCTTGCATTGTTGCCTTAGCATCTTAGGTTAGAATCCCCCAAGCTTTAACAAATTAAAATTAACTCCTAGAAATTAACTCTAAAACTAATCTAGAAACTAGGGACTACCCCCCTTGGCTTCCCTAGGAGTGAGCCTAGACTAAAGAGGTTCTGGTCAAAGTGACAGTGTGGGTTGTGAACCTAGGCATTGTGCCTCCAAGGACACACTAAGTGATCCGGACTTAGCTCACATTCGTGAGTGTGTATAAGGATGGAAATAGAAGGCAATCAAATGGAGACACCGTAGGAAGAAAAAGAAGAGCATCATGCAAGTACAACTTACTAAGTAAAGCAAGGAGTTTGCACATCAGCAAAGCAAAATTTGGGATCTTGGAAGATGGAGGACAACATTGAAGAAATCATGCAACAAAGCATGTGACAACATCAGCATTGGGATTAAAGAGGATGAAGTAATTGAAAGGCATGATCAGGATATCATGAAAGATTTTAACCTTGGGAGTCTGATGTAGGAGCATTTTCCTCCAAAATCAACCTTGGTGATTTGGCCTAGGTGGTCTTTGAGTTTACCAAGGGAGTTGGTTCCCTAACTTGAATTTTTATAAATTCTATGTTTTATTTGAATTCTAGAAGGGTTTCATAGTTTGGAATTAGTTGGATGAGAATTTTTTTGTTAAGGAGGAATTGGATTAGAAGCCAAATATGTAATTGAATTTTCTTTTGTTGAGTAGATATCGAAGGAGTAAGGATCCTAAAGGGATCTTAGGGATGAGTGAGTAATCCTAGGAGTTTGTTAGTAGAGTATTTTGTGGATCTGAACCAATTATGGTTTCAGAATCCTTTGATTTTAAAATATGTAAGCCTAAGGGAATTGAGAAATCAGATAGAAGGATAGAGGAGAGAGTGAGTGAGAAACTGTAAAAAGAAGAGGCCAAGTGTGACCAAAAGAGCCAACCAGAGGCCAATTAATATGTAAATCAAGCCAAAAGGGTAGAAGACCTTATGTAAACAATGTATAGTAAATGAATTAATAGATGACAAATTAGTTTGTCATTTCTCATGTGTTATGGAGTGAATTTCATGTTCTTTGTGACATCGTGATGAATTATTGAACAAATAATCTCAACAGAGTTGACATATTCCCTACTAGTCAAGATAATTCTTGGTCAATTGTTTATGCAAGTCTGAGGGTTGGCTCAATTGGTGATTACAAGTTCAAGGCTTGGTTAAATTGGGTATTGCAAGTTTAATAGGTCGAGATTGGACTCCAGATTTATCATTTTAATAGACAAATTCATGTAGTTATTAAGACATTGAACGAGATTTAATATAGACCATTGGATCATCTGATTTGTGGTACAAGAACCGTAGATCAAGTTTAAGTGTTGATCATTGATGAGTTTAGGATCAATAATCCTGGTTGATTATGCATTGAAAAGGTGTTTGGAGGTTAACACAAGGCTCGTCAGCCGCAAGGTGGTTTTGTTTGTAACCACTGTGACATGTGTTAAATTTTGTATGGAATCAGAATTATGTATGGAATCGGAGTGAAGATTAGGAAAGGAAATTTTAGAAGAAAGGATAGCATATTTTGAAGTCATCGAAACAATTCCAAGACACTCAAAATAAACTTTGTGCTTATTAGACACCCATATTCTCACTGTGGCCTGGGAGGTCTACACCATAGTAGTGGACTTCCACTGAATCGTGCCTCTATGTTTGGAAATACCACTGAATCAAGTCTTTCATATGAAAATTCAACCAAGAATTTGATTTAGCATAATTTCCTCAAATTTGGATTCGATTAGTATGTAAAACCCTAGCCTGCAGGAAAAAAGTGTCATTCCAGTAAAAAAAAATCACATATTTCCTTCAAAAATGAAAATACAAATGGGCATAGTATTTGCAAGTACAAACTGCAATAGATGGGCATCTTCTCTTCCCGTGAGTCTGCGATTGACTTCAAACTGCAAATTTTTCATTGGTGTGGCAATTCTCTTTCTATGCTTGAGAATACGATTTGTTTTTTAAAATACATTTTGTATTATCAAAACAATATTTACAAGAAAGTTGATCTGGATTATTTTCGGAACGAAATGAAAGTAGAGATATTACAATGAAATACACATAAAAATTTCCAGAAACAGAGAAATACAGCAATACATGATTTCTATTAATGAAAGAAATGTACATAGACTGTAAAAATATAGAGTGCAAGACTCGCTAGAATGGTAGCAGCTTTATCTCTGAGAAGAGATGTGGCGGCTATGCGCATTCGCAAGAATATGATTACAATGAGGCTCTGAAGGCCTTTTTATGATAAATATGAATGTCAAAACCATAGACATCCAAAAACCTAACCCTGGGTGATGAAGCGCCAAAAGTCATGTGGGCCCCGCTGGGGTAAGTTAGTACATTAACTTCCCGTGGTCGTAAATTTTGCATACGATCTCCATTTTAGGAGTGTGATAGCCCGTTGGAAATCTATTTTTGAGAACTACGCATTATGTCACCAAACTCTAACTCCATCTTCAATTTGATTGTGGCAAGCCAAGAAAACACTTTTTAGAGCCCCAAAACGAACCTGGAAGTACAGAAAGATGTACTAACATGAAAACTTCCAAAATAAGCTAGTTGGAATAGGTGGGTGGCCACCAATATCCACCTGGATCAATCCTCCCCCCTTAGGAAGCAATGGTCTCCATTGCGTTGAGTTCTTGGGGAAGAGGGGAAAGTGTTTTCTAAATCTGAATCTTGGTGAGTTGTGTGCCTTTTTGGAGAAGTTGGGTTGCTTGGTCTGTGGAAGGCTATCACGAACCTGTTGCTAGTGGAGTTGAATCTGTTCCACTAACTTGTTGTCTCTGGGTTTGACGGGGCATTGTGTAGGCACCATTGTAGGTGAAGAAACAATATCTTCTTTCTCTTCTGCAATCTGCTTCTGCTAGATAGAAGGTGTTGAGGCTACAGTGGTTGTAGTGGCCTTCTTTTCATCTTTTGAATAGACTGTGAAGAAGATGAATTTTGCAATATGATAAATTACCTTGCGGGATTGTTTTGGTGGAACAGTAATCAAAACTACCTCTAGTATCTTGTAGAGTTGACCCCCCAAAGTAATAATGACACTACGGGGTCGAGACTTATAAACATCATGACGTTTCCACATATATGGTTGGCTCAAAACAACATCACCGACATCAAGAGGGGAAACATCACACACTACCTCATCCTTCAAGAGTTGGATTCCATAGGACATGCGACATTGTTGGCTGACACGAAGATCTCATCCCTGGTGAAGCCACCCAATATTGTATGGTTGCGAGTGTGGTGTTGTCGACAACCCCAACTATATGACGACCTCAGCTGAGATGAGGTTCTTATGGTTGTCACTATCAACAATGAAATGCAACAAAGTCCCCTTCACCCACATATGTGAATGGAAGAAGCGCTTCCGCTCTTCAGGATCTATTGCTTCTACCGCTTAAATTGTTGTGGTTGTGACAATAGCAGTAGGGTCTGCGCCGATGATATGTATGTTTTCAATATTTTCTGGATCAGATTTTGAATTAGGGTTCGGCTCCTTGTCTTTGACCTCGACCACCAATAATTTTTTCGAGTGATATTCATCGATGTTGTGCCAGGATATTTTATGGAAGTCGCACCACTTCCCAGTGTCATTTTCCATCTTTCTTTTACCTTTATTTTCATGTGTCTTGGACTGGTTGTCAGGAGGTTGTTAGTTAGGGTCGTCTTACCATGCTTTGGTTGTTGCGGATTTGTAGACACGAACTCCCATTTGTTCTAGTGCCTAAATTTATGCTCGATTTTGATAGCATATCGATAGGAAACTCCTAATGATGAGATGTTTAGGAAATCCATTTGGGTTTGGATGTACCTATCCAAAGCCCCACAGTATTTCAGAACCAGATGTCGCTCGGAGTCTTTGACACCCAGCTTGGTGTGCAAGGTATGGAAAGTATTTGTGAAATATGGCATTGTTTGGCTCTTCTCTTTCCATAGTGTGGTCCATCTCATGTATTGGTCTTCATAGTTATCAACGGGGTAGTATTGTTCCTTAATCGCATCCACAAAAAAATCCCAAGTGGGTTTGGCCCCATATATTCCAGATTCCTCTGTGGAACTTTGCTCCCAATAAGTTTCCCACCAATGTTTGACATGGGGGAGAGCCTTGAGGAGTGCGAAGGTGATTTTTTCCCTATCAGAAAAAATTGTGAACAAAGAAATAACCTTCTAGAAAATTCAACCATTTTTCTAAGGCATCCACATCTATCTAACCTTCAAATATGGGAATATCAAAATTAACTTGTACCTTGAAGGGAGAGGTTCCTCCAAAGTGGTCTCTTGATGAAGATGTGCATGTTGCTATCGGTAGGCGTTTAAGGATGTGAGAAAAATTATCCATCATTTCATCCCTCTGTCGTGTGAGAGCTTGTTCAAGCAAAAGGTTAATAGAATTTTTTGCTCCGCCATTTTTCTTTTCTACCGCCATAGAGGGTTTCTTGGGCATGCAAGAGCGATTGTCCTCAAGAGAGACAAGCTCGAGACACAACTTGCTATAATCAGACATCGTCGGGGACATGCCCTGAAAAACGATAAAGAGTACTCTACTCTAATACCACTAATCTAGATTATTTTCAGATTGAAATGAAAGAAGAGATAATATAATGAAATACACATAAAAATTGCCAGAAACAGAGAAATACATAAATACATGATTTTTGTATTTCATAGACATCCAAAAACCTAACCCTAGGAGATGAAGTGCCAAAAGTCATGTGGGCCCCATTGGGGTAAGTTAGTACATTAACTTCTCGAGGTCATAACTTTTGCATACTGTTATCCCCGCTTTCTAGGGATAACTAGGAGATCATGTCTCGATGCCCATAGGTCCTAGACATGGAGTACCGAGAGTAGGATTGACCTGAGCATGGCCCTAGAGGGCCCATCCTTTTCTTCTTTCATCAGATTCATCTTGTCAATGGCAGAGACATCCATCACCATCGACTTGATCTTGTATCGGAAAAGTCTCTTGCTCCATGAGATAATTGGTCCAGGTATCATGGTATGTGTCACTTTTGATCATTATAACTTTTGGATATATGCATTTGACTCCTTTTATCTTTGATGATTGCTTGGATCTTACATTAACCCACTTGAACATGATTGGGGAGATTGACAGGGTGTCCTAGCAAGCCTGTACCCATGGGTTTTGGTTTTCCACCGGGGGGGTTTCTGAAGAGCCATCGTCTGCTCCCATCATACTACCACTTTTTCATATTATCTCCCGCTTATTTATCCCATTCCACTTGTCTGGGCATTGGATTGACCTGTTTGTAGGGTTGCACCTTATCTTGTGGGAAGAAGGGGCTAAAGGCCCAGAAGGTAAAAGCAACTGGTAAAAGATAAAATCCTAGAAATAAAACCTCGAGATGCCTCGCCCAGGGATCCCCGAGAAGGCAATAAAAAGCCTCTCAGCAAGAAATAAGAGGGACCCAGAAAACAATAAACAAGACCTAGCTAAGAGGATAGGGGGTCTCATCACGAGCTAACCTATTAGGTTCATGGGTACCTAACAGTATGACATTTCCATTATCTGGTTACCACATTAGGGCAGTGACCTTTGGTTGCATGTCCAAGGGAAAGGAGGTATCATCACGAGCCAACCTTCTCATCTCTGTGAAAGTACTTGTGGGTAACACTGTCAGCTCTGGTCACCATGCCAAGGCAGTGTCCTCCGGTTAGACCTTGAATAAAAATAAAAAGAAAAAGAAAAAGAAAATAAAGAAAGAATAAAGGCAAGAACGGGCTTGGAAAAAATTGCATCCATAACAGGTACAGCTCACCTTCTACAAAGGCACCCACAGATAACATTATGCATCCCTAGCTTTCACTCTACCCATTTGTCTGGACATCCCCTAGCCACATCACCTTGTTTACATGGCTTGGATTAAACCTTCTTGGGAACTTCCCCTCTCTTGTGGATGCTAGCCCAATAGGATGTCTTGTCCTTTTCTTCGATCTTGTATTATTGATTTTTGTAATATCTTTGAGCTATTGAACGATATATCAGGGTTTTTATGCATATGTTTAATAATATTAATGATGAACTGTGATTGACATTGCTATGATCCTTGTGACTAATGAGCCCATGGAGGGCGTAGTTTTTGATGTGTAGGACCATGCCCGACGGACAAGTACCATTTGGACCGGTGCACATGGGGACATGATTAGTTTGGACCTCCATGGGGCTGAAGAGCTAGTCATATGGTTGTTGAGACCTTGTCAAAGGGGCAGAGACAGGACAATGTTTGACCGAGGTTTTGCATCGGAGAACAAGAGGATGTTTCACCAGAGGAACTTTGGCAGAGCCCGACCTAGGGGGAATGACCCCTTTTTAGTGGAACGTTACCCTTGGAAGGCTTAGAGCATGCTCATCCTTACCATGACATCATCCAGCTTCATGGTCATTCTTGGAGGCAGACTGGGCAGTAGTGGCACATGTGGCATGTTGGAGAAGCCCCTGGGGGGCTAACGTTTTTCTCCTGGATGTCTCATCTGCCCTAAAAGGGGCTAGCACCTCCCTTGAAGGGGATTTTACCTTTATTACACCTCAGTTAGGGTTTTAATTTGACAATTTAATGTAAAATCAGTATTATGGTCTTGTCGGCCATTTTTTATGACCTAAAATTAATTAAGGTCATTGATACACTATATATTGAGGAGTTTTAGCCTCATTTTGACATAACTCATCACTCACTCTCCTAGTGAAGTCTGATTTTTGTGCCCTATTAGGGTTATTGGCTGATTTGAGGAAGGCGCACTTGTTTGACGGGGAGATTTTTGGAAATATATGGTGTTTTTCTTGAAGGAATGTTTACAACTAGGGTTTGCATGCTATTTTCTTGATGATTTGTAAGTATTTTTCTGCAAAACTTGTTGATTGAATGGTTGTAGTTTAATTTCTTACATCTATTTATAAATATTGTTGAATCAAAACCCTAGGGGAAAAACACACAAGTAGGTCGTTGTCTCATGTCCCCTGATAGAAAAACCTTTTAGTCATTGAAGAAGAAGAAGAGAGCCTAGCCATTGCTACACTCTTTCTTTCTTCTTCCCTTAAGCTAGACGTACCTTTAAACTTCAAGAGGAAGAGGACGTCCCAGGCCTATTTTATCTACACCTAGGGTCATTTTTCTTTAGGGTTTGATGAAAGAGCCTTGCCTTTGCAACACTTTCCCTCTTTAAACTCTCTTGTCTCGATTTTACTTGTCTTTGAGCTAGTTGTTTGCTAGGAAGGAGGAGAGAGCACGAGGCCTTTCTTAAGCAACACCGGAGTGAGCCTCTACCCCTAGGGTTTTGTCTTTAAGGCCCTATTGTTGCAGCACCTTGAAAAGTTTCACTCTTGTCCTTTGAATCTCATCCCCTTCAACTTGTGTGTCCTTCACCTTGTTGACTCTATAACCCTTAGGCACTGATCTTTAGCCTCCAACGTTGAAGTGAAAGTGATCAAAATAACTCTCAAAACCTCTTATAAATTGAAACCCTAACTAACTACTAACCATAAAAAACTGACGTCACCCTTGGTTATTTCATCTTGACGCAGCAAATTTCATTTATTAGGCAATTGGATGGTGTTTAAAGCATTTATTGAATGAGGGATTGATTGGATACACGGATTGCTATATCATCTTGATATCTATTGGTGAAGTAACATTATTTCATTGATATATTAACAAACATTGACCTCCTCAATATTTATTGTTGCAATTGCTTATACAATTATATCAGATAGTCTATTGAAGTACTATCCCATTGAATCATAGATTGCATATACATATTGGTTTTCTTTGTCCTGGGCAGGTGTTCATCTTTGGGCCTACACTTCATTATTGGATTTTTATCCAGACTATCTGTTTTGGTGGTGACCTGTGAAGGGGGAACTTTACTTTGACCTTTAAACCTTTGCCTCTTCAAAACTCCAGGTTACCGGGGGCGTCTCCCCTGGGCATAACCTCCCTAAAGAGAAAGAACCTCCCCATCATGGTGACATTGGGTGGGATAGGTTCTTGTTACGCCAGTTTGGCCTTCTGCTTCATAGCCACTTGACCTAGCTACAAACTGTGTGATAACATTTTGGTGCCATTGCCGGGGAACACTGAGTCAATTCTCTTCAAAGGACAAATCTTTTCGGTAAGCCTTGCCTCAGAGACCTTTTCTTACAAGCTTACCTAGTGACTCCACTAGGGTGTTTTTCCCCTTTTCTGTGGTAGTTTCAAAGTAAACTATCTGGCGACTCCACAAACTAAAAAGAGATTCAATAATTCTCCTTTGTCTTTCAGAAGGAAGCCTCCCTTAAAATCTCCTATTGTCAAATCACTTTTCAGGAAGAGCCTTCCTTTAAGAATCATGTCTAGCTCTCAAACCGCTACAACGAACCCAGCCAACAATCAAAGACAATGGTCATCTACCCTGTTCAGGCTGTTAGACATGTCAACCATACCAGGCTACCCTAGGAAAATGCCACCCAAGTATGAAAAGTGGTTGCCTAAATTCACTGGTATTGATGTAATCAATGTTGAAGAGCATATGAGCAACTTTTGGGCATTCTTTCAGCTTCACCCCATCAGTGATGATGTTGAATATCTAGTCATGAAGTTGTTCTCCGCTACTCTTTATGATGCCTCAAGGCGTTGGTACCTAAGCCTCCCTGATGGAAGCATAAAAGCTATGGATAGACTTGAAGAGGCCTTTCTCAAAACATGGAGTATCAAAGAAGACCCTAATATGCTTCTCACATGATTGAATAACCTTGCCAAGTATGAAAATGAGTCCATTTGAGAGTTTCACACCAGATTCGAGACTTTGCTACAAAGAATTCCTGCAAGCCATCACCCGAAAGATGACTACCTTGTCCATATTTACACAAGATCTTTCAATGGCCAACTAGGGTATCTTCTTAGAGATAAAAACCCCCAGTCCATTCAAGAAGCCAAAGAGCTCGCTACCAAGATAGAAGGGAACCTCCTTTCATCTAAAATTGAGCCTTTTGCTAACCCAAGGGGGAGAATAGACACTAAGCAGAAAATAGTACACAATGTTGAGCCTACTTTAGATCTATGTACCAGTATCCGCAAGCTACAAGCCTCCATGGATGGCATCATAAAGAATCAAGAGGAAATGATGAGCAGGATTGTCAGGCTTGAAAAGTCTCAGATCCAAGCACCCAGGCCCCCCTACAAAGGACAATTCCATAAAGGCAGCCAATTTTACAAACCAAAGAATGAGCATGAAGTTCCAAATACCTTGGCCCCTACAAACATTGTTAATGAAAATCCTTGGTGCTTGGAGTGCAGTGAAGCACATTGGGAGCATGAGTGTCCTTAAAACATTGGCCATCAACAAGTCAACAACATGGAGTGTTTCATGAAGTTTCCACAAATAAATATCATAGATACAGAACATCAGGAAGCCATGAAGGATGCATCCAGAGCAGCAAGGATGGTGGTAATAAACAACCCGGATCAGTAATCACGAGAAAAGCTAAAGAAACAAGAATTCCAAGTATACAGAAGAAAGAACTTGAAACAACCTATTGTTGATCAGGAAAATCCCCCACCCCTGGAGATACTTCTTCCCAAGACATCCAAGGCTGGTAAGGTTGACCTAAATTTTGACTTCGAAGGAGCGTTATCAAAGATGCATGTAAATTTCCCCTTGAGAGAAGCAATCAAGATTCCGTCCATCAAGGAACACTTTGATACTTTCTTTTTGGGATCAGATGAGCCTATGGACCCTCCTATTATGTTACAAACTGATCATTTCAGGGTCCAATATGATGAAAACCCTCCTTTCTTCATGACTTTGACAATGAATGACAAAAATCTCAACAATTGCATGTTCGATACAAGTGTTGGTGTGAACATAATGTCACTCAAATTCATGCAACAAGTGGGTTTGAAGGTCGCACGGACTTACAGGAATGTGTGTGGTTTTGAATCTAAATCAATACCCACACATGGGGTGGTTGAAAATGTTGAAGTGCGCCTGAACGAATATCCAGAGAAAACATTCTATATTGACATTGTGGTGGTTGATGTCCCAGATGTGTGGGGAATGTTGTTATATAGGAAGTTTGGTGCAATGTTAGGTGTCTCCCTTGAGATGGATCTCACATTCTTGAGATTACCTCTGAAAAACGGAACGGTGGGACGTCTACTCAATGTGCCAATAACTGGGGACCATGTGCAGGATATTATTCATTCCGTCAATAATGACAAAGCACAGAATGATATGATACAAACTCTTCAAAATTATTCTCCAGAAGACATGCCCTTTGCAACAAAGGAGGATTTTGATCAGATCAAATGGCCCAAGAAAGAAGAATACCAACAACTCCTAGATGAATTCAAGAACAAATAAATTGGGACGGTAGAGATATTGAAGAAACATGAAGATGGCGTACAAATCCACCAGTCTTAAAAAGAAGTTTTTACAACAGAAGCCCACCCACCTCCCTCAGTGAAATACACCAGGGTTGTTCAAGGAATGACCAAACACAAAGTCAGAAAGTATAAAGAGGGAGATATGGTATGGATGTGGAATACCCAGAAAGGAGATCCGAATAATGTAAAAGGAAGCACACAGTCATGGCTTGAACCCTTCAAAGTTGGAATGGAATCAGTTGATAACTCATACTACCTATCCACTTTAGAAGGAAGAAGGTGTCCATTACCTCTCAGCGGCCACCTCCTTAAACCCCACCAAGGTGGGGGGACATGACTTCATAGGTAAGTACATGTAAGTAGGCATTCTTCGTGTATTATACCATTTGCATTTCATGTTAGTTTGCTTTCACATTTTCATATTGGTTGTTTTATTTTATATATATATATATATATATATATATATATATATATATATATATATATATATATATATATATGTCTATATATGCTAGGGTGGCATTACCACCCCATTTTTGTTGTTGATGCCCCTATCGATTTGAGCAGGTCTGTAGGTTATGCCAGAGATGTTGAGGTTCTCATGCACTCTATGGTGAGCACATGTCCCCGAGTTCGAGCCAGATGTTATCCCCGATTTCTAGGGATAACTAGGAGATCATGTCTCGAGGCCAACAGGTCCTAGACATGGAGTACCAAGAGCAGGATTGACCTGAGCATGGCCTTGGAAGGCCCATCCTTTTCTTCTTTCATTAGATTTGTCTTGTCAACAACAACAACATCCATCACCATCGGCTTGGTCTTGTATCGGAAAAGGCTCTTGCTCCATGAGGTAATTGGTCCAGGTATCATGGTATGTGTCACTTTTGATCATTATAACCTTTGGATATATGCATCTGACTCATTTTATCTCTGATGATTGCTTGGATCTTACATTAACCCACTTGACCATGATTGGGGAGATTGACAGGGTGTCCTAGCAAGCCTGCACCCATGGGTTTTGGTTTTCCACCCGGGGGGGGGATTTCTGAAGAGTCATCGTCTGCTCCCATCATACTACCACTTTTTCATCTTATCTCCCGCTTATTTATCCCATTCCCCTTGTCTGGGCATTGGATTGACCTATTTGTAGGGTTGCACCTTATCTTGTGGGAAGAAGGGGATAAAGGCCTAAAAGTTAAAAGCAGCTGGTAAAAGATAAAATCCTAGAAATAAAACCTCGATATGCCTCGCCCAGGGATCCCCGAGAAGGCAATAAAAAGCCTCTTAGCAAGAAATAAGAGGGACCCGAAAGATAATAAACAAGACCTAGCCAAGAGGATAGGGGGTCTCATAACGAGCCAACCTATTAGGTTAATGGGTACCTAACTGTATGACATTGCCATTATCTGGTTACCATTTCAAGGCAGTGACCTTTGGTTGCATGACCAAGGGAAAGGGGGTCTCATCGCGTGCCAAACTTCTCATCTCTGTGAAAGTACTTGTGGGTAACACTGTCAGCACTGGTCACCATGCCAAGGCAGTTTCCTTCGGTTAGACCTTGACTAAAAATAAAAAGAAGAAGAAGAAACAAATAAAGAAATAATAAAGGCAAGAACGGGCTTGGAAAAAATTGCATCCATGACGGGTACAACTCGCTTTCTACAAAGGCACCCACAGATAACATTATGCATCCCTGGATTTCACTCTACCCATTTGTCTGGACATCCCCTAGCCACATCACCTCATTTACATGTCTTGGATGAAACCTTCTTGGGAACTTCCCTTCTCTTGTGGATGCTAGCCCAATAGGATGTCTTGTCCTTTTCTTCGATCTTGTATTATTGATTTTTGTAATATCTTTGAGCTATTGAACGATATATCAGGGTTTTTATGCATATGTTTCATAATATTAATGATGAACTATGATTTACATTGCTATGATCCATGTGACTAATGAGCCCATGGAGGGCATAGTTCTTGATGTGCAGGACCATGCCCGACGGACAGGTACCGTTTGGACCAGTACACATGGGGAGATGATTAGTTCGGACCTCCATGGGGCTGAAGAGCCCATCAGATGGTTGTTGAGACCCCGTCAGAGGGGCAGAGATAGGACAGTGTTTGACAAAGGTTTTGCACCGGAGAGGACGTTTCACCAGAGGCACTTTGGCAGAGCCCGGCCTAGGGGGAATGACCCCTTTTCAGTGGAACGTTACCCTTGGAAGCCTCAGAGTGTCCCCATCCTTACCATAACATCATCCAGCTTCATGGTCATTCTTGGAGGCAGACTAGGCATCAGTGGCACGTGTGGCATGTTGGAGAAGCCCCTAGGGGGCTAACATTTTGCTCCTAGATGTCTCATCTGCCCTAAAAGGGGCTAGCGCCTCCCTTGAAGGGGATTTTACCTTTATTACAGCTCAGTTAGGGTTTTAATTTGACAATTTAATGTAAAAACAGTATTTTGGTCTCGTCGACCATTTTTTATGACCTAAAATTAATTAAGGTCATTGATACACTATATATTGTTGTGTTTTAGCCTCATTTTGACATAACTCATCACTCACTCTCCTAGTGAGGTCTGATTTTTGCGCCCTATTAGGGTTATTGGTTGTGTTAGTAACATTTCTTGTCCTGGGCACAAAAGTAGTCGGGTCTGCAAGTTGCATGAGAAGCGCTTGAGCGCAACGCGGAAAAATCTCATTTCAGGCTTCAAAGCAAGTAAGCAGGAGAGGTTATATTGTCGACGGTCCAAATTCATCCATGAGAGCAGATCGACGGTTGGCGGGAAATTGTGGTTAGCGGAGTTGCGCCGAGATTAGCGCAATGGATAGCGCCCATAGTGTGTGCAGGAAAGGATAGCAGTCGTCCATCCAAAGGACGCGTGGCGCGAGATCTAGTCGCGTCGGCGTTTCGGCATTCGGGAGTTCGAAGGGTGAGGGTTCTATGTTGTTCTACATCTCAAAACCTCAAACCCCGAAGCACCGAAATTGCCCAAAGTCGAGCCCGCAATATCACGGAGCAATATCAGTCGTCCATCCAAAGGGGACACTTGGTGCGTGATTAGGCTCCTCGCCTTTTCGCCCATCGTGACTTCGAGGCGCAAGAAGTAGCCCCTTCATAACCCCGAAGCACAAAATGCCAAGAGCGTCCAGGACCCGGGCCCATAGCGTCACCGAGTGAGTTCAGGACCGTCAGATATGAGAGGGACGCGTGGCACCCAATTAAGCCATCTCGGTGATTCGCTCATCGCGACTGTGATGAGCAAGGATTAGCTCCTTCCCATTCATGAACGTCGAAAGCGCCTTTGAGAGTAAACACAAGGTCACAGCCCGTGGTCGCTTGGCAAATAAAAAGAGTTGTGCAAAAGGGGCCAAAGGCGTCGAGTCTAGTCACCGAAAGGATCATCGCGATCTCCAGGTGCCATCGAATTCGACCTCAATCCTGGTCTTCGCTTGGAGTAATTGAAGGCGAGAAGGGGTGGTTGAAACCTCTCCTCATTCATTAAGTGTCAGGTATGGAGGGTATGGAAAGCGGTCTGCTCGAGAGGGTCCTGTGTACCCATTTTTCCAAAGAATCCATGTCGAGTCCTCGACTAGCTGGAGGAGGTCTGCACACGCTAGCTCGACACTTAATGGCTCAGCTACTCCCCTTGCAGGAGCCACACACAGTTAAGGTGGCATCTAACAAAGAATATCCGTCTGAATTTGGCTGAAGGGACACCAAGCCTTGGATGACTAAGCACGCCGATGTTAGGCGAATTTTTTTGAGTATATAGACTCAGTCTTTGTATTTTGTAAAGAATCGATGGTTGAGCAAGGCTCTCGGTTGTAAATCTTTAATGAAGCACTGTTATTCCTGGTTATGTGTGGACTTTTGAGACTTCTTGCCTTATGAATGTCAGTTTCTTTCATGTCTCTGTTTACATTGTATTAGAGCAGCTCGAAATTGGAGGATCCAGTCGAGTTGTAACTGTTATAGGATGATGTAGGTTGGATCACTGTAACAGTTGCATTGTTTCTAATCGGTCTCTGTAACTTTCTTAGCACTAAATGACTTGGGATTGGAGGATCCATTCAAGTCCCCCTTTCAGTTTCCCGAAGCCCTGAACCAAGAGGATCCTTCATTCAGATTTTTTCTTCTACAAACTACCGAAAGGCCTGTTGCCTGAGGTAGTTTGCTCACTCTTCTTACCAAGTTTTCCACTTGCTCATCTTTTAATCAACTTACTGACTGAAGTTAGATCAATACCTCCTTTGTTCCTTACATACCAGACCCAGTCCCTGAGTTAGAGTGATATCTTCCCGAGTCTCTACCCATTTGATCACCCATTACAAACTATCGTAACATAAAACTGATGGGCGTTGGGCTCTGCTCTTGCAAGCAATCCAGGAGTGACTTCTGACGCTAACATTTCTGGCGGCGTTGTCGGGGACGAAGTTGAATATTTTCCCTGGGATTGAACGACATTGTGCCTCTGATTTTGAATGTCAGGTATCAGAGCCTTTGAAGATTGCTACTGTGCACCTGGCGACTCCATTGTGACGACTCCACTGCGGCGAACCTGCTCTATTAATTGTGGCTTTCAGAGGCAGACACACGTGGTATCATCCACACCTACCTCTAGCTACACCTAAAACTGATCCAGAGGTGGTTCTCAGAAAAGGAAAGGCCTCTGAAGAAGAAGCTTCCACCGCTGAACTAGGTAATCCGAAATCTCCTTTTGTAGGAACTCCATTTTCTCCTCCTCAGTTTCTTAATAGGCCTCCTTCTGAGGTTTCCCGTTTCCTGGATTTTGGGAGTGTTCCTGCTGATTTTTCCCCTCCTGGTCTGGGATTGGAGGGAGAAATCCTTGTCACTCCCCTCTCCTCTGAAGTTGTACCTTGGCGTAGACCCAGGACCGCAGAAGATTTCCCCACTCCTATCTTTACCACTCCTCCTCTTGTCATTGTTACCACTCCTGCACAAAGAGGAGCATCTGCTGACTTGAGCCCGTTATCCTTCTCCTTAAATCCCCTTTTGTTTCCCATCCCACTTCGAGACTCATTCCCAGTAGCCCCTTCGCGAACTCCTTCTCCTCCAAGTTCTCCTCCACATAATATTCCTATGGCTGGTGCTAATCCCCCTCTGAATAGAATGGATGCCATAGTCGCTGCCAAATATGCTCCCCTAATCCTACCCCATCCTATGAATCCTCTCCCTGTTGGAGATTACTTGAAATATATGCCCAAGTTCACTGGGGAAGGGGACATAACTGCGGAAGAGCACCTGGATGCTTTCTACAGTTATGCAGATAACCTGAACATTGAAAATGAAGATGTCTGGATGAGAGTCTTCATCCAGAGCCTGGATGGTGAGGTGAGGAAATGGTTTAGAGGATTGGCCCCCGGATCTATTGCTGGGATCGAAGCCCTGGATAGTGTTTTCCTGAGGCAGTGGGGAGATAGGAAGGATTTCATGTATTACATGACAGAGTTCAGGTCTTTGAAGAAGATGGAAGGAGAGTTTATCTCAGACTTCTCCAAAAGATTCAATAAGATGTATAATAAAAGCCCTCCCGAAATAAAACCCTCAGAAGCCTCGGCCAAGATTTCTTATGCTAGTGTGTTTGGCCCTGATTTTTGTCTTTTATTGAGAGAAAGAAGAGCCACCTCCTTAGCTCAAATGCAATATGTGGCCATAGAAGTGGAATCCAATGTATTAGCAGCTGATAGACTGAGGAACAAGGCCGACGCAGACAAAAGAAAGGGAAGATCGGAAACCTCAACTTCTAGCCCATCGGTGCCCCACCCTCAAGTGGATGAACTGACCAAGATGGTGAAGTCTTTGTCTGCAGAGATGGAGAGAATGAAGGTGGAGGGGAGGCAAGCATACAAGGGCCCTCAAAATGCCGAAAACAAAGGAGGTTTTAGGAGGCCAAACAAAATTACTTCCCCGATTGTGCATAGAGAGAGGGGAAGAGACAAAGAAGACCAAAAAATTCAGGCCCCTTTTCAAAACAATTTAGTGGTCGAGGGGAAGAAGGGGAAACAGATGAGCTTGATCCTGAAATCCATTGCTTTGGAGACACTCCTCCTTTTCCTCATCTCACCCAATCAGCATATGAGGAGTCTCTCATGGACAGTCAGCTAAATGAACTGAGCAAGGGAGACAAGACTAGTGGCAGCCAAGGCAGGTATGATCTGAGGTCTAAGAAAAAGGCAGTAGCACCTGATGTTCCTGAGAAGTCCACTAGAATAGAGAAATCTACTAATGAAGTAGCAGACAGTCACAGAGGTAAGAATCTCTGACCCTTCTCTCCCATGGTCTAGAGTTAGACTCCCGAAATAAGAGAAATCTTGAAGCTTACATCTTCTTTTAATTTCGAGCATGAAATTCAAAAGATTAGGATCCCTGTGCCCCTAACCGAATTAATTAAACATGAAGGGTTTAAGAAACGTTTCTCTGAGATTTTACAGTCTGAGGTCTCATGCCTTCTCACAGACTCCATCAATTTGCAAGATGAAAAGCATGCAGTTATTCTAGGTCCTATGGTAGAAGACAGGAATGACTCATCCCCTCCCTTCTACACTTCCTTGGACATACATGACAAGGTACTGCCCAACTGCTTGATGGATTCGGGGGCTTCTCACAACCTCATGCCCAAAACTGTCATGGAAGAATTAGGACTAGAAGTCACCCGAGCTTATCATGACCTCTATTCCTTTGACTCCAGAAAATTTCAATGTCTAGGAGTTATCAAAGACCTGGTCGTGACCTTGTTTCAGTTGCCCATGAAAAGTGTGGTCATGGATATTGTAGTGGTTGATGTCCCCCCCAAGTTTGGTATGTTGTTATCAAGATCTTGGATAAAAATACTGGGGGGAACTTTGCAGATGGACCTCACATATGCTACTATCCTTGTGTTTGGAGGAGAACATAGGAGGCTATACAGGGAAGCCCAACTGGCCTATATAGTCAGTGATGAAGCCAACCCTACCAACCATCCCATTTTTTCCTTAGACACTGATTTAGGTTCCAGTGTACTACAACTCACTAATGCTCCCGAGCCTTCTTTAAAACTCAGAAAACTGCCCACCACTTCCCATAAATTTCCTCCCTCCATCACCCCCGTATAGAAAATGTTCTTTGATGGAGCCTTTTCCATAGAAGGCACTAGAGCTGGCGTGTTTTTTGTGTCACCTACTCAGGAAACCATATCTTTTTCATACAAACTAGAATTTCAAACTACCAACAATGTAGCAGAGTATGAAGCTCTTATCCTAGGATTAAGAGCTGCAAGGGAAATGGGAATTCAGGAAGTAGCAGTGTTCGGAGATGCAGAGTTGGTGGTCCAACAGATCAGAAGCGCTTATCAGGCTAACCATCCTTGAGTCAGGAGTTACATAAATGAGGTATGGGACCTAATTGACAGTTTCTTCTCAGCATTTAACATTTCTTTCATCTCAAGAGAGGAGAACACAATGGAATATTCCTTGGCTACATCAGCAAGCAATTTCAAAGTACCCTTGCCGCCCAAATTCAGATATGATGTAGAAGTAAAATACAGGCCCTCCATACCTGAAAACGTCAAACATTGGAAGGTATTCGAGGATGATCTCGAGATCAAGAAGTTCTTGGAGACTGTCGAAGAATTTTCAGAGATGCATATCGACCAAGACTTTGTCTCTGAAGAAAAGCTTGATAGGGGTAATTTTCTGAATAAGATTGCAGAGCGTAACATTGTGCAGCTGCCCAACAATCATATTCCAAGGGGACTGGTTCCTTTGGAAAGGATTTTTGATAGAAATGATGTGGTATTAAAAGGGGAGATCTCAGAAGATGACGATGATACAATTCAGTGCAACATTGGCACTAAGAGTGAGCCCAAGTTGGTCAAATTGTCAAGAAGTCTGACAAAGGAGCAGAGGTCTGAATACGCTGGACTTCTGAGGGAATTTGCTGATGTGTTTTCCTGGACCTATGAAGATCTCAAAACATATAACACTTTTGTCATTGAGTATAAGATCCCATTGAAAAGCGAGGCAAAGCCGTTTAGGCAGAAGCTAAGACAGATCAATCCTATGTTGCTACCTATTATGGAGAGGGAAGTGAAGAAGTTGTTGCAGGCCCAGATCATTGTACCACTGAGATATTCATAGTGGGTGGCCAACTTGGTACCAGTAAGGAAAAAGAATGGAGAAATCAGACTCTGTGTAGACTTCAGAAACCTGAACAGGAGCTCACGAAAGGATAACTACCCCTTACCAAAGATGGAACATATAGTGTAGAGGGTAACATGAGCATCCAAGATGTCCATGATCGATGGTTTCTCTGGCTACAATCAAGTCTCTGTTCTGCCTGAGGACAGGAAAAAGACAACATTTACCACTCCATGGGGCACATTCATGTATGCCAAGATGTCGTTTGGATTAATGAATGCAGGGGCAATGTTTCAGTGTGCCATGGACATAGCTTTCGTTGGGGAAAAGGATAAATTCGTGGTCGTCTATATGGATGAAATCACAGTGTTTTCAAAATCTGATAAAGAACATTGTTGTCATCTCAGGAAGGTTTTCTTGAAATGCAGGAGTTTTGGCATTTCATTAAACCCCAAGAAATCTTTGTTCGCCAGGAGGGAAAGTTACTAGGCCACATAGTATCAGTGGAAGGAGTCAGGATTGACCCTAGCAGAGTTGAGGCAATACAAGCCTTATCAATCCTGAGGTCCAAGAAGGAGGTCCAATCTTTCCTTGGTAAGATTAATTTTCTGAGGAGGTTTGTGCCTAACTTTGCTGAGGAGGTAAAACTTATAACAACCATGTTAAGGAAAGGAAATGAAGTGAGGTGGACTTCTGAATCACGACATTCTTTTGAGCAAATAAAGAAGGCCCTGACTGAAGCCCCTGTGCTTATTAGTCCCGACTACTCAAAGGATTTCCTTATTTTCTCCTTTGCCTCACCTGACATGGTGGCTACTATTTTATTACAGACAAACGAGATTGGGCTAGAGCAGCTTGTTGCCTATTTCAGCCGAGCATTGAGGGATATTGAAGTCAGGTATGACACTATGGAGAAGCAGGCCTATGCCCTGATAAAGGCTCTCAAGGCATTTAGAAGCTATGTCCTGCAGTCAAAAATCATCGCTTATGTCCCCTCATCTGCTATTAAAGACATTCTTATTCAACCTGACATAGATGGGAGAAGGAGTAAGTGGATAGCCAAGATTATGGAATTTGACCTGGAAATAAAGCCTACCAAATTGATCAAAGGTCAACGTTTAGCCAAGTTGTTGGTTGAAGCTAATTGCCAAGATTTGGGGATAAGTTTCATCAATGAATGCTCAGGAATTCAACAGGGTCAGTTGTTTGACATGGACCCTCAAAGGGATCCCCCATTGGCTCGATGTCCTTGGTATAAGGATGTCATATAATTTATGCAAGAGTTGCAGCCTCCAGACGACCTGTAAAGAAACAAAGCAAGAGCTCTGAAGCTCAAGGCAGTCAGATACTGCCTTATCGATCAAATTTTATACTGGAAAGACCCCCTGGGGGTGCTTTTAAAATGCATGAATTCACAAGAGGCCGACAGGATCATGGTTGAATTTCACAGCGGCCTATGTGGAGGGCACCATTTCTGGAAGGCCACAGCCCACAAAATTCTCAGAGCCGGGTACTACTGGCCCACCTTGTTCGTTGATGTCCATAGAAGAGTTAGAGCTTGTATCCAATGTCAAAGATTTGCAGGAAAGCAACAGTTCAAATCTTTGTCGTTAAATCCTGTGGTCGTCTCAGTACCTTTCCAGCAATGGGGCCTAGATTTCATTGGAGAAATTCGCCCCACTTCCAGTGGGCAGCACAGATGGATCCTGACAGCTACAGATTTCTTTACCAAGTGGATTGAAGCTATCCCCACCAGGAGTGCTTCCCACAAGGTAATCATCAGATTCCTGGAAGATCTCATCACAAGATTTGGCTGCCCAAGTAATATTGTCATTGATAATGCAACCTCTTTCAGGGCTGAGCCATTAGCCAAGTTCTATGAGCAATTTGGGATCAAACTGATTCACTCCACCCCATACTATCCCCAGGGAAATGGTTTAGCAGAGTCCTCTAACAAAAGCTTAATAAGAATCATCAAAAGACTGTTGGAAGACAACAAGAAAGCCTGGCATTCAAGATTGAAATTTTCTCTATGGGTCGATCGAGTGACCACGAAGAGATCTATAGGCGTCTCTCCTTTCCAATTAGTCTATGGAACAGAGGTTGTTTTTCCTTCTCATTTAGCCATTCCTGTAGCAAAATTCCTCCAGGATCATCAAGAAGAAACTGATGACATGATCAGAAGAATTCATTAGCTAGTGGAAGTCCAGCAGGCCAGGGAGCAGGTAATGGGTAGAATTTGGGACCATCAGCAAAGGATCAAGCAGGTTTTTGATAAGAAGGCCAAGAAGGAAGAGTTTCGGATAGGAGACCTAGTACTGAAATGGGATGCTCCTATACAAGATAAAAACAAGCATGGAAAATTTGAAGCCATGTGGATCGGGCCTTTCAAAGTATCTGAAGTATTCTCGAATAACACCTACAGGGTACGGGATTTGAAGGATCATGAAGTTTTAAATGGCCTTGTGAATGGGCATTTCCTAAAAAGATTTTTCTCTTGAGCCGCACATGGATCTTTCACGGTTGTAAATATTGTTTTTCTTTCCGTCTTTAAGTTTTAAATAAATGACCCCATAGCCCAACAGCAAGGCACTGGAGCTGCAAAATGAGTTCTTAGAGCATCACAGGGATGACTCCATCCCCCATGGAGCCTAATGTTAGTAACATTTCTTGTCCTGGACACAAGAGTAGTCAGGTCTGCAATTTGCATGAGAAGCGCACAAGCGCAACGCGGAAAAATCTCATTTCAAGCTTCTAAGCAGGTAAGCAGGCAAGGTTATATTGTCGACAGTCTAGATTCATCCATGAGAGAAAATCGACGGTTGGTGGGGAATTGCGGTTAGCGGAGTTGCTCCGAGATTAGCGCAATGGATAGCGCCCATAGTGTGTGCAGGAAAGGATAGCATCCATCCATCCAAAGGACGCGTGGCGCGAGATCTAGTCGCGTCGGCGTTTCGGAATTCGGGAGTTCGAAGGGTGAGGGTTCTATGTTGTTCTACATCTCGAAACCTCGAACCCCGAAGCGCCGAAAGTGCCCAAAGTCGAGCCCGCAGTATCACGGAGCAATCTCAGTCGTCCATCCAAAGGGGACACTTGGTGTGCGATTAGGCTCCTCACCTTTTCGCCCATCGTGACTTCAAGGCGCAAGCAGTAGCCCCTTCATAACCCCGAAGCGTGAAATGCCAAGAGCGTCCAGGACCCGGGCCCATAGCATCACCGAGTGAGTTCAGGACCGTCAGATATGAGAGGGACGCGTGGCACCCAATTAAGCCATCTCAGCGATTCGCTCATCGCGAATGTGATGAGCAAGGATTAGCTCCTTCCCATTCATGAACGTCGAAACCGCCTTTGAGAGTAAACATAGGGTCACAGCCCGTGGTCACTTGGGAAATAAAAAGACCTGTGCAAAAGGGGCCAAAGGCGTCGAGTCTAGTCGTCGAAAGGATCATCGCGATCTCCAGGTGCCATCCAATTCGACCTCAATCCTGGTCTTCGCTTGGAGTAATTGAAGGCGAGAAGGGGTGGTTGAAACCTCTCCTCATTCATTAAGTGTGAGGTATGGAGGGTATGGAAAGCGGTCTGCTCGAGAGGGTCCTGTGTACCCATTTTTCCAAAGAATCCATGTCGAGTCCTCGACTAGCCAGAGGAGGTCTGCACACGCTAGCTCGGCACTTAATGGCTCAGCTACTCCCCTTGCAGGAGCCACGCACAGTTAAGGTGGCATCTGACAAAGAATATCCGTCTGAATTTGGCTGAAGGGACACCAAGCCTTGGATGACTGAGCACGCCGATGTTAGGCAAATTTTTTTGAGTATATAGACTCAGTCTTTGTATTTTGTAAAGAATCGATGGTTGAGCAAGGCTCCCGGTTGTAAAGCTTTAATGAAGCACTGTTATTCCTGGTTATGTGTGGACTTTTGAGACTTCTTGCCTTATGAATGTCAGTTTCTTTCATGTCTCTGTTTACACTGTATTAGAGCATCTCGGAATTGGAGGATCCAATCGAGTTGTAACTGTTATACGATGATGTAGGTTGGATCACTGTAACAGTTGCATTGTTTCTAATTAGTCTCTGTAAATTTCTTAGCGCTGAACGACTTGGGATTGGAGGATACAGTCAAGTCCCCCTTTCAGTTTCCCGAAGCCCTGAACCAAGAGGATCTTGCATTCAAAGTTTTTCTTCTACAAATTACCGAAAGGCCTGTTGCCCGAGGTAGTTTGCTCCCTCTTCTTACCAAGTCTTCCACATGCTCATCTTTTAATCAACTTACTGACTGAAGTTAGATCAAGACCTCCTTTGTTCCTTACATACCAGACCGAGTCCCTGAGTTAGAGTGATATCTTCCCGAGTCTCTACCCATTTGATCACCCATTACAAACTATCGTGACATAAAACTGATGGGCGTTGGGCTCTGCTCCTGCAAGCAATCCAGGAGTGACTTCTGATGCTAACAGGTTGATTTGAGGAAGGGGCACTTGTTTGAGGAGGAGATTTTTGGCAATTTATGGTGTTTTTCTTGAAGGAAGGTTTACAATTAGGGTTTTCATGTTATTTTCTTGATGATTTGTAAGTATTTTTCTGCAAAACTTCTTGATTGAATGGTTGTAGTTTAATTTCTTGCATCTATTTATAAATGTTGTTGAATCAAAACCCTAGGGGACAAACACACAAGTAGGTCATTGTCTCATGTCCCCTGATAGAAAAACCTTTTAGCCATTGAAGAAGAAGAAGAGAGCCTAGCCAATGCTACACTCTTTCTTTCTTCTTCCCTTAAGCTAGTCGTACCTTTAAACTTCAAAAGGAAGAGGATGTCCCAGGCCTAGGTTATCTACACCTAGGGCCGTTTATCTTTAGGGTTTGATGAAAGATCCTTGCCTTTGCAAAACTCTCCCTCTTTAAACTCTCTTGTCTTGATTTTACTTGTCTTTGAGCTAACTGTTTGCCGGGAAGGAGGAGAGAGCACGAGGCCTTGCTTAAGCAACACCGGAGTGAGCCTCTCTCCCCTAGGGTTCTGTCTTTAGGGCCCTGTTGTTGCAGCACCTTGAAACCTTTCCCTCTTTTCCTTTGAATATCATCCCCTTCAACTTGTGTGTCCTTCACCTTTTTGACTCCATAACCCTAAGGCATTGATCTTTAGCCTCCAACATTGAAGTGAAAGTGATCGAAATAACTCTCAAAACCTCTTATAAATTGAAATCCTAACTAACAACTAACCCTAAAAAACCGACGTCACCCTTGGTTATTTCATCTTGACGCAGCAAATTTCATTTATTAGGCAATTGGATGGTGCTTAAAGCATTTATTGAATGAGGGATTGATTGGATACATTGATTGCTATATCATCTTGATATTTATTGGTGAAGTAACATTATTTCATTGCTATATTAACAAACATTGACCTCGTCAATATTTATTGTTGCAATTTCTTATACATTGATATCATATAGTCTATTGAAGTACTAGCCAATTGAATCATAGCTTGCATATATATATTGGTTTTCTTTGTCCCGGGAAGGTATTCTTCTTTGGGCCTACACTTCATTATTGGTTGTTTAGCCAGACTATCTGTTTTGGTGGTGACCTGTGAAGGGGGAACTTTACTTTGACCTTTAAACCTTTGCCTCTTCAAAACTCTAGGTTACCGGGGACGTCTCCCCTGGACCTAACCTCCCTAAAGAGAAAGAACCTCCCCATCATGGTGACATTGGGTGGGATAGGTTCATGTTACGCCAGTTTGGCCTTCTACTTCATAGCCACTTGACCTAGCTACAAACTGTGCGATAAAATTTTGGCGTCGTTGCCGAGGAACACTGAGTCAATTCTCTTCAAACAACAAATATTTTCGGTAAGCCTTGCCTCAGAGACCTTTTCTTACAATCTTACCTTGCAACTCCACTAGGGTGTCTTTCCCCTTTTCTTTGGTAGTTTCAAAGTAAACTATCTGGCGACTCCACAAACTAAAAGGAGATTCAATAATCCTCCTTTGTCTTTCAAAAGGAAGCCTCCCTTAAACTCTCTTATTGTCAAATCACTTTTCGGGAAGAGCCTTCTATTAAGAATCATGTCTAGCTCTCAGACCGCTACAACGAACCCAACCAACAATCAAAGACAATGGTCATCTACCCTGTTCAGACCGTTAGACATGTCAGCCATACCAGGCTACCCTAGTCAAATGCCACCCAAGTATGAAAAGTGGTTGCCTAAATTCACCGGTACTGATGCAATCAGTGCCGAAGAGCATATGAGAAACTTTTGGGCATTCTTTCAGCTTCACCCCATCAGTGATGATGTTGAATATCTAGTCATGAAGTTGTTCTCCGCTACTCTTTATGATGCCTCAAGGCGTTGGTACCTAAGCCTCCCTGATGGAAGAATAAAAACTATGGATAGACTTGAAGAGGCCTTTCTCAAAACATGGAGTATCAAAGAAGACCCTAATATTCTTCTCACACGACTGAATAAGCTTGCCAAGTATGAAAATGAGTCCATTCAAGAGTTTCACACCAAATTCGAGACTTTGCTACAAAGAATTCCCGCAAGCCATCACCCGAAAGATGACTACCTTGTCCATATTTACACCAGATCTTTCAATGGCCAACTAGCATATCTTCTTAGAGATAAAAACCCCTAGTCCATTCAAGAATCCCAAGAGCTCACTACCAATATAGAAGGGAACCTCCTTTCATCTAAAATTGAGCCTTTTTCCAACCCAAGGGGGAGAATAGACACTAAGCAGAAAATAGTACACAATGTTGAGCCTACTTTAGATCTATGTACTAGTATCAACAAGCTACAAGCCTCCATGGATGGCATCATAAAGAATCAAGAGGAAATGATGAGCAGGATTGTCAGGCTTGAAAAGTCTCAGATCCAAGCACCCAAGGCCCCGTACAAAGGACACTTCTAGAAAGAGAGCCAATTTTACAAACCAAAGAATGAGCATGAAGTTCCAAATACCTTGGCCCCTACAAACATTATTGATGAAAATCCTTGGTGCCTGGAGTGCAGTGAAGCACATTGGGAGCATGAGTGTCCTTACAACACAGGCCATCAACAAGTCAACAACATGGATTGTTTCATGGAGTTTCCACAAATAAATATCACAAATATAGAACATCAGGAAGCCATGAAGGAAGCAGCCAGAGCAGCAAGGATGGCGGTAATAAACAACCTGGATCAAGAATCACGAGAAAATATAAAGAAACAAGAATTTCAGGTATACAGAAGAAATAACTTGAAACAACCTGTTGTTGATCAAGCAAAGCCCCACCCCTGTAGATACTTCTTCCCAAGACATCCAAGGCTGGTAAGGTTGACCTAAATTTTGACTTCGAAGGGGTGTTATCAAAGATGCATGTAAATTTCCCCTTGAGAGAAGCAATCAAGATCCCGTCCATCAAGGAATGCTTTGATACTTTCTTTTCGGGATCATATGAGCCTATGGACCTTCCTATTGTGTTAAGGGCTGATCATTTCAGGGTCCAATATGGTGAAAACCCTCCTTTCTTCATGACTTTGACAATGAATGACAAAAATCTCAAAAATTGCATGTTAGATACAGGTGCTTGCGCGAACATGATGTCACTCAAATTCATGCAACAAGTGGGTTTGAAGGTCACATGGCCTTACAAGAATGTGTGTGGTTTCGAATCTAAATCAATACCCACACATGGGGTGGTTGAAAATGTTGAAGTGTGCCTGAAGGAGTATCTAGAGAAAACAATCCATATTGACATTGTGGTAGTTGATGTCCCAGATGTGTGGGGAATGTTGTTATCTAGAAAGTTTGGTGCAATGTTAGGTGTCTCCCTTGAGATGGACCTCACATTCTTGCGATTACCTTTGAAAAACATAACGGTGGGACGTCTACTCAATGTGCCAATAACTGGGGACCATGTGCAGGATATTATTCATTCTGTCAATAATGACAAAGCGCAGAACGAGATGATACAAACTCTTCAAAAGTATTCTCCAGAAGACATGCCCTTTGCAACAGAGGAGGATTTTGATCAGATAGAATGGCCCAAGAAAGAAGAATACCAACAACTCCTAGATGAATTCAAGAACAAAGAAATTGGGACGGTAAAGATATTGAAGAAACATGAAGATGATGTACAAATCCACCCATCTCAACAAGAATTTTTTACAACAGAAGCCCACCCACCTCCCTCAGTGCAATACACCAGGGTTGTTCAAGGAATGACCAAACACAAAGTCAGAAAGTATAAAGAGGGAGATATGGTATGGATGTGGGATACCCAGAAAGGAGAGTCAACTAATGTAAAAGGAAGCACACAATCATGGCTCAGACCCTTCAAAGTTGGAATGGAATCAGTTGATAACTCATACTACCTATCCACTTTAGAAGGAAGAAGGCACCCATTACCTATCAGTGGGAACCTCCTTAAACCCCACCAAGGTAGGGGGACCTGAATTCACAGGTAAGTACAGGTAAGTAGGCATTCTTCGTGTATTATACCATTCGCATTTCATGTTAGTTTGCTTTCACATTTGCATATTGATTGTTTCATTTTATATATATATATATATATATATATATATATATGTCTATATATGCTAGGGTGGCATTACTGCCCCATTTTTGTTGTTGATGCCCCTATCGAGTTGAGCAGGTCTGTAGGTTATGCCAGAGATGTTGAGGTTCTTATGGGCTCTACGGTGAGCACATGTCTCCGAGTTGGAGCCAAATGTTATCTCCGATTTCTAGGGATAACTAGGAGATCATGTCTCGAGGCCCACAGGTCCTAGACATGGAGTACCGAGAGTAGGATTGACCTGAGCATGGCCTTGGAGGGCCCATCCTTTTCTTCTTTCATCAGATTCGTCTTGTCAGCAGCAGCAGCATCCATCACCATCGGCTTGGTCTTGTATCAGAAAATGCTCTTGCTCCATGAGGTAATTGGTCCAAGTATCATGGTATGTGTCACTTTTGATAATTATAACCTTTGGATATATGCATATGACTCCTCTTATCTCTGACAATTGCTTGGATACTACATTAACCCACTTGACCATGATTGGGGAGATTGACAGGGTGTCCTAGCAAGCCTGTACCCATGGGTTTTGGTTTTCCACTGGGGGGGATTTCTGAAGAGCCATCGTCTGCTCCCATCATACTACCACTTTTTCATCTTATCTCCTGCTTATTTATCCCATTCCCCTTGTCCAGGCATTGGATTGACCTGTTTGTAGGGTTGCACCTTATCTTGTGGGAAGAAGGGGATAAAGGACCAGAAGGTAAAAGCAGTTGGTAAAAGATAAAATCCTAGAAACAAAACCTCGAGATGCCTCGCCCAGGGATCCCCGAGAAGGCAATAAAAATCCTCTCAACAAGAAACAAGAGGGACCCGGAAAACAATAAACAAGACCTAGCCAAGAGGATAGGGGGTCTCATCGCGATCCACCCTATTAGGCTCATGGGTACCTAACAGTATGACATTGCCATTATCTGGTTAAAATGCCAGGGCAGTGACCTTTGATTGCATGGCCAAGGGAAAGGGGGTCTCATCACAAACCAGCCTTCTCATCTCTGTGAAAGTACTTGTGGGTAACACTGTCAGCTCTGGTCACCATGCCAAGGAAGTGTCCTCCAGTTAGACCTTGAATAAAAAGGAAAAGAAGAAGAAAAAGAAAATAAAGAAAGAATAAAGGCAAGAACGGGCTTGGAAAAAATTGCATCCATGACGGGTACAACTCGCCTTCTACAAAGGCACCCACAAATAAAATTATGCATCCTTGGCTTTCACTCTACCCATTTGTCTGGACATCCCCTAGCCACATCACCTCGTTTACATGGCTTGGATGAAACCTTCTTGGGAACTTCCCTTCTCTTGTGGATGCTAGCCCAATAGGATGTCTTGTCCTTTTCTTCGATCTTGTATTGTTGATTTTTGTAATATCTTTGAGCTATTGAACGATATATTAGGGTTTTTATGCATATGTTTGATAATATTAATTATGAACTGTGATTAACATTGCTATGATCGTTGTGACTAATGAGCCTGTAGAGGGCATAGTTGT
Source organism: Picea engelmannii (assembly GCA_009831015.1). Classification (NCBI taxonomy): domain Eukaryota; kingdom Viridiplantae; phylum Streptophyta; class Pinopsida; order Pinales; family Pinaceae; genus Picea; species Picea engelmannii. The sequence continues at coordinate 539,442 of ML785301.1, read as the reverse complement.
TGATGTGCAGGACCATGCTTGACAGACAGGTACCATTTGGACCGGTATACATGCGGAGATGATTAGTTCGGACCTCCATGGGGCTAAAGAGCCCATCAGATGGTTGTTGAGACCTTGTCAGAGGGGCAGAGACAGGACAGCGTTTGACCGAGGTTTTTCACTGGAGAAGAAGAGGACGTTTCACCAAAGTCACTTTGGCAGAGCCCGACCTAGGGGGAATGACCCCTTTTCAGTGAAACATTACCCTTGGAAGGCTCAGAGCGTCGCCATCCTTAACATGACATCATCCATCTTCATGGTCATTCTTGGAGGCAGACTGGGTAGCAGTGGCACGTGTGGCATGTTGGAGAAGCCCCTGGGGGGCTAACGTTTTTCTCCTGGATGTATCATCTGCCCTAAAAGGGGTTAGTGCCTCCCTTGAAGTGGATTTTACCTTTATTACAGCTCAGTTAGGGTTTTAATTTGACAATTTAATGTAAAAACAGTATTCTGGTCTTGTCGACCATTTTTTATGACCTAAAATTAATTAAGTTCATTGATACACTATATATTGAGGAGTTTTAGCCTCATTTTGACATAACTCATCATTCACTCTCCTAGTGAGGTCTGATTTTTGCGCCCTATTAGGGTTATTGAGTTTCTCCTTAAGCATTTCCATAAGCATTTAACCGAGTAAAAACACGTGTTTGTTTACCCATATCCACTTTACCGAGTCTGATTTGAGGAAGGTGCACATGTTTGAGGAGGATATTTTTGGCAATTTGTGGTGTTTTTCTTGAAGGAAGGTTTACAACTAGGGTTTGCATGCTATTTTATTTATGATTTGTAAGTATTTTTCTGCAAAACTTCTTGATTGAATGGTTGTAGTTTAATTTCTTGCATCGATTTATAAATATTGTTGAATCAAAACCCTAGGGGACAAACACACAAGTAGGTCGTTGTCTCATGTCCCCTGATAGAAAAACCTTTTAGCCATTGAAGAAGAAGAAGAGATCCTATCTATTTCTACACTCTTTCTTTCTTCTTCCCTTAAGCTAGTTGTACCTTTAAACTTCAAGAGGAAGAGGACGTCCCAGGCCTAGGTTATCTACACCTAGGGCCATTTTTCTTTAGGGTTTGATGAAAGAGCCTTGCCTTTTCAACACTCTCCCTCTTTAAACTCTCTTGTCTTGATTTTACTTGTCTTTGAGATAGTTGTTTGCCGAGAAGGAGGAGAGAGCACGAGGCCTTGCTTAAGCAACATCGGAGTGAGCCTCTCTCCCCTAGGGTTCTATCTTTATGGCCCTGTTGTTGCAGCACCTTGAAACCTTTCCCTCTTGTCCTTTGAATCTCATCCCCTTCAACTTGTGCGTCCTTCACCTTTTTGAATCCATAACCCTTAGGCACTGATCTTTAGCCTCCAACATTGAAGTGAAAGTGATCGAAGTAACTCTCAAAACCTCTTATAAATTGAAACCCTAACTAACTACTAACCCTAAAGAACTGACGTCACCCTTGGTTATTTCATCTTGATGCAACAAATTTCATTTATTAGGCAATTGGATGGTGTTTAAAGCATTTATTGAATGAGGGATTGATTGGATACATTGATTTCTATATCATCTTGATATTTATTGGTGAAGTAACATTATTTCATTGCTATATTAACAAACATTGACCTCGTCAATATTTATTGTTGCAATTGCTTATACATTGATATCAGATAGTCTATTGAAGTACTAACCCATTGAATCATAGCTTGCATATATATATATATTGGTTTGCTTTGTCCCGGGCAGGTGTTCTTCTTTGGGCCTACACTTCATTATTGGTTGTTTAGCCAGACTATCTGTTTTGGTGGTGACCTGTGAAGGGGGAACTTTACTTTGACCTTTAAACCTTTGCCTCTTCAAAACTCAAGGTTACTGGGGACGTCTCCCCTAGTCCTAACCTTGCTAAAGAGAAAGAACCTCCCCATCATGGTGACATTGGGTGGCATAGGTTCCTATTATGCCAGTTTGGCCTTCTACTTCATAGCCACTTGACCTAGCTACAAATTGTGCGATAACACATACGATCTTCGTTTTAGTAGTGTGATAGCTCATTTGAAAGGTATTTTCGAGAACTATGCACTACGTTGTCAAACTCTGACTCTGTCTACAGTTTGATTGTGGCAAGCCAAGAAAACATTGTTTAGAGCCCCAAAATGGCCCTGGAAGTACAAAAAGATGTACTGACATGAAAACTTCCAAAATAAGCCAGTTGGAATAGGTGGGTGGCCACCAATATCCACCTCGATCAAAGATGAAAATAAAGTGGAAGATATATTTAAAAAAGCCTCATTGGCAAGATTTTAAGAGCATCATGCAAGGTATATTCAGAATAAGCTATTGCATTTAACTCATTGGCATCCATAATTAGAAAGTGTCCTTTGGAAGACAATTGCAAACATACCTCTTCTCACTAAGAGTGATAAAAATATTGGATCAAACTGACCTCATCAAAAAATACATATTTTCACCTTAGATTCCAAATGGTAAATAAGCAGATATATGAAGACAATCTCAGATGCTAATGAAAGGAGGAAGAACCAAGGACCTCACATCACTAAACAACATTGTGTGCCTATGAAGTTGGCCTTGAAACAAAACTAAATGTTGATACTAAACATATTTCCATAAAGTTATAGTGAACTTGCACTCCCATGGAATGTGCTTCAAGGTATTTAATTAGTTGCAACAAAGGAAAAGATCGTTTGTCAACCTGCTTTTGACAAGGCAAGCTTTGGAAGGAAATGATTGATAAACAATTAACTAGAAAAAAACTTGGAGCTTATAATTGGACCAGATTGACCAAACACTGTGCAAGCAAAACCACTTGACTTCAAGGTCAAAAGATGTGCATTTATCATTCAAAACAAGAGATAGTGGGTGCTTCTAATGCATAAGAGAGTAAATATTTTTGGTATCATATTGTTGAATCAACATCCCAAATCTCCACCCCCAATCCCACCAAAAAGGGTCATGCATATCCATATTCAATTTATACTACTCTTCAATAAAACAAAGTGCCATGATATCTTTGATATCTAGTGTATCAAAGGACAACAATACCTTATAATGAGCTAAGAACCTCCAATCTTGGGCCTCAAAATCTCAGAGGTCTCTCCAAAAGAATATTCCTTTCTTTCTCAACCTGCATGCCTAAAATTTAAGACATTCAGAAATACATTTCCACTAATGTTGCCAACTCCAAATAAGGCTCCTAGCAAAGCCCCAACCTGCACGACTCCCAAAGAAGTTCCAACTACCCAAAGGGAAAACAAACTTCCAAGCCTTCCACATGCTCCAACAAATCTATGAGTTAGACACCTTAAAGAGGTGTGGGGGAGAGATGATATCACATAATCCAAATGGTCCTTGAATCAACAACAAATGCTACGAAGACTAGAATTGGTACCATAAGAGGATCTACCATGGGGTAGAACCTTCAAGGAATCTGACAATCCATTTGGGGGCCAAATACAATCTTGAGTCACAACATCAATAAGATTGAGATTGTCTTCCTCCTTAGGCATAGTACAAAATTCTCAAGGAACCATAAGCAATCCTCTCTCACCACCGTATTTGGACCAAAGAAAAGACCTAAGGTTTTGCTCCAACCTCTTGAATTGTGGCATGATCATGAGACATCATTAAACATGATAGATGTGAGAGGCTTAAAGAATATGTGAAGCCATAGTAAGCTTATCGACATAGGGAAGATCCTTATAATGCTAGACTAGAAGCTTGGACTAAAGCTTCTCAAGACACCAATTCCACATATCAACAACTGAAAGACCGGTATTGAATGAAAACCCTAAATAACTGACAATCTCCCTAGGATTTACCCACTTCCATAAAGAGGAGATCTAAATTCGCAAATCATAAAGCTCGACCAATCAATATTCCATATTCTATTCACTAACCATTGCCCCAAAAGAACTACAAAAAACAATCAAAGCAACCCCTAATAGCCTCCACCAAGTTTTGATCCAGGTCCACCAACAGAGGAGAATCACATCAACCAAATGATTATTGACAATTTCAAATCTATCTAAAATAAATATATCCTCATTTCATTCTTGCATCCTAGACAACCCCAGTAAGTACCCTAAGGCATCTACTACAAGAACATATAAAGAAGGGTCAAGAGGGCACCCTTGTGTAATCTAGAGACACAGTGAGATGTTTTCAATAAGGGTTTTGTTCATTCAACAAAAGTTGAAGCAATGGGTAAGAGGGTATGGACCATGGAAACAAGTTTTGGGTCATAACCAAGGAACTAAAGCATATTTGTAATGAAGGTTCGATCAACCCTATCATAAGCTTTGTCGAAATCAATCTTGAGAAACAAATGGAAATATTAAAGGTGAACTTGCCCTATAATAATCTAGTTTTCTCCTCTTGGACGATCTACAAAACCACTCTTTGCATTTGAAGTGGAAGGGCCTTAGCCAAAATCTTGTTGGAAACACTAAGAATGTTGAAATAATGTAACTGCAAAGAGTATTCTTATTATTATTGATATATTATTCATAGGATCAATCCCCATTGTGGATTGATCATGTCGGTTATTGTAATAGGACCAAATCCCATTTTGTGGATTAGTCAAAAGAAAATTGTAATAGGCAGAATAAGAAGTCTGCCCCAGCAATTATTAAAGAGACCCAGAAATATAATAAAGGTGGGTTTACGCACCCAGTTTGAGAAGTCGGCCCTGCCAGTGAAGAGACACTTCACATGTACCAGACTTGTATAAATAAAGGAGGCTAGTGCCTCACTTAGACACAACTCACTTGCTCAGTTTGAGAGACAAGTTCTGATCTGTTACCGGCAAATGAGAGAGAGAGTGGTGCATATCTAGGAGAGGACTTTTTGTATTAGCATAAGAGATCTCTTGGCATTGTATTGGCTATCTATATTAAAGAAGTTTTGTTGGGTTTTCTTCCCCTAGAGGGTTTCCCAGGATAAATGTTGTGTCTCTTGTGATTGTGTGTTTCTCAGTGATCTTGGATTATGCTATTTTTATCTAATGAAATGAAAACATCTATAATAATGGCTTAAACATTAACATGGTATCAGAGCCAAGCTGAAGGAAGCATCTTTCGCAAGAGAAAAACGTCACTGTTGTCGTACCTGCAAATTAGGGTTTTTCAAAAGTGAAGCTTTTCAGCCCTAAAACTATCTAGAAAGTTGCGCCCTCCCCTAAGGATCAATTTGGCATCATCAGCGCACCTTTTCAATGGTTGGATCTCCCGAAAAGTAAAACCCTAGTTTCACAAAGTACTAGAAGTACCAGAAAACCTGTACCAAAAGTACCAGAAGTACCAGAGTACCAACGGTACCAGAAGTACCAGAAAACCTGTACCAAAAGTACCAGAAGTACCAAAGTACCAGAGGTACCAGAAGCACCAGTCCAGAAATCCATAGATCAGTTTGAAGGAGAAAAAGTTGGATTTTCTCAGATCCAAACACACCAGGCAGCTTGCCTCAGCCAAGCACATCTCCTGGTAAGTTTAGTTTTTGATTTTGAGCACTTTCATTTTTCGGTCATTTTCCTAGCTCCAGGTAAAGATGTCTATGAGCATTAAGCTTGTTGACATGTTAGAAGGAGTGGAAAACTTTCGTGCCTGGAAGTATAGGATTGGCCTCATTCTTGAAGAGAATGACCTAGCAAGATTCGTCAAAGAAGAATTATCGGAACTCGACGATGCTGCAGAAAAGGCAAAGCATCAAAAGGACACAATAAGGGCCAAAAGAATCATTGCAGATTCAATCAAAGACCATCTGATTCCTTATGTGTCATCTAAGAAGACCCCGAAAGAAATGTTTGATGCCTTGACCAGACTATATGAAG
>ML785301.1:519549-532872 GCA_009831015.1 Picea engelmannii | reverse complement strand
TTCTCTCTTGTATCTCAGAGAAGAAGTTTTCTCAGAAAGTGACACTTGGAGATGATTACCAATATCCCATTAAGGGAGTGGGAGAATCAAACCATAAACTGAATTCAGGGAATTCACTAAAAATGAAGGATGTACTATATGTACCAGGCTTGAAGAAGAGCCTACTCTCCATTTCAGCTTTATTGAAGAAAGGCTTCAGATTTGCCTTTATAGATGGAGAATTTCTTATGTGGGCTAAGGGAGAAACCTTAAATGAAGCAATCATCATTGGTAATGAAGAAAATGGCTTGTATAAATTAAAGGGTCACTCAGAGGCTGTTATGACCCATGCCATTGAAAACTCATGTGAAATTTGGCATAGAAGATTAGCCCACATCAACTACAAGGCGCTACCATACATATGCAAAGAAGTCATAGGTTTACCAGAACTCAAATGTGACCATAAAGGCGTATGCAATGGATGTGCACAAGGGAAGAATATCAAGAACCCTTTTCTGAAGCGGGACAGCAAGATAGAAGGAGTCCTAGAACTCATCCATTCAGATGTGTGTGGCCCAATGCCATCATCATCCATTAGCGGGTATGTATACTATGTATCATTCATTGATGATTACTCTCATAAAACCTTTATATATTTCTTAAAGACTAAAGATGAAGTGTTTAGTAAGTTCAAGGAATTCAAAGCCTTGACAGAGAACCTTTCTGAAAAGAAGATTAAGATACTCAAGTCAGATAATGGAGGAGAATATACCTCAAAAGAGTTTGTGAACTTCTGCAAAGATGTTGGGATCAAGAGGGAACTCACTAATTCCTATAATCCACAACAAAACGGTGTAGCTGAACGGAAGAACAGAACCATACTGGAAGCTGTGAAGACTATGATCCATGATCAAGATCTTCCTATGTGCTTATGGGCAGAAGCAGCGATGGCAGTTGTTTATGTGCAAAATCGATTATCCCATAGTGCACTTGTGCTCAAGACACCGAAAGAGATGTTCACCGGAAAGAAGCCAGAGGTAAGCCATCTCAAAATATTTGGTTGTCTAGTGTTTATTCATATACCTAAAGAAAAGAGAAACAAGTTGGAACCTTCAAGAAAGAAGGGAATATTTTTGGGATATTATGAGGTCTCCAAGGCCTTCAGAATCTATATACCAGGTCAACATCACATTGAGATCAGCAGGGATGTGACCTTTGATGAATATGCAGTGCTCAAGAAATCTAAAATATGTCATCTTGAAGAGGTATATGAAGAGGAACCCGTAATCCCCAATACTGCAATGAGGGAGGTTCCCAGAGCTGCAGAACTAGTGAGGGAAGTCATAACTTCCCCTGATGAGGAACTTCTAGAAGACCATGATATAGTAGAAGTGCAAGAACCTCCTCAGATGACGATCCTCCATAAAAGAAAGCCAACTTGGGCTAGAGAGCTTATTCAAGATGGAGAGAAGTATGGTGTTCCCGAAGGAACTACAAGACAGGTGAAAAGACCAAAGTCATTCTCCAGTTATATGGCTTTGATGTGTGATCTCCTAGAAGAGGAGCCTACCTGTTTTGAAGAAGCCATTCATAGGAAAGAATGGGCAGATGCCATGACAGAGGAATACCAATGAAGAACAAAGTATGGGAAATAGTTCCCAGACCAAAGAATAAATATTTGGTATCCTCCAGATGGCTCTTCAAAATAAAACATGTAGCTGATGGAAGTATTGAGAAGTATAAAGAAAGATTTGTAGCTTGTGGCTTTTCCCAGAAGGAAGGCATTGACTATGAAGAGACATTTGCTCATGTGTCCAGATACACTTCGATCAGGACCATCCTAGCTCTTGCAGCTAAGATGAAGTGGAAGCTGCACCAGATGGACGTGAAGACAACTTTCCTAAACGGTGTCATCGAAGAGGAAGTGTATATAGAGCAACCTCAAGGATTTGAGGTTGAAGACAGGAAGTCTCATTTCTGCAGATTGAATAAATCCTTATACGGATTGAAGCAAGCTCCTAGAGCTTGGTATGGCCATATATACAGTTTCTTAACGAGCTTAGGCTTTACCAAGAGTAAAGCAGACTCAAATATCTACTTCAAAATTATGAATAATGAGCCAGTAATCTTACTGCTATATGTGGATGACTTATTCTTAACTGGAGAAGAAAAGTTCATCACTGAATGTAAAAAGAGAATTCCCTCGGAATTTGAAATGAAAGACCTCGGCCTAATGCATTACTTCTTAGGTTTTGAGGTATGGCAGAGTCCTGAAAGGATCTTCCTTAACCAAGGGAAGTACACAGTCAAAATCTTGAAGAGATTCGACATGTTGGAATGCAAGCCCATGAATACACCCATGGAAGCGAAGCTGAAGCTGTTGGTCGATACATCGTCAGAATTGATTGATGCCACATAGTATAGACAGATTATTGGATTGTTGATGTACCTGACGAACACCAGACCAGACATTTGTTTTTCCGTGAACACCTTGAGTCAGTTTCTGGTAGAACCCAGACGTGTTCACCTAGTGGCTGCAAAACATGTGATGAGGTACCTTAAAGGTACAGATTATGGTCTCAGCTATGATGGAGATCATAATTTCACATTGAGTGGATATACTGATGCAGATTGGGCAAGAAGTGTTTCTGACAAGAAAAGCACTTCAGGATGTTGTTTCAGTTTGGGATTAGCTATGATCTTGTGGCAGAGTAGGAAGCAATCTAGCATTGCTCTCAGCACAGCGGAAGCAGAATACATTGCCGCATGTTCTGCTAGCTGCGAAGCTATATGGCTTCGAAAGTTGTTGACCGGCCTATTTGACTTAGAGATGAGAGCAACCTTGATTCTATGTGACAACCAAAGCTGCATAAAGATGACAAAGAATCCTGTATTCCACGACAGGTCGAAGCACATAGAGATCCACTATCATTACATCTGCGACATGGTACATAGAGGAGCCTTGAAGCTTCAGTACATTAGCACGGATGAACATGTTGTTGATGTGTTGACCAAGCCTCTATCTCATGTAAAGTTTGAGTACTTCCGAGATAAGCTTGGCATAGTCCGAAGGGACCTTCCTCGAAAGGGGGAGTAGATGTGATGTTCCTTGCTTCTGACCTAGCTATGAGACGTAAATCAAGATGTGATGTGTTCCTTGCTTTTGACCTACTTGTCAGACGTAAAGCAAGATGATATGTTCCTTGCTTCGGACCCAGTTGTCAGACATAAAGCAAGATGATATGTTCCTTGCTTCTGACCCAGTTGTCAGACGTAAAGAAAGATGAGATGTTCCTTGCTTCTGACCCAGTTGTCATACGTAAAGCAAGATGAGATGTTCTTTGCTTCTGACCCAGTTGTCAGACGTAAAGCAAGATGAGATGAGTTCCTTGCTTCTGACCCAGTTGTCAGACGTAAAGCAAGATGAGGCATTCCTTGCTTTTGACCAAGTTGTCAGACGTAAAGCAAGATGATATGATGAGACTAGCACTGAGCTTCCGACTGGATAGCTGTGACGTAAAGCCAGTCTAGTATCCTACTTCCAACCTGATGGTTGTGACGTAAAGCAAGACGAGTATCTTGCTTCCAGCTTGAGTGTTGTGACATAAAGCAAGACGATGAGATGAGACAAGTACTGAGCTTCCAACTTGACAGTTGTGACGTAAAGCCAGTCTTGTATTTGGTCCACCATATTCTTCTGCTCAGAAGTATTTGATGGATTAATAGGTGAAACCTCGGGCTGTGACGACCTTTTTAGAATAGTAAGGTTTTTCTTCATAGGAGCGTCGGCAGTGCTCTTCTCAGGAATCTTCTTGGCAGCTGGCTCAGAGGCCTTCTTGGTTTCGACTACCTTCTTCGTTTCAATCATCTTTTTTGGGGAACTCCCTTCTGTCTTTTTACTCCGCAGATTGTACTGTCGGTGTACCTCCAAAATAACATTTTCGAATGCCTGTTGTTCTGCGTCTTCATCTTCTTCGCTTACTTTTGTTTGGTTGAGAAGAAAAAGTTCTTTCTCTTCTTGGGTAAGGAAAATTGCTTCGTTATCGTGAATGCCCATGAGATTTATGTGAGTATCCTCCAGTTCTTCGATTACTTCCTCCCCTTCATCTGTTGATCTGGACCCCTCTGCTCTCTTTGATCCCTAGGATCTCTCTGTCTGATTTGAGGAGGGTTTCTCCTAAAGTTAGGGTTTCAAACCTGAGGGGCTGGTGGATTTTCTCTTGGAGGATTTCTGTCTGACACAGTAAGTCTTTCCATCATTCTTTCCACTATTCTAGCCAAAGAATCCAATTTGGAGTCTGAGGTCGACGTGGAAGGTTCTTCTTTAATTGTGACTCTCCTCTCTGACCTCTGACGTGCCCTTTTTGCCAACAAATTGGCCTCCACACTTATAGCACTTTTCTGCATGTCTGTTAGGGTGGTAGAATTTCTTTCTCTTAGTCGGTATGACATATCGGCATCAAAACCATCAGGGAATTTTATCAACGCCAGGCCCTGTGGAGGTTTGATTTCGGCTGGAATTGCATTGTACAGGTTATTGAAACAGGTGCAGTAATCTTGTACCGTCTCACCTTGATTTCTTCTTATATTCTTGTATTCTGACAATATTTGGAGAGGGTTTTTCTTTACCTCCCATCTGTCAAGAAAACTCCTTTGGAACGCGACAAGGTCAAGGAATGAGGCGGCAGGTAAAGCTTTGTACCATTTCTTGACGTCACCTGTCAAACTTTGGGCAAACAATCTCATTTGAACGTCAGCCTCATCAACTTCTTGCAGGTCAAAATAATCATTCATTTTATCAACATGTTGTTGAGCGTTCAAGGGTCCTGTCGCATCAAACTGTGGAAGTCTAGTTTGATAATCTTGTGGCATAGCATGAAGAGGTGCGGCCAACACCGAGGGAGCGTATCTGGCTGCCATGATGAGTGGAGGAGGTGGGACGACAACCTGGATGATCGGCGAGGTAACAACCGAAGACGAGGACGAAGAGGGACTAGATGGTATTGAGGCAACGCTTTGCGGTTTAGCAGTGGGAGATAGAACTTCAGGGGTTCGGGGTTGTAAAACGGTTGGATCGAAAATGATTCCAGACACAAAACTATCGGACTGTGTTCTAACCAGGCTTTGTTGTGGAAAGGTAGCAAGGTCAAGGTTTTGAGAGGTAACAGGTTTCCCTGAAAAGGAAAGGGACTTATGAAGGGGAATATGACTCACTGAGCCTTCAGCTAAGTTCTTTTTTGTGAGCAACTGTTCGGGGTTATCTGTCACTATCGCAGGTTCTGGGTCTGGATGAGATCGAGTATAAAATTTCTTGGGAGCCAAAATTCTTTTGGTTATATATATATATATATATATATATATATATTAGTTTTGTGAGTCCAAAAATAATATGTACAAAGTTTAATCAACCTCTAAATATTACTTTCTTCTCAAATTTGCAATATTCCACGTAACAAACTTTCTTTTTAGGGAAAAGAAAACATGAAATTATCATTGTTTAGTTCTTTCCCCAGTGGAGTCGCCACTATGTTAGCACTTGGTAAATTTCCTAGAGGTTGAAAACAGAAGAAATCTACAAAGGTAACTTTATCCAACCACTTTTGAAGCTGGGATCTAGCCCTTCCAACTTCAGAGAGGGATCTCTCTATATGATTTAGCTATGTTTCCAATCTTAAATATTAGGCTAGGTAAAGAAATAGGTCGATTTTGTTGTCAAGTATTTTTTTCAAATTGGTTGAGGCAGTCTACACATCCATTGGGCTATGGGGTCTGCGTTTAATAAAATATGAAATACAAACCAGAAACGCAAAGGGAAAACTTTCACAGGGCGAGATAATATAATCACTGGATCTTTTAGTAGCTTAAATGATGATGAGCAGAAAATATGAGAAAAATAATTTCAACAAAGAAGCAGTTAAGAATTCCTTTATTGAAAATACCAGAAGACAAACACTAAAATCTTTTGAGTCGGAAATAGGGTATCCGAGATAAATCCTGCAACATTCGTTACTCTAAAAGATTAGAATTAGAAAACAAGATGATCACAAAGCAAGAATAACATTCAACTTAGAGAGTAAACTTCACCAGTGAATACACGCAAGAATCCTGTAAAAGTGCCTCCTTTTTATTAATGGAAGATTTCTTCAAAAATATTACAGTCTGATAACGTCAGGGTGTGAAGATAAACAACCCTCGATACTTCAAAAGGTGAATTATTTATAACTCAAATTACAAATGTTCCTGTCATAAATGACCAGGACGCGCTAAATCTATTTTTAGCCTAACTAATTTAACAAATTTCCTAAATGTAGGAACTGCTTGGTGACTTGGTGTAATTGCACGCTGATTTCTGGGTATACCGTTGATGAAGTCTTTGCACGACCTCATCTGAATGGACAGGTGACTGGACCTAGACAGCTCATCTGCTAATCGATCAGATCGCAGAGCTCTTCCCATCTGAGATGACTGGGCACGTTGACTTTGAGCTGTCTTCGATACACTTCATCCATTTATGTATACTTGGCAAATGTAGGCTTGGTGAGGAATATGTATCGAATCTCATGTTGGATATTGATGTCCCACTGAAGGGCGTCCAGGAATGCTTTGTCGGTGATGCTCCCTTGTATGCCAACAAACTTTGAACTATCCTTAGCCACTTCGGCTAATCTCTTCTTGTAGTTTGGGAGTGTCATTAATTTATCATTGATCACTTTTAGACCAGGAAGACCTTTCTTTTGGTGAGATTCAATCTTATTGAAGAACCTTTGTACCCCCTGGTCCATGACCTGAACCATTTCTTCCAGCTGAAGCATTAGTCCTCTCTTGGTCAAAACCTTTTTGACTTCAAGGATGGTCTCTGTTCTGTCTTCAATCTTCAGCTCTTCCAGCACTTCCCTGGTCTTATAATTTAGGAACTTGATGATCTCATTTGCCTGTGTTAGCATGTCTCCCAATTCTACTATGATCTTCTCAATGGCCTGTTTTCTCCTCTGGACCAACTCATTCTGCTCAAACATGATTTGGATCATGGGCCATATCTCATTTATGGACTTAGTGATGTTTGTCCATACATTCTCTTTAACCTCATCCAAGGTCTTGCCTGCCACTGTTTGCTTTCGGAGCTGTTGTAGCTCCTTCTTGAGCTGCTCTGTTACCTGCTTTTCCTTGGAGAGGCTGGTCTGGAAGGAAGTTTTGAGTTCCTGAAGGTTATCAACTTCCTGTTTAAGCCTGTTGATCTCTGTCTCCTGCAGGTTCATCTTTTCCATGGATTTAGCTAGGTCGTTTGTCTTCTCTTAGGATGTCAATGGAGTTGCAGATGGGACTGTTGTCACTGATGTTGTGCTTGCTCCTGAAATCGGAATGGCACTCAATGGAATGAATTCCATTGGCTTCAGTTGCTCCTTCTCTTTTAATAATCTCTCCATCTCAGCTTCCATTTCTTTGAGCTATGCATTCTTCTCCATGAGTAGCTTGAGCATTTCGTCCTTCTCGCCTTCTTTCTCTGCTATCTCCTTCGCCTGCGAGTCCTCTGTGGTAGGGAGCTTCAGTTGTTTCCTCAAGGAGGCAATGTCAACATTCTTCTTCTTTATCATCTCCTTTGTTTCTTTAATGTTTGAAGGGTCATAGTCGATCTTGAGGACCAGCTCCTCCAAATTTTTGATTCTATTGTCCTTCGCAAAGGACGATATCTTCTCCAGCTTGAGTTGTGTTTGAGCATTGTTCAGTGACACCTGCAATTTGGCAGCAGAAGTGGAAGCATGTGCCAACGTATGAAACACCATTTCCCCTGTCTGCTTGTGCAGATCCATCTGATCTGTTGGGTGCATGTCCTTCGTCTGGAATTCGAAGGTGGACCTCTTGTAGTCCGTGATCACCTTGGGGTCTGGTACCTACGCTTGGAGGAAGGCCATGTGCATTCTGCCCTTTTCTGTGTCAAATGCAGACAGCAGCCTATGTTGCGCAGTCGATGTCTTCTTCTGAAACTGAGCATAAGTACTGCTGGTAAGGGTCTGGTTCTTTTTCTTGATCAGCTTGTACTTCTCGAAAATGCTAAACTTGGGGCCGGTCTTGCCTGGCTGAGTGTCCAGTGGGGAATCTGTGGATTTCTTCGGTAATGCAGGGGTAATGTCCTTATAGAGGCTTGAACTGAAAGGTGGAATAACAGACTTGGTCACTGTGGTAGGCGGGGCTTCTTTTTCTCCAGTTGGGCCAGGAACTGAGATTGTCTTGGGCCTCTTAGTGTGCAACTGGAACTCCTTGGACGATACCTCTGTGACAGGTGGAGATAAGTCTTGACGAGGCCTCTTTTCTTTAGGGTCTTATGGCGTGGTCGTTGGTGGCACAATGGTCGGGGGAACTTGTTGTTCCACTTCGACCAAGGTGTTAGGCTCCCACACTGTCTGATTGGCGAATTTCTCAATTTCGGGCTTGGACACATGAACATACGGGATGTTCTTGTTCTTCACCCTCATCTCTAAGATGATTCTGTAAGGATCATAGTGCCATGGGAAGCTCATGAAAAACTTCATTTCTTTCAACATCCTATCTGCTTCTTCCCCGGCGCCCCGATTGTTGCAGATGAAGGAGCCAATCTGCCCCTTGATTCGAAGCAACTGCTTTCTCTTCAATGATACAAAATGGATATCATCTAAATTCATGATATGCCTTATATATTCTAAAGCAAAGATTCTGACAAGCAAATATTTGGGCAGCTTATACGGTGCCAACTCGCAACCGTATACTCTGATCTCGGTATGATTTTGGTACAGGTACCAATCCCCAGTATTTGTGTTGTCCGAGAGATGCAGGATTCTCTGGACTTCGTCATTTATTCGAGGCTCAGCATACTTACCACAGGGTGGTAGGACTGATCGATGAACGCCTTGAAACTGTACTATGTGGAGTTGTGCTTGAGCAAGGAAGTCCATGCTGTGACTGCTTGAGGTTTACCATCTTCATCCATCTTCTGCATGGAAAAACTAAATTTATCTGCTTGAAAGAAAACAAACATATATGCCAGTATGGACGAGTATCTGAACATGCCTTCCATGCCAAAATTCACGAACTTTTCATGAATATTGTCTGCCAAGAATGTACTGAAATCAAACTGGATGGTGGGTTTTTCGTCAGTGGAGAAAATGGATAGAAAACCCAGAATGGGCTCATCTACCCACTGATCAGAATAGTATCCCAACAGAGCGCAAAGGGATGAGATGACCTGCTTTCCCTTAGTTGAGAACATGGAGGACGGGTAAGGAGGATTTGTGGAGGGAAATTGAGCAGATGGGGGAAGGAAGAGCTCGAATATTTGAGCTCTTTGGGGGAAAGTCATTTTCTGGTACAATTCAGTGAGAATTTCCAGGTTGAAGGGGGACGCAGAGTCGGCTCGGGGAATTTGCATCATCTGGTCTATGGCTTCGGGCGTGATGAGAAACAGGATGTCTCCAGATGAGGAGACGATGGCTCTTTGTTCAGGAATATAGTGAGCTTGACATTTGAGAGCAAACTCGGGAAAATGGTGGATCTGAGGGAAGAGGTAGAGGGGTAAATTGGACTCCCAGAGTCCAATTTCATCACTCTGGTCCAGGAACACCTCCCTGAGCCATGACTGGAGATCTGAGAAATCAAAATCACATTTGGTATCTGCGATTAACCGGTCTTTGTCGACCAGTGGGATCTTTTCCAGGTCGACAGGAGGCGGGAGAAACAGATTCTCCTCTCCTTCTGCTTGTCTGGGTTTTGGCACCATTTTTGCAACAGTACCTGCAATAAACACAACGTTAGTGGGGGCGACTGACTGTGGATGAGGGCGACGGAATGTAACGGAGGAGTAAGAGGTGAATTCCTCTGGTGCGATGGGTGAATAGTGAATGTAAGGGGAATAACGGTAGTTTTATTTAAAATTGGGGTCGGTTGGGCGCGGGAGACAGGTCAGCTGGATAACGGGTGTGTTATCCAGTAATAAATGGCCAACGGATCACTATGAGGGTAAGATGGCAGGTGACGGTGGCTAAAAGATACGGACGGGTGACGTGGCGGCTAGGGATTGGAGGTAAAAGTCGCAATAAGGGGTTGGCCATGAGTGAAAAGGGGGGAGGGGACTGACAGCAATTATGGGATGTGATTAACTTGGGAAGAAGTGGAAGGTGACGTCCATAAGTGACGGGGGTCTGTTAGATAGCAGATGGTGACGGGACTCGGGGAAATAGAACGACGCCACGTATGACAAGGGGCCCGCCAGAGGGAGATAACCATTCCAGACCCCCCCCCGGTTAAAAGCAGATCATCCGGGGGGGTCCGAAAACCATTTTGGGTCGTTGATCAGCGTGCTCGTTTCCTGGCCGCAGATCTTAGCACGCCTCTTGTCACTCATTTTGGACCCCCCCCTTCCATTAAAGGCAGAACGGACAAGGGGGTCCGGAATCCAATCTTGATCGTTGATTTAAGCGCTCAACCCTGGGTCGTCCAGATGCGCGCAAATGTTATCAGCGATTCCGGACCCCCCCCCGGTTAAAAGCAGAACGGACGGGGGGGGTCCAGAATGGTCTGTACACCGTAGATCTGAGCGCCGCGATCATGACCGTTGGTATATGCAAGGAGCATAAGTGGGGAGCGGAGAATACATGCGCTAGGAAAAACTTAGGATAAATGCATTTTATGGGTTTTTTCCCCAAACTTTCAAGTAAACACCACCATGGGGCTTTCGACCAAACGATCTTCTAAGCATATGAAACATGGTGCAACATTTCCATCAAGTTGGTTTTATTGGAATGGAACAATAAAGCAACTAGCCTACATACTAACCTATCTTCCTATGACAATTAACCCAGATTAAACAGTTGGGTTAAGAAATTACTCTACCCTGGGTGTTAGATAATCCAAAATACAATTATCATAGTTTATAAAGTTAGAATAAAAAGATTATTAATTTAGAATATTAAATTAATAATCTAGAACATTTGATAAATAAATGTAGACTTTTAGAAGATACATTATTATTGTAAAAGATATGACTCTAGAGAAGTGTCGTATCTTAGGCTCTAAATTAGGAGATTTGTTTTAAGATGGTTAAGATATCATTTATTGTAAATAGACACTTGTTTATTTAATAAGTGATCCATATCTTGAGTTTGTTAGGACTTTTAGCCTATATATTGCTCATTGCAAGAGTATTGAGTTGTTGTGATGTAAACTATTGCAATGTCTCTTATGTAATTTATTTTCCTATTAATAAAATTGTGTGTCTGAGGACACTTCGGCCATTATTGTGGTATCAGAGCTCCAGTAATGCTGCTGAACCGAAGAAGAGATTTGTTGATCGGCGGAAGAGATCTCTGCGTTGCAGACCAAGGAAAGTCGGTGCATACTCTGTCAGTAAATCGGTTAGTTATTGTTCAAATTTTGTTTAAAAAAGGGAAAAGAAATTGTTGTTAATTTCAGATTTCAGTCATTAAACTCAGCAAAATTCATTTTTGAAAATTTCAAATCCTACAACTTAATTAATTTGTCCATGGCGAATTAGTTTCTGGCATAATTTCTGCCATTGATTTATGTGTAAAAAGATCAGTTTTTTGCCATTAAAGCCTCCTTAAACTCAGAAATTATGATACATCTTATTATCACGACCTTTCAAACATGCATTTAGAATTCCGATCTCCAGGAGATTTGAATCATGGTCGCATAGTATATCGTTGTATGAACTCGTTGTATGTGTTGATGTATGCGTCAGAACCCTAAGTCAGTCAGATTATTGTGCGCGCATCAGAACCTTGATGATTGTTTCCTGTATCAGAACCCCGAGACAGTAAGTCAAATTGTTTAAAACACGTGGGGTGATCTGTATATGTATTAAGCATGTGCTAGTTTCATTCCATCTGCAAAGATCTGCATTCTTAAGTAATCTGCCCATTGATCAAATCCGCCCAGCAATTTGTCTGTCTAGTAAGTAACCTAAGCAACCATACAAATGAAAGCAACGATCAGGCCGTCCAGCAAAACGTCATCTGATAGTTAAAAGATCGATCTGTCCGTCCATCAATATTTAAAAATGCTACTGGTGTTTCTCGGTGGGATCTGGTAAAAGCATTTAAAAATCCGTGATGATTTCTGTGTGAGATCTGAGAAACCTGTTGTGTTGTTTTAAATTTGTTGCACGCGTGGAGCTGGTGCAAGTTACTGTCAAGCAGAGTCCGTGTGCGCGCGAATCAGGTCAAACCCATAAATCCGTGTGTGCGCGAATCAGGTTAAACCCATAAATCCGTGTGCGCGTGAATCTGTGGTCGAGTCCATGTGCACGCGAATCAAGTCGTGTGAAGCTGGTGAAAGATACACTTCAGCAAATTGGTATCAGATCTGCATTAAATTCGTGTTGATTCTATTTCAGCATGTACATCTCATCCATTAGCGATTGAAAATAATACATTCAAGTGAAGGCTCCAGATGGAAAGTTTCATTTTCTCCAGCGGGTTTTGCAGTTACAGAAAAGACATATCTAGTACAAGCAAATATTCAATATTTGGAAGTTCATGTTTGGAAGTTCAAATTACTTGAGTTGATATTGTAAAGGCCACGGGTAAGCAAAATGTTCAGATTTGTGCAGAGTTTGTGTAGACAAAGAAGGAGCGAGCAATAAAAGAGCAGCCAAATTACATTATATGCAGTTCGAATATTTTTGGGTAATCAATATTTTGTAACTCAAAGTATTTTTTACTTTGAGGGGGGGTGATTTTATTTTTGCAAGAGTTTCGAAGAAAGATTTTTTTGTAAAAGTATAAAATTTTGTAAGTTCCTTGAAATTTGACTGGAGCCAAGTACAAAGCTCAGTCATTTTTTTTCTTTTTTTTTAACGACTATACGAGGGTCAAGGCCAAGCCCCGATAGATCGTTTTTGGTGTGATGCGTTTGCTATGTTGTTCATCTTCCTTGGCGTGATTATTTTTGGTGCGTACATTCACTACAGTCCAAATGTCGAAGTTAATTAATTTATTCTCCGACTCAGATAAACTTGAAGGCACAAAATCTTATAAAACATGGAAACGACTCAGTGAAAGTACTCTCATTTACAATGAACTTTGGCATGATATCTGTAATGAAGATACTAAGCCCACTAAGCCGATAGATGTAGCGACATTAGCAAAATGGGAAGTTAAAAATGCCAAAGCATTAGCACTTATTAAAGCTTCAGTGAATGATGAAATGTATGTGCATATTGAAAATATGACTGATGCGTGGTCTGCCTTGAAAGTGTATAAAGATTTATTTGATACTCAGCCTGAATCCAAGAAAGTTGATCTTCAATTAAAGTTGCTTCAACAAAAATTGATTGAAGGCGGTGATGTCCATGAA
>ML785301.1:497277-514760 GCA_009831015.1 Picea engelmannii | reverse complement strand
TAGAACCACACCACCACTCCCTTCAGAGTGCTCTAAAGTATAATAGGGGCCCTTCCAACAGTATCTCATCCAGAGAACTCAAAACCAACAGACTTAACTTCTTGAAGGAAAACCACATCCATCTTGGCTTTCCACAACATATCTCTAACATACACCTTCCAACTTGGGATAGTCATCCCTCTAACATCCCAAGACACGAAAAAAAGCTTCATTCAAGGATTAACCCCATACTCAAGCTACTAAAACTATTGTTGGACACGAAATCACCCAATTGAAAAGCACATCTCTCTTGCGAGCGCATGGCCACATCCTTCTAGGATTTGGGACACAACTTAGGCTCGAGATCTCTAAGATGTTGCTCCCCACCCAAGAAGGAGAGTTGGACTCCTTTTGTTTGCTTGTCTGAACTATCCATCCATCTTCAATCTCCATAGCCCCCAGAACAAAGGGTTGAGGCTAGGCTACCACCGAAGAATGGGAAGAGGGCTTGGATTGGATACCAATTGCATAAGATGAAGTCTAGGGGTCCTTGGGAAGAGGCACATCTTACCGAGGAACTAAGTCAAGGGTAGGAGGCAAGACTGAGGCGGATGGGGGATCAAGGTTGGGAGTTGTAGACCCCTCAAGTTATTCTGATTTAGGTTTACAATGGGGGCGGTCACGAAGAAGATGATCTTTGGCTAAGCAAGCAAAGTAGGCATTAGGGAGATTCAAGTAGCAGACTTTCTACTAGCACACCGCATCAATGGTGAAAAGTTGAAAACCAAGGTGAATAATGTAAGCTTATGCTTCAAATAAACCTCAACACAAACCCTTGGGTTGGCATGGAAGGAGTTACAGTGACCATATAAAATCAATACTTCACCAAGTCATTGGGAAAATAAATCCACAAAGGATGGAGATTTGTACGAAGTCATGGGAACTTAATCCATAATGGGTAGTGTGACTAGGAACAGTCATCGAGGTTGAAATCAAAATGCTAAGATTGAATATATGCCAATGAACCAATAACGTTCCAAATGCCATATTGAAGGACATTCTGCACGGTAGCATCAAAGTTGAAGAGTAAACAAAAGTATTTAGACCCTAGACCCTAGTATGAATTCAAAGAAATCCCCTCAGTCTCCTAGTTAAATATCACCCATTTGTTGAAGGCACCTTCATCAAGTATCCAATGTTAAAAAAACAAAAGGACCCCCCATGCTCCAGATTTTGACGACCTTGGTCATATTCCTTGACGCGGTTCATGAAAAATTAAAATCTTTCTCTGGATCTAACTGATTCATCAAAGTGGTACTAGGATTTGGCACTTACTACACATTTGCAACCTCAACAGAAGGACTAATAGCTGAGTTAGGGCTTGCATGCACATCCACCTTCTCAACTAAGGGTGAGGGCTACCACACATTGACCGACACCCCAATTTTCTTGTCAGTAGCTAGGGGGTTGTAACATTAAGGGAGCCAAACTAGGATCATTGTGGGGTGCCTTCCCCACTACTGCAGAAGGGCCACGATCAATGTAGTATTCCATACCCTCTTGAGTTTTCAAAGGGCTCTCCACAGACATCAACATACCCTCCTCCTCAACCATGACAAAGCCAAATTAAGGGATCCTTTGATGAAGAGTAAATCCTCCATAACAACTTCCTGTGGTGCATCCATGTTCACCAAAAAGGGCCAGGCATGGAGCACCAAGCTCCCATTGAGTGAGCACTCTATTGATTTCTTTGCCTCAGAGTCATCAAGCAAAATGAAATCATGAATGGGACTACAATCACGAGATTCACTACACCTAAAGTACACTTGTTCATAGACAGGGTTAACAATAGATCAACCTCTTGCAAACTTACTACCATCTGCTAGGTGTGATCTAGGAGAGGTGTCTCTCAAATAGCGCCAAATAGAGTTCACCTTTGCGCACCCTTAATCAAACTCGACTTCAACAGTGGTCGTACGGCCTCCATCCATACAGCCTCCAGCGATACGACCTCCATCTGTACAGCCTCCATTTGCTCCATTTACTAGTTCCTCATGCCTTCTTAGTTGGAGCTCGTGGCCTCGATCCCTCTCCCGTGACTCCTCTCCTTCACATGGGTCCTCTCCCTCATGTGCACACTCCATCCTCTTCTTCCCCCTTTATATGATATTATTTTCCATCGCATCGTCAATAAATGTTGAGGATTCTACCACCAAAATTGATCTAAAGTCCCCTCTTTGGAAATATGTGAATATTATGGGCAAGATTCCAACTAGAATATGTTTTTTACCCTACAATGAATTTCTTTGTATTTTCTTTTATTTAGGGTCTCTTTATATCGTGTTTATTAAGGTTGTGAAATTCAGTTCTAAAATCCACATGGTTTTTCTATCCTTTATATAGCATCTAAGGTTTAAAGGTACAACTACCTTATATTTAAAGAACAATTACCCTTATGAAACCCTCGTCTTGCATTGATTTTGTGCCACTATATGGAAGGAAGGAAGATGAAGATGAAATTGAATTTCAAAGGAGAGAAGGATGAAGATGAAATTGAATTTGAAAGAGAGGGAGATTGAGATTTATCACTAATACATGAACTCATTTGCAAGGAGAAAGAAATTGCCACCACAAGAGCCAGCGCACTAGATCAACCATTATCACAATAGTTCACAAACATTAACTTTCATGACTTCAACTTGGCTTTTGCATCTAAAAGCATTATTAATTCCATCCATTTAGATAGCTTGGACGCATCTCTTCAATTTTACGTGGCTTCGAGGATTCATCAAGGTGCGGCCAATCATGGAGTCTAAGAGAACCTGAACTATAGTATTATGGCCCTAAGGAAATGAACTCTCAAAATAGTTCATTATTAACTTTTAATAAATAATACATAAAATCTTTATTAACTTTTATTAATTTAATATTATATTATTAATTAAATTAATAAAGCATATTTAAGACTTGGTTTCATTTTGAGAATTCATCAAGATAGGCCATAATATTCCCTGCCTTAAAATTCATTACCATATATATTATACAGAAGATGCATATACACATTGCTGGATATTATTTGTTTTGAATTGGGTTTTTTCGAGCATGATTTTTTTTAATTGCACTTAATCTGGATCCGAGTTCAAATTCGTATCTTGTAACTATGGTCTACGCCAGTAACAATGGGGTGGTTAAGTTACCAAAATCTACTGCCCTGGTTCTCCCCATAATACGATGATGCAGGGGGGGAAATAGAGTGCATATTTCCCAGCTAGCAAGGCAAGGCAACATAAATGTCTAAGCATCCCATGCAAACTCGAGTTTGTCACCAATAATCTCCACAAGTACAAACTCCATCCCTGAAATGATGAAAACGATTTGTGTCCCTGACAATAATTTCTCGCCCAACAATCTTGGAGATGAACTTGGTGGCGATATGACAATCACCACACATACGAAGGTTCTTGTTGATTCTGATAGCTTTAGTAGGGCAAGTACTAATAAGACCAAAAGCGATTGCCAGTCTTTCACTGTGACTGCAGAGGATGTATTCCTTCTGCTTCTCATCTACATTTTGAAGCACAAACTTCGTAGCAGGCACATAGCCAGCCTCTTTCATCTGCCTTGACAAGGTCTTCAACAGTGAATAAATTTCCTCCCAATTTGGGTGTGTTCTGTCTTCTACTTGGAATTTATGGACTCTATTTTTCACCTCAATCCAACTGCATCCGGGCCTTGGTTTCAATTCCCTGTCCTTCATCATTGCTCTCACCTTTGCTACATCATCCCACCTGCCAGCAGCAGCATAGATATTCGACAAAAGTACAGCATTTCCAGCATTTTCAGGCTCTAAATCAAGAAGGTGCTTCGCTGCACGTTCTCCTAATTCGACATTGCAATGGATCCTGCACGCACTCATCAATGCTCCCCAAACACCAGCATCAGGCTCTATTGGCATATTTGCTATCAACTTTTCAGCCTCCTGCAGGCGCCCAGCACGGCCGAGAAGGTCAACCATACATGCATAATGCTCTACCCTAGGTGAGAGGTTATAATCTCTGCTCATGCGCTCAAAATACAACCAGCCTTCAGCCAAAAGGCCAGCATGGCTGCAAGCAGACAAAACACCCATGAATGTAATATGGTTTGGCTTCATGCCGGCCTCTTGCATTTGGTCAAAGAGTGCAAGAGCTTCCTTGCCATATCCATTTATTCCATACCCTACAATCATCGCTGTCCAGGAGACTACATCTCTATGAGGCATTTTATCAAACACTTGGCGTGCAATGTCTACGCTACCACATTTGGAATACATATCTACGAGTGCACTCCACACAAATACATTACACTCGATTCCACTTCTAAGTATGAATGCATGGATCTCCACGCCCTGCTGAAAAGCTGCTAATTCAGCACACGCAGGAAGAATACACGACATTGTCATCGCATTAGGCTTCACACTCTTCTCTTGATGCATCTTAGAAAACAGATTCAAGGCTTCATCACCGTGCCCACCCTGAACATACGCTATAATCATAGCATTCCATGAGATCACGTCTCTTTTAAACATTCTGTCAAACACTTGGCATGCATCCTCCAATCTCTCAAATCTCCCATACATCGCCACAAGACCATTACCCACAAACACATTGAACTCAAACCCTCTCCTAACAGCATAACAATGAACCTCTATCCCCTGTTTCAGATCCAAACAAGCAGGCAGAATGCTCGCAATCGTTACCAAATTAGGCTTCAAACCATTACTCCCCTCTTGCATCCGACGAAAGAGCCTCAGAGCTTCAGCAGGGCAACCATTGTGTGCATTCGCTGCAATCATGGCGCTCCATAACACGACATCTCGTTCAGATATGTTGTCAAACACTTTGGCTGTATCCTCCACAATACCACATTTCGAATACATATCCATAAGCGCGCTCGCCACAAAAACATACGAACAATACCCACTTCGTATTACATGAGCATGAATCTCCATTCCCTGTCGCAGAGCCAACAAGGCAGCGCAGGCTTTGAACACGCTAGAAAACGTATAATGATCAGGCCGCACACTCGTCCCCTGCATTCTGTAATAGAGCCGAACAGCTTCGTCAAACTGCTCATGCCTCACATAGCCTTTGATGATCCCATTCCATAAATAAACATTTCGATCGGACACAGCAATGCTTTCGAAAACTAAACGAGCGTCCATCAGATTGCCGCAGACAGAATACATACTTACAAGCTTACTAGACAGATGCACGTTGTGGCCGAGTCCTGCGACGAGGATGCGAGCGTGGAGTTGTCTGCCTTCAATCAGAGCTTCCATGTCCACACAGGATTGCAAGAGAGAGGCGTATATAGAAGGATCCGCCGCAGTCCCATCCTGATGGAAATTTTCAAATTGATCCTTCAATGGGTTCTCTGTATCAATGCCTTCTTCGACTGTAGGAGTAGGATGTTGTCTTCGTCTGGGTTGCGTTTGGAGAGCAATGGAGATTGAATTGGGTGTGGAGAATGGAGAGTGGGGAAGACTGTTTGTAGGTTGTTGGAGATGGAAAGGGTTTCGGGTTTGCAGTACAAGTAATGGTGGCAGGGAAGACATCAATGCCATTGCCATTGGCATGGTAATAAATAATTCAAACAACTGTTATAGATAAATCATTATTTGAGAAGGAATGGATCGGCCGAGTATAAACTGCTGAGCAACCCAAACAACAGTGAAGATCTTCCTCCCAGTGGTTAGAGCTCGATGATAGAGAAGTTTTTATGAACCCGGAATTCTGATTAAATTTTTTATGCTCTCCGTCAGAATTGGGCAACACTTATGCGGGCATTGTTTCGTCAGAATTGGGCGACACTTATGAGGGCGTTGTTTCATCACACAAGGATTTTGGAGCTCTTATGTATAAAAAAATTATTGGATTCCTATCAGATCTGTGATTAGAAAGTGGGTTCATTTACAACAAAATAGAAAAGAAAGAAATTATTTTAAAGTTTAAGAGGTTAATAATAGTTTATAGGACAGACCGCTTTATAAACTGATTTCTGCATTTCAGTTCTTTTTCTGTTCAACTTGATGATGAGCGTCTCCAATTTCTCCACAGTCTCCTCGCTGAATAAATTATCCCAAGAGCTAGTTGTCAAGATATTTACATAGTTGTTCCTATTGTTTTGAAGGCTTCACACTCTAAAATGAAATGTTTTTTCTGTTTTTCCATTGATGTTTTTAGACTCACTATTACATGACTCACTATAAGAAGAAGAGTTTCAAGGTGGAGCGGAATATTCATGTTTTGCTAGTTGGAACTCTCGCTTTAGATCTCATGTCTAAAAATTTTATTGGATTCTTATCATTTTTATTTTTTATTCTTATCATTTTTGTGACAGGAAAACAGGTTTATATGCTACAAAATTAGCTTATTATGTCAAGTTGGTCTTACATGACTCACTCCACAGTGTTGGAATGTCATATTTCGTTAGTGGGGACTCTATCCAAAGTTAGTATTCCCATTGTTGGCTTGTGCATTGCACACCACATGATTAATTGAGACTACGCTAATCTTGTAGCAAAATAACCTTCTTTCTAGTGATAAATTTGACATGAATTCGGCAAAAAATTCTATCATGATTATTTTTGGTGATAAATTTGACAAAAAATCTAGCATGATTAAAATTCCACCATGATCCAAGTTTTGTGAATGATGAAAAGATGTTACATAGAAGTTTTGTCCAATTCAGAAATCGGAATTGACTAGAATCATTCAAAACTCAATTAGTTCAGAATCCATCATTCTTATATCCCCTAATTCCCACAACTCGAGGAAAACTTGCAATGAGACTAAAAAGCTCTCTCTATGCACCTAATTCATTGTACCATGGCAAAATTCCACAACATTAGCCACGTTCAATGGCCAATAGCTTATGTAAATGACCATGCGAATGGTGTGATGTAAATATTACACATGTATAACTAAGGAGTTAACCCCTATACCATTATTCTATTCTCGTCCATGTAGGTTGTACTTTGGGAGGATGAAGAGGAAGCATGATTATGAAATGTTAGATTAAGAAAGAGAATTAATTTGTTTAACCAAGTTAGAGGGTACAATGCAATTAGTTTTCAAACATTTCAATTTTATTAATAGATAGTCTTTAGATCCCTCCATCTTTAGCTTCTTCCTCTGGGGTAACCCACCTAATGTGCACATATGTGAAGGGAATAGTCTTCAGAAACCAATCTTATTTCAAAGTAGTGGGTTGATTAGATTGGAACAAAAAGGAAAAAAAATGTCACTCATTATGCTTTGCATAATTCTTAGTTCGAGGAATCATAAAAAGGTTATTACTTTTTAATAATTGAGTTGAGAGTAACCAGGTGCTCTACAACTTAGTTAGTCTTAGTAATAATAATAATAATAATATATTTTTAAGGTCACGGCTAAGCCACATCAAATTGTTGTATGAGACCCCCTTGTTTGTGGGACAAGGGACCCCCTCCGCCCAG
Source organism: Picea engelmannii (assembly GCA_009831015.1). NCBI lineage: Eukaryota > Viridiplantae > Streptophyta > Pinopsida > Pinales > Pinaceae > Picea > Picea engelmannii. The sequence goes on along the minus strand of ML785301.1, from coordinate 507,283 downwards.
CGATTTGATTGGTAAAGTCTACAGAGGTATACATATCCTACCCCCTTTGGATTTGAACTTGTGACCTCTTAGGAGGAAACACATGTTCATATAATGTTACATTAAAAAATAATTAAAAAAAAAAAAAAAGTATAGGGTAGATGTTGCCACTTGTAACCTTACATTACGTGACAATAACAATTAAAATTAAATAACTGCATACATATGTACATGACATCTAAAAAAACGAGCATAGATGCATTTTAAACCTGGATCTTAAATCTAGATTTATTAAATACTGAGAGGGATCAAATTGGATCAAATTTCTTAAGGTGTAATATTTTTATCATTTAACATGAAAGAATCAATATATAGAATTAAATGATAAAACAAATTACACTTTAAGAAATGTATCCCTTTGGGTGCTTGATAGATCCACATTTAAAATGGATATATGCTAATTATAAAACAACAAAATTCACATGTAAAATTGTAATTAAATATTTAAATAAATAGATAAATAATTAAAAGTTAAATATTTAATTTCAAATTTAAATTAGTAAACTAAAAATAATGAATATAAAACACTCAATAAAAATACAAAATTAAAAATAAATAAATAAATAATTATTTATAGAAATATCTAAATCTAAAATAAAATCATAAAAAAGGAAATAAAATGAAAATATATTATATACAACACATGTCTATAAAGTGTTATAATCATTTAAAAAAAAAGATATTGCTTATAAAAATTAATAAAAATATAAATTATAAAGTTAATAAAAATATAAATTAAAGATGAAAAATGATAATAATAAAATGTACCATCTAAGAACAATCAAATGAGAAGAAGACATGATCATTAACAACCTACGAAATATTTTCAAACATATAAGTAAAAGAATATTTGTATATATATAAATTTAAGAAGTGTGGATGGAGGCTATTAAAGAATATCTCAATTTAACTTAAAAGTTTTCAAACATAATAATGAATTTAATAAATACATATAACAATTAAAATATATTTTTTTTGGTTTTTTAATATGCAAGGGGAAAGTTAATAATACTCACTTAAAGAGATATCGAATCAAAATGTGAGTCACACCGAAGAGCAACTAGTCTATGCATGGCTCTGCAACGTTGAACCTCTGTGCACGCATTGATGGTTCCCTCTGTGGGAGGGGATCCACCTTCGATATCCCTATCCCTTGACATGCAGGCCTTTCAGGCCCTAGTCTCATCATACGCCAAAGCGCTCAAGATTTCGCCCTCTCGTTTTGTTAAGAAGGCGACAGAAATCCCCAAGGTCGTAGTCTTCGCTCCCTCAGTGCGACCATTGGCCCTCAGGCTCACAGATTGTGGTTTAATCGGACAATTCACAGGACTATGGCCATCCCCGAGAGCCATGCACATCTGGTTGGAAGCAAACTGGCGCAATTTGATCAAAGGACAACTGTCGACAGCCTTTTGCGGTAAGGGATTCTTTGCCTTTTTATTTGAAAAGAAAGAAGATAAAGACTTGATCTTTCGTAGTGGTCTATATTTCATGGGGGCCAGAGGAATGTACCTAAACAAATGGACTCTTGACTTTTCCCCAGAGAATGATATCCCCTCTGCAGTCCCAGTATGGGTCAGGCTTCCCTTTCTTCCCCTGCACTGTTGAAATGATGAAACAATACGAAACATTGGAAACACCCTTCGCAAGTTCATAGATCGAGTCGAGCCAAAGGATGGCCTTCAGGCTTGTGCTAGACTCTGCGTAGAAGTAGATCTGGAAAAGGGTCTCCCAAAAGCCATACAATTAAATCTAGACAGTTGATCCTACATCCAACAGGTGGATTACGAACAAATCCCCTTCAAATGTAAAATCTGCCACGAATATGGCCATTTTGCTAAATCCTGCCCCCAAGCCAAGGACACACAGGATCATGATCCCAAGCAATATCAGTGGCAGCAACCCAGAAGGAAGAAACCTAACGGGAAAAACCAACAGATCCCACACCAGAATCAAAGGGAAAAGCCATCGGACCCAAATGAAAAGATCCCCGGATCACCCCAAAAAGGAGAATCAAGCCATAATTTCTTTGTCAACCTCAGCCAAGACGATACTCCACCTACTTCCATGGAACGTCAAGAAACCAATGGGAAAGGAATAGAAGCAGAAGGAAGAGGAAAGGAAGCTTCTATGGAAAAAAAAATAAGGAAGTTTTGGAACTAAGCGAAGACCCCGCCCAGTCTCCACACACTCAAAACCTGGAAAACCCAGAAATATCGGAAGAAGAGGGTAGAGACTCCTCAGACAGTGAATCTGAAGAGGAATTAACCCAAACCATCAACAACAAGAAACCTGGAAGGAAATCATATCGAAACAAAAGAGAATCAGCAACGGATAGGGAAAAGGAATTAGGGATTCAAAAAACTATTGAGGAATCCCTAAAGAAAGATGGAAAAGCTGGCAAGAACAATGCAACTCAGCACAAGGGAACCAGCTCGCAGCCCTCAAGAGGGGGAGCACCCAAAAACCCTTATAAATGGTGAAAATCGTCTCCTGGAATTGTAGGGGATTAGGCAGTAGCCATAAGAAAGAAGACCTCAAAAAATTGTTACAAGTAGAAAAACATTCAATCCTCATTCTCTAGGAGACGAAGCTGGGGGATTTGGAAACCCTCAATGACCTACAAAAAATCTGAAACTATTGTGATGGACGTGCAATGAGCTCCAGAGGGGCCTCAGGTGGAATCAGAATCTTCAGGAAAAGGGCAAATTTTGATTTACAATCGCAAGTGCAAACCCAATTCTGGATCCGAGTGAACCTTCTAAATAAAATTCTAGGTATGCTATACTCCATCATTAATGTCTACATTCCAAATAATTACAATGAAAAAATCGAATGTTGGCAATCTCTGATAGATCTCGCCAATGGAAGTCCCCTCCAAAACCTTATTATTGCAGGAGACTTCAACACAACCAGAGCTGCCATGGAAAAAAGAGGAGGATCGGTCGTTAGAGATCAATTTCGAGAAAGACTGGAGGACCTCATCTCGGACCTGAACCTATATGATGTCCCTTCCAGTAAAGGGATCTGCACATGGAACAATAGAAGGGCAGGGCCTGGTCATATCACAGCCAAGCTGAATAGATTCTTGATCAGCAATGATATGTTGGCTCTTCCCGAAAATCCGTGCTCAATGAATATCCCATGGGCTAGATCGGACCACCGTCCCATAAGACTGACTTTTGAAAAGCAGTAGAACTGGGGTCCAATCCCCTTCAAATTAAATCATCTTTGGCTGGATAGACCAGAGATTCTTCAATCCATTGCCCAGATCTGGAACTAGTGGATCACAAGATCTCCAAACTACATATGCGAGCAAAAACTCAAATCAGTCAAAGATATGTTAAAGAGATGGGCTAAAGCTAATCCTCACAGCAAAGCACAAGCAAAAAAAGCCCAGCTGGAGGCCCTCCAAGATGAAATGGAAAAAGCAAATATTATGCAGAGCCTCCTCACCCAAGAGCAATCCACCCACAAAGAATACATATGGGCACTAGCGGAAGAAGAAACGACCTGGTGGCTCAAGTCCAGGAGCATCTGGCTGAAGGTTGGCGACCAAAACACCACCTTCTTCCACAACCAAGCCAAAGCCAGAAACTGGGCCAACCAAATCTTCGAGCTTATAACTCCTGAAGAGGAAACTCTTCAGGACTTTGACCAAATTAAGCAGCACGCCTCCTCCCACTTCCAATCTTTGTATACAACCTCTGGAAAAGACAATGATCACCTCTTTGATCTCTTCCTCCAGCATATCCCACCTAAGATAACCGAGGCAGATAACCACCTCCTAGACCAGCCCATAGAGGAAGTTGAAATTCTCAGAGCCCTAAATTAATTCCACGAGGATAAAGCCCTGGGCTGGGACGAATTTACTCTTCATTTTTACAAAAAATGTTGGCCCATCATTCAAAAAGATTTCACCAGAATGTTGTGATTCTCCCACAAAGCCAAAAAACTGGGTGGGGCAACGAATTCCTCCTTCCTATCTCTCCTACCAAAGGAAACGGAGCCTCCTCCCTCAATCGTTTCAGGCCTATCTCACTCTACAACATTTCCTATAAGATCTTGGCCAAAATTATTGCAAATAGGCTCAATCCCCTCCTCAGCGCGCTAATCCTTCCAAGCCAGGGAGGCTTTCTCGCAGGGCGTCAGATCTGGGATAATTATATCCTCATCCAAGAAGAAATTCATGCTAGAAACACTCGTGGGGAGTCCCGAATGGCTTTAAAACTCGACATGGCCAACGCTTTTGACAGAGTGGAGCACAATTTTCTCTTCAAAGTTTTGCGAAAGTTTGGCTTCAGCAAGAACTTCATGAATTGGATCAACTCGTGCATCAAGTCCCCCTGGATAGTGCCCCTCATAAATGGTCGACCAAGCCCCTTCTTCAAGACATCCAGAGGATTAAGGCAAGGGTTCCCTCTCTCCCCTATTCTCTACGTGCTCATGGCATAATCGCTAAACAGAAGTCTCGAATGGGAAAGTTCCTCTGGAAATATTCCTGGTATAAAAGTTTCTCAAGGAGAAAAAAGACTGAACCACTCTCAGTTTGCAAACGACACAATCCTTCTGAGTGGTGCTTCCAAAGTTCTGGCCAGAAGAATTCTACAAGTCCTGGACATCTTTCTCATTGTCTCGGGAGGATCACTAAATAAAAAAAAATCTTAGATCTATACATGGAATGTTTCGGTAGGGACTAGGGTCGGAATAACTCAGATAATGGGCATTTCTATCACCCAAGACTGGAAATCCTTCAAATACCTAGGCCTCCCCCTCTGTCTCAAAGCCCTTCCCGGAGAATTCTGGCATCTCATCCTTCAAAAGTTCAGGGAAAAAATGGAAATTTGGGGAGCACGATGGCTAAACCCAGCGGGCAGGGTGGTCTTGATTAAATATGTTTTGTCGGCTCTCCCCATGTTTCAATTCTCCACCCTCCTTACCCCAAAAGGAATTCTTCAAGCAATGAGCCAACTCATTTGTAAATTTCTATGGCAGGGAGGGGCTTCAAATCACAAAAAATTCCATCTAGTAAAGTGGGAAACGGTCACCCAGCCGAAATCCAGGGGAGGCCTGGGCATCTGACACCCCGAAATCTCCAACTCATCTATGGGAGCCAAACTTTTGTGGAGACTAATCTCAGGGGACAACGACTGGTGGAAATAGGCACTCATAATCAAATACAAACTAGGAAAAAGAAAAAGAAGCATGGATAATCCACACCTCCACCAGACAGGATCCTAAATCTTGAGACTAATAAAGGGAATCGCCCCCTTCTTCAGAGAGTACCTATCTTGGATCCCGGGAAATGGAAAATCTATAAAAATCTGGCAGGACAGGATCTTAGGAGTGACTTTTAACCCCGGCGAAGCAAATCTCTCAGATCTAAAATGTTGGATGCTTGGACTAAGAAAGCTCACATTGTTCAATATCTCAGCCTGGAATGAAAATGGTAGCTGGAGATATTAGAACTTGGGGAATGTCCCCCAACATTTAACAGAATAGGCTCAATGCCTAATCAAGCTTCTAAAAGGGGCAGCGCCCATTCTTAAAACCCAGCCTAATAACAGGGGATGGGGGACTTAGGGTTACTCAGTCACAGCAGGATACAACCAACTCCTCGATAACATGGGTGGGAAACATTCCTCAGCAAAATGGAAAAATATATGGAATCGGGACTCCCTCCCAAAATTCAACTTCTTCACCTGGACTCTAGCACATGGCAAGATTTTAACAGGGGAGAATCTCATGAAGAGAGGTTATCTTGGCCCCTTCATCTACCTGCTCTCCAATAACAGCTAAGAAGACATTACCCATCTGGTATGGGATTGCTCCTTTGCAAAAAGTTGTTGGAACCTAGCCTTCGGGGACCTAGCTAGATCTATACGTTGGCCCGCTTCCCCCCACCCCAGCCTGGGAAACTGGGACAAATACTATAGGGGCTCCTTCAAGGACAAGCCGGTATTGAAACGTATACGGTGGGTGCTTGCAAAATTTTTGTGCTGGCAGATCTGGAAAACAAGAAATAGGAAAAAATTTCAAGATAAGATCACTCCCCCCCAAACAGTAGCAGCTAAGGCAAAGTTGCTTCTGTCTGAATCCCTAAGCTCCAGCCCTTTGAAAATCGAAGATACAGAAAACTAGAACAACCGGGAAAAGGAATGGATGGCAAGCTTCAATCTCAGGAATGTTAAGTATCCTCAGGCAGCCCCAAGACCAAGATGGCAACTTCACCACACACTCAACATGGAACGGTGGATCCAGAAGAAAAAAACTCATACTCTCTGCTTCGATGGAGCCTCTAAAGGAAACCCAGGGGAGGCAGGTGCGGGGGGGATTCTTTATGATCCCGGGGGAAAAACGGAAACTTGTTATCACTAGAACTTAAGGATAGATACCAACAACAAAGCTGAGGCCTTCGCTCTTTTAAAGGGAGTCCAACTGGCCCATTCCAAGGGTATAAGAAAGCTCGTCGTCCTCGGAGACTTTCTCACCATAATAAGATTGATGACCAAGGGTACAAACCCCAAAGATCCAAGTTTAAACCAAACTCTTGACAGAATTAGACTGGCCTCCAAAGACATCAAGCTCACCTTTTTTCACATCCTTCGAGGCAACAATAGTGAAGCTGACAAGATGGCAAATGAAGCCATCGGGACAAATTCCAACACTCTCAGCATTGACGGAGTGGTAACATTAACCACCTTATATTAATGAACCTCCAAGAGTGAATTTTGGCCTACCAAAGGATCCCACCCCATGGGGGCTCATTAAGCACCCCTCACGACCACATGGCTAGGCATATAGAAAGCATCGCTCAAGTGTGGCGAAAAGGAAGTGTCCCACCATTGGCTTGCAAGATATCTCATGGCATAAAGGAGTGGATGCTTTCAGTCGTCCACATGACAACCTGTCGCCGCACCATATGGCATGTGCCATGCACGGATCCTCTCCCTCATTCGTACAAAATGGCTTCACCTTCAAGCAGGGTGAATTATCCTCTTCACATGGGAAATCTGGTATACTCGGCTCACCTGTGTGGACATGACGCTCTGGTCTCTCACCTCCATCATCGATTTATCTCCCCTGCTATCAGACGTCCCTCCATGGCATCGGTCAGTGCTAGGTACTATACTCTTCCCACAATCTCGCAGGCTTGTTCATAATCTCCCTCCTCAGCAATCAAGCAGCCCTCGTGGGAAATCCAATCCGGCCATATGTATCTCTAGTCCCTCCTAGCTTTTATCTCAGCCTCTCCGTCACCTTCCAAGCATTCCATAGTATTCAGAGAGCTCCTAACCCTCCTTCTACATCTTTTTGAGCAACCCCTTAGTCATCCCCTCTTGCGTTCGCTTCTCCACATGGGCCCTATGCAGAATTCACAAGAACCGGCTAATTCTGGCCTTTCCTCCAGGGACAGAGAAATTCAACAAGCGAATTTTGGGCAGGAAGACTCGGACTCTTGGCCATAAGATAATTGGGAGCCTGAATGCAGAGGATGCAGCAACCTCCGAGAGCAATTGGGAGCGTTGAGTGCCAACAGGGTGTTTGAAATGGAAACACTATCCCATCATCGTTTTTTGATCAGCAAGCTACAGGATGAAATTGAAGTGCAGAGAAGCCAGATTGTTGCTAATCGGCTGCAGATAAGTCATTAAGAGATATTATTCACCACTTTCAATGTAAGCTAATGATAATCTCAATTTATTATGTAGTGTTATTACAAGATGATAAGTGGATTGCATTAGGGAACGATATAACTAGCATCACATGAAGGTGTGTGAAGGAGAAGAAATTAATAATAGCATGAAAATACATCCTCTTTTGATTAGTATTTAGTATTGAGCGTAATCCTCAACATTCATTCCCATATTATTTGAGATTCACATGGTGTTGTAACAATGACTTGTAAAAGGACCAGGGTCCTGAGAGCAAGACTGTGTGGCTGCCTTGAGATCCCTCTAACAGTTTTTAGGGCTTTTGATGGCAGTCGCCATGGCCTCTGGCTCAGGGGATCACGACCCCCCTCATCCCCCTTCGCCTCCTGATCTGGCAGCATTCCAAGCCCTACTCTCCTCTTACATGAAATCCGTTAAGGGAACTCCTCAGTCTCATTTTGTAAAAAAGCTAGACGAGATTCCAAAAGTCCTTGTTCACTCCCCTTCCTCGCGATCTTTCGCCCTAAGATTAGCAGAAAATGGCTTGATTGGGAAATTTATGGGACTCTAGCCATCCCCAAAAGCAATGGCACATTCTCTGGAGCAGAACTAGAAGAAAACGATAAAAGGACAACTCTCAACAACATTTTGTGGTAAGGGTTTCTACGTTTTCCTCTTTGCAAATAAAGCAGATAGAGATTTGATCTTTAGGAACAGCCCATACTTCATGGGCACTCAAGGTATGTACTTTAATAAATGGACTCCAGACTTCAGTCCTAAGAATGATATTCATTCAGTTGTTCCAGTTTGGGTCAGGCTTCCCTTCTTACCCCTTCACTGTTGGAATGATGAAACAATCAAAAATATCGGCAACACACTGGGAAGGTTCATCGATCGGCCCGAACCACGAGATGGTCTGCAATCATGTGCATGTCTTTGTGTATAATTAGACCTAGAGAAAGGTCTTCCAAAATAAATCTAGCTAACTTAGATGGGTGGTCATACATCCAAATAGTGGACTACGAACAGCTCCCTTTTAAGTGCAAATCCTTTCATGAGTATGGGCATTTCGCCAAAAACTGCCCCAAGGCTATCCAGGAGAATCCCGAATACAAAGCAACAGATCAATGGCAGCCAACAAAAAGAAAGAAAGCGATGAACAAGGCATGAACCCAACAACAAGAAAGGAAAAACAACTACAGGCCCCCCTCGCCAAGTAAATGGAAATCCCCAATACAAATCAATGATGAAGCAGAAAGTAGCAAAAACAAATATGATCCCTTGGAAAACCTAGAGGCAGAAATGATCAACAAAAAAAAAAATACAAAAGATAGCCAGCCAGTTCAGGATCTTGATCTCACGTCGCCCCCAATAGACCCCGATCCCCATCCATAGGACCATATTCAAGCGCAGGAGGACAATAGCCAGGAAGACTTGGGAGAACAGTTGGATATGGAACTCCTAAAGAGTGCTAGAAATATGAAAGCAGGAAGGAAAACCAATAAAAATAGAAGGGAAAAAGCGACTAACCAGGACAAGGAGATAGGAACCCAACCTACACTAGAGGAAATTCTTAAAAGAGAAGGAAAAAGTGGGAAAACCCCAACAGCAAAGGGACAATCTCAGCCCACAAAAGGGGGGGCAATAAAACACACTAGTAAATAATGAAGGTAGTCTCCTGGAATTGCAGAGGTTTGGGACATGTTATCGCTCAGTTTGTAGTTTAGGTCAAGTAGCTGAAGGGTAAGGGTCAAACTGGCGTAACAGGAACTTCCCCACCCACTGTCACCTCGATGGGGGGCTCTTTCTATTTAGGGTGGCTAAGCCCAAGGGAGACGTCCCTGGCAATCTGGGGTTTGAAAGGAAAAGGCTCAAAGGCTTAAGGTTAGTTTCCCCTTCACAGATTATCGCCAAGAAGATAGTCAAATGAAGAAAAACCACAGAAGAGGCACCTGCTTGCGAGACAAGACAATAATGATACTAGTGCATGCAACAATGGTTATTACTTCATTAATCAATGATTATCAATATTAAATGTACATGAGCATAAATAGCAGTAAATATTGACGAAGTCAATGTTTGCAATAATGGCAATGACATATAATATTACTTGTCAATAAACATTGGAATAATATGAAGATAATCAATCCTTGAATTAAATCAATGTATTAAACGTTATTAATTGCTCATATACAAAGGTAGCTACGTCAACATCCTAGGAATGACGTCAGGCTTCTTCTAGGGTTAGTATGATAGACAAGAAGGTCAACGTTTTGCAATTTAGCCAATGAAAATCACCAATATATCAATGT
>ML785301.1:474318-496795 GCA_009831015.1 Picea engelmannii | reverse complement strand
ATGAAGAATGCTCATCAAACCCTAGTTGTAAACCTTCCAATGAGAGAAACACCATAACATGCCAAGAAAATCCTCCAAACAAGAGTTGCGCCTCACTTCCAAGAGCCAAAATACCAAGACAAAAGACTAAAGTAGATCTCTCACAAGAGAGTGAGTTATGTTATGTTTAAAATTAGAGGCAACATCCTCTATTTATACCAATCAATGACCTTTTAATCAAATTTTAGGTCATTAAAACAGCCGACAAGGCTGACTACCAATTTTACATTGTTTTTACATTAAATGCTAAAAAACTGTCATAATATGAGCAAAAGGAGGGACGTCTAGCCCTTTGAGGGAGACATTGGCCCTTTTTGGGCAAGCTCAGCATCTAGACAACCAAATGTTGGCCCTTCTAGGGCTCCTCCAAGTTGCTACACATGCCAAAAGACCTCAGCACACTGCCACACGCTCCAGACAACGTCCAGCTCTCTCAGGTGATGTCCAATCCATCAGAAGCAAACGTCCTATCTGCAGTGGGTGATCCCCCCTAGGTCGGGCTCTGCCAAAGTGTCATGGGTGGAACGTTCTTCTTTCTTCTCGTGCAATGGCTCATCACAACGTTGTCCTATCTCTGCCATCCTAGCAACCATCTGATGGGATCTTCAGCCCCATGGAGGTCTGAGCTAATCATATCCCCATGTGTACCGGTCCATTGGTACCTGTCCGTCGGGTATGGTCCTGCACATCAAAGACTACGCCCTCCATGGGCTCATCAGTCCTCGGGATCATAGCAATGTCAATCATATTTCATCATTAAATTTGTCAAATACATGCATAAAATCCATAGCATATCCTCTAAGAGCTCAAAGACATTACACATATCTACTATACAAAGTCGAAGAAACAAATAGAACAACCTATTGGGCTAATATCCACAAGAAAAGGAAAGTTTCCACAGAGGATCATTCAATCCATGTTCATGAAGTGATATGGTCTAGGGATGTCTAGTCATAGTAAGACCAGGGGTAGGTGTTGTCCGTGGGTGCCTTTGTAGGAGGTGAGTTGTACCCGTCATGGATGCACTTTTTCCAAGCCCCTTTTATTGCCTTTATTTTTATTTATTGTTTTTCTTTCTTTTTACTTCAAGGTCTGACCAAAGGACACTGCCTTGGTGTGGTGACCAGAGCTGACAGTGTTACCCACTGGTATTTTCACAGACATGATAAGGTTGGCTCGTGATGAGACCCCCTTTCCCTTGGCCATGCAACCAAAGGTCACTACCCTCGTGTGGTGACCAGATGATGGCAATGCCATACTGCTAGATACCTATGAACATAATGGGTCGGCTCGTGATGAGACCTCCCATCCTCTTGGTTAGGTCTTGTTTTATTATTTTTCTTAGGGTCCCTTTTGTTTCTTATCGAGAGGCCTTTTATTGCCTTCTTGGGGATCCCTGGGCGAAGCATCTCTAGGTTTCATTTCCTGTGGCTTTTATCTTTTACCAGCTGCTTTTACCCCCTAGGCCTTTAGCCCCTTCTTCCCACAGGACAAAGTGTAACCCTCGAAAGGTCATCATAATGGTCGAACTAGGGGAATGGATGGATGAATGGGAGATAAGATGTAAAATGATAGAATGGTGGGAGCGGACGATGGCTCTGCAAATCCCCCCTGGTGGCTAACCAAAACCATGAATACAAGCTTGTTAGGTCACCCCGTTAATCCCCCCAGCAATGGTCAAGTGGATTAGTGTAAGATCCAAGCAGTCATCAAAAATGTAAGAAACCTAATGCATATATAAGAAGGTTATAATGATCAAACATGACACATACCATGATACCTTGGACCAATTACCTCATGGAGCAAGAGCCTTCTCTGATGCAAGTCCAAGCCGATGGTGATGGAAGTTGTTGCTGCTAACAGGACAAGTCTGGCGAAGAAGAAGAAAGATGGGCCCTCTAGGGCCATGCTCAAGTCAATCCTGCTCTCGGTACTTCATGTCTAGGACCTGTGGGCCTCAAGACATGATCTCCTAGTTATCCCCAGAAAACGGGGATAACGGGACAGAGGGAAAAAAAAAGAATCCATGGGAAAACTAATTAGAACAGAAAATCCCCATATCCTCCTAATTCAGGAGACAAAACTGCAGGGAGTTGAGGCCCTGCAAGAAATGAAGAAAATATGGAAAACAAGCAGTGGAACAGCGTTGAATGATAGAGGAGCATCGGGAGGGATCTGCACAATGTGGAACACCCAACTCTATAGAGAAGAACAAATAGTTGAATCTACACATTAGTTGTTGGTCAAACTAAAGCATATTCAATCAAGTATCACCTACCCTATTTGTAATGTTTATATGCCTAATAATTATTGGGAAAAAAGGGAGTGTTGGAATTCGTTAATGAAAATTAAAGAGCTACGAGCCCAAAACAATTTCATCATAGCAAGAGATTTCAATACAAACCTACATCAAGGGGGGGGGAGGGGGGAGGAGGAACCATTGTAAGGGACCAGTTCAGGGAACAAATGGAAGATCTGATCTCGAAACTTGATATGTTCAAACCCCCAACATTTCCTCCCAAATTGTGTCTTGGGGCATTTTATACCATCGTCCAATAGCCCTCTCCATTGACAAAGAAGAAAATATGGGACCCATTCCCTTCAAATTCAACCCAATTTGGTTGGAGTCATTGGACTTCCTCCCCCTAATTTCCTCGATCTGGTCAACCTGGGTGGATGGAACCCATGTGTACATTTGGGAACAAAAGATAAAAAAAGGAAAAAAAATCAATAAAGGACTGGGTTAAAGTCTCCTCCACAACATAAGAGGAGAAGTTGAAAGATATTAAAAGCAGTTAGAAGTTCTTCAAGAGGAAATGGACATTAATGAAATTCAAACCAGACATCTAGTGCAAGAGAAAGAGCACTTTCAAAATTATTTAAGGGCACTTCATAATGAAGAAAATGAGTGGAGACTCAAATCTAGAGCTTTGTGGCTGCAAGGAAGGAACAAAAATACTTATTTTTTCCATAAGCAGGCCAAAACAAGACAGCACAAAAACATAGTGGAGGAAATAAAAACAACCACAGGAGGCATAGTCAATTTCTTCGAGGAGATAAAAAAAGGAAGCCTCCTCTCATTTTAAAAATCTCTACACCCAAGATGGTGTAGATAACAGAGAATAGAGCCTACAATTCATGGAGAAAATACCACAACTGATAAAGGAAGAGGATAACCAAGATTTGAATAAGGTGGTCACATACGCGGAAGTTAAAGCAGTTGTCTACCAATTCGATCCCGACAAAGACCCTGGGTCGGACAGCTTCACTCTCCATTTCTACCAAAATTGTTGGGAAATAATTAAAAAGGATTTACTATGTATGATCAGATATGTTCAAATTACTTGCAAGTTAGGAGGAGCTACCAATACCTCCTTTCTTGCCCTGATTTATAAAGTAAAAAATGTTATCTCCTTGGACCGATTTTGTCCCATATCTCTCTATAACGTCTCCTACAAAATCCTAACAAAAATCATAGTGAATAGAATAAAGCAGTTGCTTCCACAGATCACTCTTCCAAACCAAGGGGGCTTTGTGGAAAATACGCAAATTTGGGATAACATCATCCTTGTGCAGGAGGCCATTCACACTAGTGTTACAAATAAAGAAAAAGGAATGATAATTAAAATCAATATGGAAAATGCCTTTGATCGAGTGAGACACGAGTTCCTTTTTGTGGTTTTAATAACTCCTTTGTCTCATGGATCGGGGCTTGCATATCGTCCCCCTGGATAGCGCCCCTAATAAATGGGCACCTAGCTCCGTTCTTCCAAGCCACAATAGGACTTCAGAAAGGTTTCCCACTATCTCCATTGTTGTATATCATCATGGCAGAAACTTTGAATAAAAGACCGGAATATGAAAGAAACAATGGAAATATCCCATGGCTGAAAATAGCTAGGGGTGTGAGAAGGTTAAATAACTCATAGTTTGTTTACGACACTCATCTCCTTGGAGGATATTCACCAACTATGGCCAGAAGATTCAAGCTCATCCTAGACCAATATGAAATAGCCTCTAGGGGTCTTATCAATAAGCACAAAAGCCAAATTTATGCTTGGAACACAAAAGCCAGTACAATGGCTAGAATTGCCAACATCCTACAATTCTCCTTCTCAATTGAATGGAAGTACTTCAAGTATCTTGGCACTCCCATCAATATCAAATCCCTCCCTGGGGAGGCATGGCATGTGATCCTCCAAAAACTCAAGGATCAATTCGAAATTTGGGGAGCAACTTGGTTGAACCCAGCTGGCAAGGTAGTCTTAATAAAGTCATTCATATCCTCCTTTCCAATCTTCTATTTTTCCACTCTCTATGCTCTGGTGGGAATCAAAAAATAAATGCCCAAAATAATCAGGAAATTTTTTTGGCAAGGGGGAAAAGACAAGGGTAGAAAATTCCACATGGTATACTGGTCTACTGTCTACGCCCCTAAAAAAAATGGGGGTTTGGGTATTCGGGACCCAAAAAAGATAAACATAGACCTGGGGGCAAAGCTAATCTGGCGATTCATCACTAGAGGAAACGAATGGTGGAAAAAATCAATCTGCAATAAGTACCTCTCAAAAATCAGAAAAAGGTGTCTAGATGCAGTAAATCTCAGTCAATAAGGTTCCCCCATCTGGAAGCTAATTCGGGCTTCAATGTCGCTCATTCAAAACCACCTCAGCTGGACCTCAGGAAACAGTAAAGAAATTAAGATTTGGGAGGATCACTTCTCTGACAGGGGAATACTCTCTTGTATTCATGCTCTGGACCCCTTCAAACATTGGCTAACCTCAAAGGGAAAAATCACTCTCTTTGATATTTCTAATTGGAAGAGTAATGGTGCTTGGGAAAACTGGAACATGGGAGAGGTCCCCCCTTCCTGCAAAACGAGGCCCATCAGTTCCTCCTAGTGGTCTCAGGGTCCGCCCCAGTTCGCCTTAGTTAGAAGGACAACAGAAGTTGGGGACAAGCAGGGTACACAGTGAGGTTGGGATACAAAAGTCTCCTCCAAGAAAGTGATTTGCCAGACAAATCTGCCATCTGGAAAGAAATTTGGAACCCAAATAGCCTACCAAAGATAAATATATTTGGTTGGAAGTTGGCACACAACAAGCTTTTAACAGGCAAAAACTTGAACAAAAGAGGTTATATGGGGCCTTTCACATGTTCCCTCTACAATCAAAATCTTGAAAGCACTGACCACCTCTTCCTAAATTGCAATTTTACCAAACAAGTGATGCATAGTGTCTACTCAGAGTTGGTCCCTCAAATCTCCTGGACAACAAGTAACAGAAGTTTGATTGGAAAATGGAGTAAACACTTCAAAGGCTCACTCCACAGGAATCCAAATTTAATACGAATCTGGAAGGCCTCGATTAAATTTGTGTGCTGGCAAATATGGCTCGCTAGAAATAAAAGAATTTTCAAAAAAAAGCTAGTTCACCCCCCCCAACTTAGTTGCAACTCTCGCGATCGGCCATTTGGGGGAGTACATCTCATCCATGAAATTAACAACCTATTGATGGGGCCTAAATCCCCTGACTCAACAGCAGGAACCAAACCCGCCACCAAGGCCCAATTAGACTCTGCAGCATTTAGAGTGGAATGTTTCTCCAGATCTTACGATCTGGCCAAATTATCGATGAGCTTTTGTGTTTTTGGGTGAAGGCTCTTCCTTCACTTGGGATAGTTCTTCTCTGTATTCTCTCTTAGATGGGGGAAGGTATGAGATATGCAAGCCAGTATAAACCAACTTGACAAAGACAAGACAAAATTTTTAACTATTGGGAAGGGGTCGAGCTTGGGATAACCCGTTGCTTGAGCATGCAAACAGTGATCTTATGCCAAAGGGCCTAGTACTAATACTCTAACCGAACGAGCATCTGACTATTGTCTGAGAAAACTACTTAACAAAAAGAAAACATATATGTAATCAAGATCATGGCAAGCAAAATAATTCATCTACCAAGAAGCTCATTACATAGTTGAGGTAAACTACTTAGCATAAAGAAAAAGAAACACATATGTAATCAAGATCACGGTAAGAAAAATAATTCATCTACCAGGACATTCATCACATAGAAGCACAACGATTTAATTTCATCATTTAAAGAAAAGAACATCAAAACATTGCACCAGATAACTTGACAATAGAATTAACTTCTCTCACTCATTCACTGCAACATTCATGGAACATGAAAGGAAGTAATTCTTCTCCAACTCCAATCACATATATCTGATGAAAAATAGCTCATCTTTGGTCCAGAAGGGCTTCTTAATTCATAGAAGTCTCAAAATAATTATCAACAACCAAAAGAAAAAGTGTTCTTACAACAACCATCGACCCTTTGACCATCGGCGATGTCCCTATTTATAATATAAAGTCTTAACAGTAATTAATGGTAAAATACAATTTGAGCTAATCAAAAATCGCCACATAACATTATCATCTAACAGTCTTTCAACAGTCCACCCGATTTGTTTCTTGAAAAGGGCAGGCTCTTTCATAATCAGACCATCTGATAAAGAGTTCTTCACAGGTGTTGGCCCATGGAAATTTGTGTTGTTCCATTGGAGCCACATATATTCCACTGATGTCTGCTACGTGCGCCCGATACTTTGCGAGGCTGAAATTCAATTTCTGAAGCATGGTTCTGGCTTTGATTGGATGTCCTGCGAACTAGTGTACTTGCCCTGGCTTTGCATCAGTGACCTTTGCGCATTCTTCGACCCATAATGCATCTTGTTCGGTGCATAGCTTGATTACTTCGTTTAGGTCGATCAACATATCGGGGATGCCGATATCAGGGAGCCCGACATACTTCATCGCTTCAGTGATTCAGTTTCAGTGTTTCTTTCGGTTCTTCGGCAGGGTCACGGGACACACTCTAGTCGGTAATAGGGAAGGTTCTTCCTGCAGTTAAAATAGAATTAGTTTAGCAATTAAGCAACCTATGGTAATACATAAACAAACAAAAAGATGAACACGTACCTGCGTAGCTTGCTAGTCTCAGTCGTTTTTAATACTTACTGGACTTCGGATTCTTCTTCTGGACTGGTGGCTTCGTTCTCCTGTTTGTTCCGAATTCCTTGCCACGTGGAGTGGGATCACATAAAATGACTCGAAAGAATATAACTAAGAGATACTACCAGTCATATCAATTAGTTAATACATGTGATCAATGCAGATTTCAAAATAAACCGCTATCGGATTTCTGTCGTTGAAACTTAACTGGTTGATGGCGGAGGCGCAGATGGAGATGCATTGTATCGAGGAGTTTGACGGTTCCCTTTTGATTCACACATGAGCTAGTAACTAATGCGTGATCTACAAATTAACTAAAGCTTTGAATGTGGAGTACTTGACATAGCTAGGGGTTAAACGTCACATCACATCTTACCTTCATAAAGATCGGGGATCGACTATTATTTATATGGTTTATCCATACTACTATCTTCTTGATAAAACTCCCGATACCAATGACAATTGGATAGGTGATTAAGGGAACGTTTCGGGCATCGGCGGTCGGCAGTGGAACTCCTCTTTTGTGTAGCGCTCATGATTACACTTTTCTACCGAAACCGAAAGGATCAGCCTTCGGCGAAATCTTTTTGGAGGTTGTTCGTAAGAAAGAAACACTACTATCGTCTGATGCCAACAAAGGTCGGTACTCGGCTACTTTGACTTCTCAAAATGATTTTTTCCACCTTAAGATTTCGTCGATGCTGAACTTCTCCAGGGAGTCAGGAAAATTCCAGGTCATTGGTTCCTTGAGTAGTCGTTGTGTCTCTTAAGATGGTTCTTTGTTGTATATTCAAGAGAAACTTAAGACATGAAACATATAAGATAAGTGGATTATCAGTCTTAGACCAAGGAGAGAACAATCAAAGGTGGAAAACAAGGTGGTACCCAAAAGGAAATGGTCACAGAACTTTTAGGGTGTGTTAAGCACTCAACAAATGGTGATTCACCGGGTGAACCCAAAATCTTTGTTCCATGCAACAGATATCTTTGGTGCTCCTTCTAACCGTATTAACCTGAATTTATATATATATTATTCTTATTCTTATTCTTATTCTTATTCTTATTCTTATTCTTATTCTTATTCTTATTATTATTATTATTATTATTGGAAGTATTTTTTTAGGGCTTGGCCGTTTACTGGGAGAGTATCGGGTTCCCCCCTCAGATTTTGCAACCAGTAAGTACCTACCCCAATATTCTCAGCCACTTGGAAAGGTCCAAGCCATAGATTCTGAAACTTGGAATGCTTCCCTTTGGGTTCACTTGCCATGTCCCACTTCAAGACTAAATCTCCTACTTCAAAGTTATTTTCCTTAGCTTTATGCTTATCGAACCATCTTTTCACTATCTGTTGATGAGCCAAAAATTTTGACTTAGCCTTTTCTCTCTCTTCTTCCAGCATAAGCAGGGTGTTGATTCTTTGTTGCATGGCCAAGGATGGTTCTTCATTAGAATCTTGAGCCAATTGGAGAGATGGAAAATAAAGCTCGTTTGGGAGGATGGCTTCTTGTTCGTAGACTAGAACGTACGAGGAATTCTCTATAGCTTCTTTGGGTGTGACCCTATCAGCCCATAAGGAATTATGGAGTTGGTTATGCCAATTTCTATGGTTATCTACAACTGTCTTCTTTAGTATCCTTACCAAATTCTTATTGGTCGATTCCACCACATCGTTTCCCTGCGGGTAATAATTTGCAAAGTACTTGATTATGATTCCTTTGTCCAAAGCGAACTCTGCCAATAGGGTAGAGGAGAAGTAGGCTACATTATCAAAGACCAGAACAGAAGGAACGTCAAACCTTGTAATTAGTTGTTGTTCTATAAATTGGATAAAAAATTTCTCATTTACATGGGTCAGAGGAATGGCTTCTGCCCACTTTGTGAAATAGTCGGTGGCAGTAAGAATATACTTGTGCAATTTCGAAGAGTTGGGTGTAATTTCTCCTATGATATCCAACCCCCACTACTCAATATGTCTAGAGACGGTTACAGGCTGAAGTGGGATTGTTGCCCTTCTCTCTTTGCCAACACTTATTTGACAAGTCTTACAATTCCTAGCGTAAGCATGAGCATCTTTGAACAAAATGGGCCAATAATAGCCGGCTCTCAGAACCTTATGAGCGGTGGTGTTTCCTGCAAAATGTCCCCCAACAGGGCCATCATGGATTTCTTTCAACACTTTATCGGCGTCTTCGCGTTCGAGACACCTCAGTAATACCCCATCATAGTTGATCCGGAAGAGTACTAAATTTATGACGCGATATAGTGCAGATTTTAATCGGAGGGCTCTCCTTTCTCTAGGGTTGAGGTTTTCGGGACAAGTCCCGTGATGTAATAGATGAGCCAAATCCGTGTACCAGGAGTCTGGTCCCGGGGAAATGTATGTTTCTTCACCACACCACAGTGCTATTTCATTATCCCACCCCAAATCTTGGTTTGCTTGATCTTGAGCTTCGGCTGCGAGATTGCAAAAACCTTGTCCTTTTACTAACTTGGCGGGTTTTATATCTAAATCAAATTCCTGGACTACCGCCATCCAGTTCCCTCTTCTTTCTCCCATTTCTTGTTGGGTAAACAACTGCAGGGTGTGGCACAATCACCTTGGTGTGATTCTTGAGGATGTACGACCTAAAATGTTTTACTGCTTTATAGACCGCATAGGTCTGCTTGTCTACGGTGGGGTAATTGAGCTCAGTTACTTGAAGGTTGGTGCTCATAAATGACACCGGGGCTTCGTTGTTGTCATCATCCTTCTAAGTCAAAACCGCAGCTAGCGATTGGCCAGAGGCGAAAGTATAAAGGTTAAAGTCTCTATTGAAATCGGGACTTCGCAATACCGGGGGTCGGGATATGGCAACTTTGATATTGTTGAAAGCATCTTTTCGTTCATCATCCCACTTAAACTCGGAATCTTTGCGAATCATTTTTTGTAAGGTTTTGATGATTTCAGCGAAGTCAGGGGTGAATTTCCTTACAAAATTAATTTTCCCGAAAAAAGACTACATAGCTTTCTTGTTATGGGGTAGCGGGAGTTGAGATATGGATTTAATCCTTTCGGGGTCTATGCAAATTCCCGCTTGAGATATAATATGACCTAACAACTTACCTTCTTCAACACCGAAGATAGTCTTCTTAGGATTGAGTGATATACCGTATTTTCGACATTTTTCAAAAATCTGAGTTAAGTGTTGGATGTGTTCTTCTCTATTCTTCGAACACACTATTACGTCATCTAAATATACTACCACACACTTACTTATAAGCCCCCAAAACGCCACATCCATTTCCCTTTTAAAGTTCGTTCCTGTGTTAATCAAGCCGAAAGGCATGCGTTTATAAGTGAAGGTTCCCCATTTGGTCCGGAAGGTAGTTTTTAATCGATCTTCCTCTAAAACCAACACTTGGTTGTATCCTGAGAAACCGTCTAGAAGGGAGAAAATTTATGAGCCCGACATGGTCTGTAGAAGTTACTCCATCGGCGGGATGGGATAATTGTCCTTTTCTGAAGCTCTGTTGAGATTCCGAAAGTCTACACATAATCGGATTTGTCCTGACTTTTTCCTTACTAGAACAAGGTTTGCTACCCAGGTGGAATGTCTAACTTGGAAAATTATCTTTGCATCTAAAAGCTTCCTTAACTCTTGATACATGAGGGGTTCCAAGGATGGGTGATACTTTCGGAACTTCTGTTGAAAAGGTTTGATTTCGGGTTTCAAATGGATGGTGTGTTGAATGATGCGGGTATCATACATTTTCAAATCTTTATAGGACCAAGCGAACACATCTTGGTATTGTCTGAATAATTTGAGGTAGGCTTTCCTCTCCTCTTTAGATATCGTTTTTCCAAGATTCACATACTTTGGGTTATCTGGGGTTCCAAGATTTACAGTTTCGTGGAGGGGACAAGAGCTACTAGTCTTTGCGTTTTTAGGTCCTTTGAATCGTTCCTTTAGATCAAACAAATTCTCTAGATTCGCTATCCCTTTTGCAATTGTGTGAGCCTTTGGTTTATCCGCGTGTTGATCCTCCCGAGGACTGGTTTCCGTTAGTTTTTCTTGGAACTCTTCATCGTCTATAGTGAGGTCTCTGAAGTTGTCTTGATTAGTCAAGAAGCTTATGATCTGTTCATCCCCCTCAAAGACTTTCCAATTAGAAATATGATTAGGTATCGATGGCTTGTAGAGCAGTTCTACAATGAATTGGGAGGCTTCGTAATCTTCTAAAGGCGAGAGTCTTGAAGCAGCGGTGGCTAAGGAGTCAGCAAGGATATTCTTCTCTCTGGGGATCGTGGTGATATTGAAATATTCAAAGTGTTCTATCAGCCTCTGTACCTCCTTCTGGTAGTTCTTAAGATGAAGGGAGTTGAAGTGTATAGTGTTTCTCACTTGTCTAATGATGATTTTCGAGTCTTCGAACACCTTTAATTCCTTGACATTAAGATCTATGGCTTTCTTTAACCCTTGTACCAGGGCTTCATACTTGGCAGTGTTGTTGGTACACTGGAATTCTAGTCTACAAGACAAGAAATGGCGTTTACCTTTTCTATCAATGAGGATGCACCCTACTCCTGAACCCTCTTGTGACTTGGATCCATCAAAATAAAGGGTCCAAATCAGCAAGCGACGATTTCTATCCCAATCAGTGTTCCACTCTTCGATCTTTTCTTCCGAAAGACCTAACACTAGGTTTTGACAAAAGAGAGAATCTTCCATTGGCATTGGGAATTCTTCTTGATAGGTCATTTCGGAGTTTGAGTAAGAGAAACATCGGACAGGAGAGGAGCAAAATTTCGAAAGTGAGAATCACAAGAATGGTTCCCTAGTATGGGAAAATCCGTAGAGGTTGGTTCGTTCGGGGTTTCCAGGTCAGTGACTGTATGTTTCAGGTATCTTTCCCTATCGATTCCGATCATGTTCTTGTATCCCTTCAGTGGTAGCCAAAGGTGTGCCCAATCTATGCTAAAGTATCTGTTTAGTTTTTCGGACCAATCTTGGCTCAATAATAACCCATATGCCTCAGGGATATCCACCACAATGATGTCAATCACCTGCACGAAATTAGGATGAGTGGCTATCCTGATCATCACCTCTTTGAGTTCCCCCATGACCTTGACCTGGGTCCTGTCTAGTTGTATGACATGCTTATCACTTTTTAGAGGGACAACACCTAATTTGTTACAAACGGCTAAGGGCATGACATTAGAAGACGCCCTAGAGTCTACCAGACAATTGTGGAGATTCTTGTTGAAGACTTCAAATGTTAAAAGGAAAGGTGGTACAAAAGGCCTCTCCTTCCTACCTTCTGAGTAGGTGTTTATCGTTGGTTTGCTTGCCAAATCTGTAGGGGGAAGATTCTTCTCCTAACCATCGTCGGTGGTCGGGTTTTTTACTGAACTTAGAGCTTGCAACAAAAGGTATTTATGCTGAGGGATTCTACATGTGTCCATAACCGATACATTAGCTTTCAACTTCTTCAAATCTTCTACTACATTGTAATCTAATTTAGGAGAATCATGAGTATGGATACTTATAGGTCTTATAGGTTTGTTACTGGGAGCGAAAGGTATTCTCGGGCGATCGAGAGTTAATTTACTTTGTGAGGCACGGGTGGCATCGATATCTTTTGGGCCGGGTTGACCCTTAATACATGTCTGTATCATCGATATCTCTGCAGGTGGTCCCTGAGATTTAAACAAGTCATCTGAAGACGTGATCACGTCGGGATCCCATATCAGCATGGTCGTGTCTTGTGGTGGGTCAGCCTCTTCCTGATCGGCAATATTAAAGGCCGAACTGTTGGATGGTTCGATCAAAGAGACTTCGTCTAGAAAACGATTGGCCATTAAATTCATGACGTGGAACCACTGAGGGAATTCCCTTTCTGAGTGGTTCTATTGGTGGTAAGTATAGAAAGAATTAGACGCGACATTCCCTAGATCAATGTTTAGGATGGCTAGGGGAGGTTCAATTGCATTGAACGGCTGGATTCTTTTAAAGAAAGGCTTATAGGGTCTTTGGCTTTGGTTTCCCTCACCCGCATTTCTTTTCATATCTATAATCTCATTTGATAGTTTCTTGACCATGCGTTGCAGGTCTTCTATATCCCTATTACCTTTGTTGGGAGTTGTTTCAGTTGGCTTCCCTGATGGTCTAGTCAAGAGGAGTCCTGTCCTAGGAGGGGGGTGGCTTTCTTTTCTCTCTAGAGAGGCCTGGCCTTCTTTACATCCTTTCATATGGAACTCTATCATCTTGGCCTCTTCAAAATTCTCTGCGAGGGTTTGCTTAGCGGCTCTCTTAACGAACATTGAAATAGAGGTCGGAAGTGCCTTGGCATAGACCTCGATTTGCAACTCTTGATTAGGTTTCACCACGGCCTGAAATTAGTTTAGGATAGTCATGAATCTTTGATTGAAATCTTTGACACTTTCTTTTGGGGTCATGGTGGTTGCGAATAATTCTCCCATAAGGGCTCCCGTGGTAGTTTCTTCAATGAATTTGTCTAGGAAATCCTTTTGGAACTTAATCCAGCTGGTTATGGATCCTACTGGCAAATTAAAATACCATGTGGAAGTCGAGTTCTCAAATGTGTAGGGGAAAAGTCTGCATACTACGTCTTCATGTTGAACGTTCATAAGCTTGATCGTGAGTATGAATTTCTTGATATGATCTTCGGGCAATCCTAAGGTTTCAGGATCACACTTGGGGAGCAAATTTTCCGGGTGTCGAGGGAGATTGTGTACTCATCCCGGGACGACCACGGCGTCCCTGGTCAACCAAGGTTGGTTGTCTTGAAGTGGAACTTCTCTCTCCTCCTCACAACCGTTGATCCCTTCCATATCTTCGGAGTCGAAGTCAGGCTCTTCCTCTTCTGAAAGGTCGTTAGGTTCAGAGATGTTGTCGGCTAGCGTCTCGGGTATGAGGTCAATAGGTTCTTGCATTTGGGTGATCACGAAATCTATTAAGTCTTCAACGGAATGTACAAAAACTTCGTCGGGAGTGATGACTACTAGTATGCTTTGTTTTTTTCTTCGAGGGAGGATGGGGGTGAAGGGAAACGCGTCGAATTGTCAGGCGTAGGCTCTGGTAATCCTTTTAAATTGATTCACTTCCTCGTGAGGGAGGGCATAAGGTATTTCAGGGTGAAGATATCCTTCCTCAGAGTGGGGTGATTTATCCGCTTCGAGATTACTCGGTAAAGGTGGGTTGTCTGTTGGATGATTAGCCATGCATGTGGGTCGTTACGAATCTATAGGCTATTCGAAATGTCAATAAACTTGCATATCTAGCCATTCATTCTCAGGCCCTCATTCTAGCACCAATTTTGTTGATGGGGCCTAAATCCCCTAACTTAACAGCAAGAACCAAACCCACCACCGAGGCCCAATTAGACTCTGCATCTTTTGGAGTGGAATGGTTCTCCAAATCTTACGATCTGGCCAAATTATCGATGAGCTTTTGTGTTTTCGGGTGAAGGCTCTTCCTTCACTTGGGATAGTTCTTCTCTGTATTCTCTCTTAGATGGGGGCTGGTATGAGATATGCAAGCCAGTATAAACCAACTTGACAAAGACAAGACAAAAGTTTTAACTATTGGGAAGGGGTCGAGCTTGGGATAACCCGATGCTCGAGAATGCAGACAGTGATCTTATGCCAAAGGGCCTAGTACTAATACTCTAACTGAACGAGCATCTGACTATTGTCTGAGAAAACTACTTAACAGAAAGAAAACGTATATGTAATCAAGATCATGGAAAGCAAAATAATTCATCTACCAAGAAGCTCATTACATAGCTGAGGTAAACTACTTAGCATAAAGAAAAAGAAACACATATGTAATCAAGATCACGATAAGAAAAATAATTCCTCTACCAAGACATTCATCACATAGAAGCACAACAATTTACTTTCATCATTTAAATCAAAGAACATAAAAACATTGCACCAAATAAATTGACAATAGAATGAATTGCTCTTACTCATTCACTGCAACATTCATGGAACAGGAAAGGAATTAATTCTTCTCCAACTCCAATCACATACATCTGATGAAAAATAACACATCTTTGGTCCAGAAGGGCTTCTTAATTCATAGCAGTCTCAAAATAATTATCAACAACCAAAAGAAAAAGGTTCTTACAACAACCATCAACCCTTTGACCATCGTCTGATGTCCCTATTTATAATATAAAGTCTTAACAGTAATTAATGGTAAAATACAATTTGAGCTAATAAAAAATTGCCACGGGGCGTTATCATCTAACCGTCTTTCAACAGTCCACCCGAGTTGTTTCTTAAAAAGGGCGGGCTCTTTCATAATCAGACCATCTGATAAAGAGTTCTTCACAGATGTTGGCCCATGGAAATCTGTGATGTTCCATTGGAGATGCATATATTCCCCTGATGTCTGTTGCGTGCGCCCGATACTTTGCGAGGCTGAAGTTCAATTTCTGAAGCATGGTTCTGGATTTGATTGGATGTCCTGCGAATTGTTGTACTTGCCCTGGCTTTGCATCAGTGACCCTTGCGCATTATTCGACCCATAACGCATCTTGTTCGGTGCATAGATTGATTACTTCGTTTAGGTCGATCAACATATTGGGGATGTCGATATCGGGGAGCCCGATATACTTCATCACTTTGGTGATTTAGTTTCGGTATTTCTTTCGGTTCTTCGGTGGGGTCACAGGACAGAATCTAGTCAATAATCGAGATGGTTCTTCCTGCAGTTAAAACAGAAGTAGTTTAGTGATTAAGCAACCTATGATAAGACATAAACAAACAAAAATATGAACACGTACTTGCGTAGCTTGCTGGTCTTAGTCATTTTTAATACTTACTGGACTTTGGATGCTTCTTCTGGACTAGTGGCTTTGTTCTCCTGTTTGTTACAAATTCCTTGCCGCGCAGAGTGGGATCACATAAAATGACTTGAAAGAATATAACTGGGAGATACTACCAGCCATATCAATTAGTTAATACGGGTGATCAATACAAATGTCAAAATAAACCGCTATCGGATTTCTGTAACTGAAACTTAACTGGTTGACGGCAAAGGCGCGGATGGAGATGCATTGTATCGGGGAGTTTGACGGTTCCCTTTTGATTCGCGCACAATCTAGTAACTAATGTGTGATCTACGAATTAATTAAAGATTTGAATGTGGAGTACTTGACACGGCTAGGGGTTAAACGTCACGTCACGTCTTACCTTCATAAAGATCGGGGATCGACTACTATTTAGATGGTTTATCCATATTGTTATCTTCTTGATAAAACTCTCGATACTGGTGACAATTGGATCGGTGATTAAGGGAACGTTTCGTAAGTCGACGATTGGCAGTCGATGGTGGAACTCCTCTTTTGTGCGGTGCTCATGATTACACTTTTCTACCGAAACTGAAAGGATCAGCCTTCGATGAAATATTTTCAGAGGTTGTTCGTAAGAAAGGAACACTACTATCGTCCGACGTCGACTAAGGTCGATATTCGACTACTTTGACTTCTCAAAATGATTTTCGCCACCTTAAGCTTTCGTCGATGTTGAATTTCTCTAGGGAGTCGGGAAAATTCTGGGTCGTTGGTTCCTCGAGTAGTCGTTGTGTCTCTTAAGATGGTTCTTTGTTGTATGTTCAAGAGAAACTTAAGACATGAAACATATAATATAAGTGGATTATCAGTCTTCTTAGACCAAGGCGAGAACAATCAAAGGTGGAAAACAAGGTGGTACCCAAAAGGAAATGGTCACAGAACTTTTAAGGTGTGTTGAGCACTCAACACAACCCAGGAAGGTGGTTCATTGCCAGCAGAAGAATAGGAATGGATAAATAAAATAAATCTACCGACATTCCACCCCATCACTTTGCCAAAAAAAATCATGTTGGCAGCTTCAAATTTCCCCCCAGGATTTCAAAAATTGGCTAAACGCCCAAAATAGTCATGTTCTATGTTTCGATGGTGATTCAAAAGGGAACCTAGGGGAGGCAAGTGTGGGAGGGTTTTTTTTCATCCCTAGAGGACAAAGATTGCTAACTTATTCTTGGAATCTAGGCATAACCACCAATAATCTAGCAGAGGCCTATGCGCTCTTCCAAGGAGCTATTTTAGATCATGAACGACAGCTCAGCCATTTAATCAATCTAGGGGACTCTAAGAACATAATTCGGCACTTCATTAAAAAACAACCCCGAAGAATACAAAGTTGAAAAGGCTCATAGAAAGAATAAGAGCTATGCTAACTACCATGCACTCTACCTTTTACCATATTCAGTGCATAAACAACGGGATAGCAGATGAACACGCTAATCTAGCTATAGGAAGAGGTCCCGGTCACATGGAAGTTTTGGGAAGGCTCATTTTCCTTGCCCCCCCTAATGCCTCAACCCCCTTTGGTCTACACTCCACCTGGTGCCTACTCCCACGCAGCGACTTAGCAAAAAGGTGTTAGAGGTAAGTTGAGCGTCAAGCTCGGGGGATTTTTGTACTCGAGCATCCTCTGGTTCGTGGGAGCTAGTATGCTCCAGTATGCTCATATGGATATCTTGGTCTGCAAAGAGTCCATACTCCATGGGAACCTGTTGCAATCGTCACTCCACGCTCGCCCAGTATCCAACACCCTCACCTCCACATTAATTTTTCTCACAAAGAAGGCTTGTGAAAGAATTGAAGCCATGCTCCACAGCAAGCGGATGTCTGTCGCATATACACTTAAGCGTCATTCCTTTTCTGAGCTTGCACAACCTTTGTTCTTAGACACAAGAGGAATTCAGGATGGCCAGAGCCCGATTCAGTGTCTCTGCTAGATAAAAAAGAATCTGATAATGAAATGTTTGTCCTGGGAAAGGAATTTAAAGAGAAGAGGTAGTCTGAGTTCAGAACAAAGCTCCAATAGAATTGGTGAAGCAAGTGAGGAAGCAGGAAACAACGACCACCCAGGGATGAACATAGTCACTGGTCTATTCAAAGGTTGCAACAGAGGATTCTTCAGCGGTGAATTTGTCTATGGAATTAATGAAAGGCTCCCTACAATTCTAGGTTGCTTCACCGTCAGTGTAGATAGAGGAGGCACAGCAAAAGGTAGTACTAATAAAGGAAATTACAGAGACAGGAATTGCAGAATAAATATAAAATTCAACAGCACCAACGATAGCGCCAACCCCGAACGATACAAAAAACTCAACAACAAGCATAGGAAGGTTCCAATAGTAAGACTATCTGCTAAAATGGCTCAATGACTAGGTCATGAAAGGTTGTAGGATGAATTGGTGGAAGACAACTTCTCCACCACACAACAATTGGCACTGTGTTTGGACTCCCAAAGGTCCACACTTAACTTCACCCTAGAAACATTAGCGCAACACCACACCCTAATCAATTAGCTACAATACGAGGTCGACTTTCTCATATGTCAAGAGGAACGTATGGAAGCATTGCTTGAAGCCAGAACACACAATTCTACAGAAAAAAGCCAGAACGAGGAGATTGGGGGCAGGGCCAACCCAATTCTACTTGACCTGAATGTAGCTCTGGAACCACCGCTAGAACAAGAACACGTTTCAAAATAAGATCGTATGTAACCAGAGCAGTAAGGCATTCCCAATTTTGTAAAAATGGCATAAATTAATCTTATCGGGAGATAGTTTTGTTTTGATAAGGCTAGATTACAGCAGTAGAATCTGTGGAAAACCTTTTGTATTAAGCCTTTGATGAAAATTTTGTAGTTGGTCTCTTATACCAGCGCCCTCTTTTGTACTTTGAGACCTCGGTCGCGCCCTTTATATATATATATATAAAACAATGACTTGTAAAAGGAGGCATGATAGATATCCATATCATGACAAACAGTAGATACACATGTCGTGACAATTATGGTAATGATTGGGAACCCCACAAAAAAAAGGATTGCATTATAGGTGGATGACATCCAAAAGAAGTTATAAAGATCTTTTCTTTAGGAAGTATGTTTAGAACCATGTACTTATTTTAGAGACTTACATAGAACCTAAGGGGACTAGTCCAAACCACTAAAATTGGCCCATAACAAAGGAAAAAGGGTATGTAACTTCTATCTTTAATATTGTTGTTTTGTTGGTTATTTTTCAATGTTAGGGTGAGAAAGAGGGATAGGAGCCCAAGTTGACTCATTTGGTAAATTGAGTAAAACATGGAATCATTGAATTAAATATGTTATCCAATAGGACTTCCCTAGACATTGTTACCATAAAATATATTTCCATGTCTTAGTTTCTATCCTTGTCGAGTGGACTAGGAAACCTATCTAAATTTCTAAAACTTGAATTCAATTGTATTAATGGTAAACCTTTTGTAAACACCTAGGGAGAACTAGTATTCAAGTGTGGCATCTCCATATCCAATATCCAATATAAAAACACAAGGAATATTCGTAATCGAGCACAACAATTTTATAACCAATACTTCACAAACCCTTAGTGGTGAAGCCATCAAAAGTATTGAATCCTTAAGTGCCTAAAGAAGGTGTAGGAAAAATAAACTCTCAAAGTTTTCCTCGATGATAGTAAAAGGAATCATTGCTTAAGAAATACGAAGACGGTCTACATTCTTAGATGGTCACATGCCCTCTTAATACCCATAATCACTCACCATTATGAGCTTGAAGATAACCTCCCAACCTAAATATATTTTGGACATGTCATAGGCATAATTTTGTTGGTTTCTTTTGGACATGTCATAGGCATAATTTTGTTGGTTTCTTTTGGACACGTCATAGGCATAATTTTGATGTAGTACTAAATACATGTTGCATACCACTCCAATAATTTTTAGGCACAATTTTGAATTACTCATGCTATGGTTGCAATATCTACACACTATTGTAAGTTTTAAGGCATTGGTAACATTATTTCTCAATAAAGAGATAATCAAACATAATGACCATAAGTCTCTCTAGTTCCTCCTGAGATAGAGAAAGAATGAGAATGCACAATGCATGAAGTGTGTCACCAACCTGCAATAGTTTGATATCATAATTTGAGTACCAAAATGGAATAAAAACAACATTGCAAAATTCCTATCAAGATTGCTACCAAATTGAGAATATTTGCATAGCTCCAACAATTTTGATTTGGTGACTTCAAATAACCTTGTGCAAAATGTCCATCATTCCCATAAACCTATGCAATTCTATAGAACTCCACAAAGATGAAATAATAAAGGGAGAACCTCCACGACTACTTGTTGAAGGATAGGATTTAGTACAAATTTGTTACTATTTTTGCTCCTTAGGGAGATCATAGAATTCAATTATTGTGTGAAGCACACCATTTCAAGATAGCATAACACCGATGTAAATTTATTTTGACCAAAAATGGTGTAAATAATGGGAATATTTATGTATAGTTGTCCCCTTTGTATCATTTCCAAGTCAATGAACCAAAAGCTAGACAAGTACATTCCACTCCCTCTCTAGAGAAAACCATATGAGTCAGATTCAACAGAATTTATTGGAGGATTGTTGACAATTAATAGGGGCACCAACTACCTTATGGAAGTAGTGGGACACTTTAGCAAAATGGTTGTCGTGATACCTTGCAAGAGGACTATTTCAGCATAATAGGTAACATACTTGTTCTTTGAATAAATTTGGGTGCACTTTGGTATACTATTATTAACCATCTCTAACCATGACAACAAATTTCTTATTTATCTCTAGAAAGTGTTGTGTGGATTGATGGATACCAATATAAACAAATGTATTTCCTTGAATCCACAAATCGATGGTCAAAGTGAGGTACTAAATCACACCATCATTCAACTATTGTGAATTTTCAATCATCAACATCCGATAATTTTGGATACCAATATCCTTTATGTGCAACACGGCTATGATTGTGTTATACACAATGTTGTAGGCACCTCACCTTTTGAAGCGTGCAATTGTTTCTATAGAAGGATACATTAGTTATTGCAAGTTTGATTCCTAAGGTGATGATGGAGACTATTGCACATAAGCAAGTAATATGGTTTATTAAAGACATAAAAAAACCATGATTGAGTTTGAGAAGCTTTACAAAAGAGTTAGAAGAAGTATAACGCCATGCATGATCAACACCATGTAAATAATTAATTTCACACATGAGACAAAGTCTAGGTTTATTTTTAGAAAGAGTGCTTCAAGAATAAAGCCAAAGTACTCAAATTGCTCAAAGATGTCCCATACACCATCATCAACTAGATTAGAGAGAACACACCCAAATTGGATCTATTAGTTAATATCGGAATTCATCTGGTGTTCAATGTAGATTGCCTAAAGATAAACCATCCATGTTATATGGATATGAAGAAGAGTCCATCATGTCAATTCCTGAAGAGATTATCACTAAAGGTGGCATGGTGTTGGAAGAAGGCAGTTATTTTTTTCCACATAATGCATTTCGTAGGGGAAACCCATTAGGCACTTCCCCTCATTCAGAGGATGGTACCCAAGGTAAACTAGATTCTTTAGAAGCTTGAAGCTTTGTCATGTCACTCACAAGAATAGAACTTGAGTGAGAAGTATAACACTCTGGATCATACAACCACTCGAGCTAGACCCATTTGACAAAGAAGACATAGTTCTACAATGCAAAGAGTGAGAAATTAGATGAAGAACCATGAAACCTTATTAGATTGGGATAAATGAATGATAATTGACACATGCTAACAAGTGGTACACCTTAGAGAATTTGAAAGTTCCCTCAATTGTTAGGACACTAGTTATGGACCAACAATACCTATGCTAGGAGGTTTGATCCTATGATAGTTGGAGATTGACTAATTTCATGACAAGTAGAGTCATAGTAAGGATAAGTTCAACCAAAATTTATATAAGTATGGGAACACATAATTGATCAACATATTAGGTGTGGAATAACACACCACAATCAACAAAAGATGCACAATGGAGTGATCAACAATTATAGTGACAAACATTGTCATGGATGTGCTTAAATTTTGGTTATGTGGTACAATGTTGCAATCCAATGTCACATGAATAATTTTAGTTGCACTAATAACATAGTTACCAACTTAACGAGAACTCTCCAGAGCTCTCGTTTTTTCAAGGGTCGCATATTTTACCCCGTTTTGAAAAGTGTGCTACTGGTAGCACCATTTTTTTATGGTGGTTAAAATTTAGACTCATTGCATTGACAATTGATGTCATTTTGATGTCATTGTCGACAAAGACTTTAAAATTTACACTCGAATCAAAAAGCATTGCCACCAGTAACACTGGTTTTTTTGGGGAGGAGTTGAAATTATAACTTAATTGAAATCGTGCCCTCGACAACTGATACCATCGTTGATAAACAACTAAAAATCGACTCCTAAATCATTCCTTAGATCTTTATTTTTTATTTTTTTAAATTTACATTAAAATTATATATATATATATATATATATATATATATA
>ML785301.1:458812-474100 GCA_009831015.1 Picea engelmannii | reverse complement strand
AAGCTTTAAAAAATGAAGAGGAAAAAAAACACAAAATTAAAAATATATGTAGAAAATAAAAAGTAAAAAAACAAATTTATGTAAAAAAAAAACTAAAGAAAAAAACAAATTTATGTGAAAAACATAAAAATAAATTAAAAGAACTTAAAAATAAAAGCTAAAAAAATTATATAAAAAACATTTAAAAAATATAAAATTTCATATAAAATATAAAAAAAACTTAAAAATAAAAAATAAAAACTCAAAATTTCAAATAAATTTAAAAAAAAAAAAAAAATTATTAAAAAACCTTAAAAAAATTAAAAATTTAAATTTAAAATTTAAAATAAATTAAAAAAAAAACGTTGAATTCCCTATCTATCAGTCGAAGGGGCGGGGGGCAATGTCAGGCATCGCCACAGCCCCTCGCGGGCTTGATTGTGGTTGCATGGGACCAAGGCCAAGCCTGCAAGGGGTTGAGGCGATGCTCGGCATCGCACTCGTGCGCCCTCCAGGGGACAACGTTGGGGAGATGTCAATTGTATGTTTTTCGAAGGGTGTGGGGGGTGCCACCCCTACTATGGGACCGCGGTCAAGCCCGTGAGGGGATGGGGCAATACCTGACATCGCACTCGCGCGCCCTCCGGGGGCGACGTTGGGGAGATTTTGGTTACTGTGAGTCGGAGGGCACTGGGGGCAACCCCCCACCCATATAAATACGTTATTAACATTTTTTAAAAATTTTATTTAAATTTGATATTTAAAGGTTTTTTTAATAAAAATTTTATATTTTTTTATGATATTTTATATTTTAATTATTTTTAACCTTTTTATATAAATTTTTAATTGTTTAGTTGATAACAGGTTTAATTTTTATTTTTTTTTATTTTGCTTTAAATTTTAATTAATTTGTTTTGTTTTTTATTTTTTTATTTAATTTGTGTTTTGAATTTTAGTTTAATTTGGTTTGATTTTTATTTATTTTTTTGTAAATAAGAGTTGTATAAAACGCCTTCAAAAAACAGGAGTTACAGTACCATTAAGAGTTCCAAACTGTAAAAACGAAACTGCCCCAAAGGGAAACCAGTTCGGCCAACCGGTTAGAGTAAAGCCAATTGTCTTAAGCTACCAGTCTGAAAATGACATAAACTTAAACAGAAAAATTACAGTCTCTTGAGGGAGACCGAATAAAAACGACATACAAAATATGATCATAGGGCCTATGAGGTAGAAGGAAATTCAAACACTTGGTTAAACTAGCATGAAGACACTTGTGTCGGTCATGTGGTGGGCTTGTAGCAGGGCCACATGTATGGGGAGGTGGAATTGGTCGTTGGGTCCGCGGCTGGTGTTGCTTCCTCTTCGACAATTGTCCCTCCCTCCTCCATGGGCTCGTGCATGGCAGCGCCTGTGTCGATGTCGCCTCCAACCCATTCGTCTTCGTCTTGTGTACCTCCCTCCTCCATGGCCTCATGCATTGCAGCTCCTATGTCGACGTCGCCTCCAACCCCTTCCTCTTCGACAATTGTCCCCCCCTCCTCCATGGGCTCGTGCATGGCAACGCCTGTGTCATCTTCATCCCCAACCCCTGTGGTGTCTGCTCCTCCAACCCCTGAGTCGTCTCCATTTCCATCCCATGTGGCATCGCCTGCTCTTGGTGTTGAGTGACAAGCCCCCTGCAGAGTTGAGAGCACTTGCAGGAGCATTGAAGTCTTCCCGTCCAGGAGTTCCATTCGGAACTGAAGGTCGTCCAGCCCTTGTCGCAATTCAAAGACTAGACCCTGCGGAATTGCAAGGTTGTCCTGCAATTGTGAGCTAGGTATTGAGTCTAAGAAAGAGTGAGGCCTAGTTTGAGGTCCAAGGAATTATAGTTGCGCTCCCAAGTAAGGCTGGTTGGTTGAGATCTCTGGCTGGACTGGTGCGCTCGTTGGTGAGTTGGGTGGAATTGCAGGAAGCAGCGGCGAGGTGGAGGCCAAATCATATGAGGGCCCCGAGTTAAAACCCAGGGAATTTCCAGAGATGGAAAACCATTACAGCCGGCTTGTGGAGGGCGAGGAGAAGGACGGGAGGTTGTTAGGGATTTGTCACGACTACGACTGAGAAGATGGCGAGGAAGGTGAAGCAGGTGACAAGTTAGGGGATGGTGCAGACGGGGGTCGAAGAATCACGTGCGATCGGCTTGGCTGCTAGGCCGACTCGCGCTTGGATTTCCCCCTTTGTCTCGGCATGCCTGGGACACGGAGGGGAAATGCAAGCGCCGGAAGGAAGCACAGGTAGTGAAGGTGTAGCTGGTGGGAGTGCATGTTGCAAGAGGTCTCGGCCTTGGAAGAGAACCTCTACAAATGCATCTGGTAAAAGTCATGGCGTTGAGAATGCTGAAGGAGGCAAACACGCACGAGCAGGGTAAATTCGAATTCATGGCTCTGAGCCATCGTGAACACAGCGAGCTTAAGCCAAGCGCACTGAGAATAATGGTGCCTAGGCTTGCACCAGCTTGGCTTAAATGCAAGAGGGTGGCGGGAGGGTGTGACACACTACTGTCACATGGCCATCACCATGTTGGCCACTTCGCACCCTCTCCTGGTGACATTTGTCCCACACTAGCACCCCATCCGAGAAAAATTTGGTTTGATTTTGATTATAAATAGTTTTTATAATTATAAATGGTATTTAAAATATATGTCTTTTCATTTTTGTTTTTTATTTTAGTTTTTAAATTTTTACCTTAAGTATTTTTAATATGTTTTTATTTTAAATTCTTCTTCTTTTTTTTTAATTTAAGCCCTTTTTTTTCTATTTTTGTTTTTTAGTTTCAAGGTTTTTTCTATCATTTCTTTAAATGGTTGTTTTTCTGGGAAATTTTAAATTTTTTCATATTATTTTAGTGTTTTTTTTTTCCATTTTTTTTTTTAATTTGGGTTTTAAATATATTTTTTTTGCCTAGTCTAAACCTTCAACCTTTTGGTTTTTTTAGGTTATTTTTTTCATTAAGAGTGCTCCGGGGATTTTTCAGCATGTTGAATCCATTTATACATTCAGAAATACAATTTAAACAACAAAAAATAGTGATTTTGTCCAGATTTACATCGTCGGATTCCGACCCAAAAACCCCAAAAGTAGAATGTTTAGCCAACGCCTATTTCTTTAATGTGTTTTTTTTGTTCATTTAAAATAAATGTGAAGATTTTCTCTTTTATTTATTTA
The DNA here is from genome assembly GCA_009831015.1 of Picea engelmannii. Classification (NCBI taxonomy): domain Eukaryota; kingdom Viridiplantae; phylum Streptophyta; class Pinopsida; order Pinales; family Pinaceae; genus Picea; species Picea engelmannii. The sequence continues at coordinate 470,917 of ML785301.1, read as the reverse complement.
TTTTTCAATGTAAATTTAAGAAAACAAAAGTTAGTGAATAAATTTTAAAGTGGCCATTTTTTATCCAATTTTGGGTTTTTTTTTTTTTTTTGCATAGGGATCTATTGTCAAAACCATGGTTTAAATTAGGTCGTAATGAGCCATAATTTTAACGTTTAGAAAAAAAAAATGGTTTAGTTAGCCTCATTTTTTTATTTAGGTGTTAATTTTAAGGTTTTTATGAGCTATTGTATGAGTTTTGAAGGCCATACTTGAAAAATGTTGTAATTTTTACCCCATTTGAAAAAGTAGTGCTACAGGTACCACCACTTTTTGATTTGGGGGTTGATTTTCATGTTTTTTATGCAAAAATATGGGTTTTTTGGGCCAAAGTTCTCGTTTTGAGGTCACAGCTCTTGTTAAGTCGATAACTTTGTTTAATATTTTTTCATATATCCTCATGTGATATCTTCATCATAGATGACATAATAGATAAATGTACAAAGCAGTGTGTCATGGTTGGAAATCTCAATAGATGAATACAATTTGGATCATAATGATAGATTGTTTTCAATTATTTTTCCTCCTCATCTTCCCAAAGTTATGTAAACTATTGTAATTATAGAATATAAATAAATATTAGATAAATCACCATATATGTCCTCAACTAGGCTATATAAACTTCTTATGACATTGTAATGGAAGTTACTTTGATTTCTTAGTTGTTCAAGCTCCATGTTGTTCATATTTCCTATTGTATAATTTATCAATACAAATTTGGAGTTGTTGATGCATAATTATTCACACCAATGTTTATATTTTTCCTAGAAAATAAGCACATCCCACCCTCCCACACTCTATTGAGGAATGGGGTCGTCGGTACCTTGCTAACATCAATACAATAATATGCTTTAAGGTTGCATCATCAAGCAATAGACACATCTAGAAATCCCACTTGCAGGAGGAGCATGCATGTCAGGATTTGCACCTAGGTCATTAGGCACAACCACTGCTCCATGTTGTCCCCAACAACATGCCAATGAACAACGCCAAATGTTTATATGTGTTTTTCATTTGATTCTATGTTTATGATTTGTGCTATATTCATAAGATTGTGAATGATTAATTATTACTACTAGTTCTAATAATGGAGCTCAAATTCAGGTACAATAGAAATTAGGAGAGACTATGGCTCCAAAAGAATTCATAGTGTACAATTTGCTTCATCTACCTTCTCAACAATAGAATATTGTTTTATAATTTTACTATGAGGGGTTGTCATGGTTCTGGATGCGTCCTATAAAATGAGAGTAGGGAGACTATTGGCAACCTTTTTACTTCATATACAATTACTAAAGAGGTATTGTCAATAACAATGGCACGTCTCAATATTTTTCTGGGTAATTGAAGTTAATGGATTGTTGTATGGTTAAGATGATGAGGTTTATAAATTTAGTCTATGTCAAAAGAAAGTATATAATTCCATTTATCATATTTTGCCTAAATTTATACTCAACCCGACATAGTTGAAGAGAGCCACACTCCAAGGAGCTTTTGTATTTGCATAGTGTTACCCCTCATATTGCATGAGAGATAAACTTGTGTTTTTTATCACATGACAGGATTTTCAAGATGACATACAAGGATGTTGATGGGCATAAGATATACACCTATTTTTGCTTGATATGCTGCATGGATCATCTTACTTCATCATGGTGATGCATGGGATGCTACACATTGATTCAAAGTTTTATGTGATGGAATGTCTTGAGACCTAGTTCTCTCTTCATGGTTGCACTTGATGCTCATATGGATAGTGGTGACATGATATTTAATGCTTTGATATTGATGGGTGGCACATCTATTGGTTCCCTTCATGTTTTGGATGCCTTTTCTTCATGGATCACGTTATTTGATGATAATGCATGCCACCTTGCATCACATGAGTTATCTTGGCATCATGGTACTTGCACATTTGTATGGAGACTTAGTCATTACATTGATATTATATGATGAAATAGACAATTTCTCTCATAAAGTGTTCACCTTGGATTTCATACACACTACTTGATTTTGGAGTGCCCTAGGGTTTTGAGGTTAATTTGGCATGGTTTTAGCACTTGATCATGATCTTTGAGGAGTACTCCACTTCTCTCATTTGTTGGCTTCATGGCACATACGCATTGCAAATTTCCAGGATCCATTTGCCTTGGGAGTTGTGACGTTTTCCTTGAGAGTTGTTATGTTTCCTAGGGCATTGTGACACTTGCATTGGGAGTTATGACTTTCCTTGGGTGTAGTGGTATGCATCAGGATTTGTGATATGTGCCTTGGGTGTTGTGACATTGCCTAGGGAATTGTAGGAGATCTATAACAAGTATTGCATGATGATCTCTCTTATTTTCATAACAAGTGGGGCGTGACTATTACTTTCATACATAAGAAGGATGGGCCGTGGAGACTCTGCATTGACTACTGTCAATTGAACAAGGAAACAATCAAGAACTAGTATCTGTTGCCAAGAATAGACGATCTGTTTGATCATATGAAGGGCGTGACAGTGTTTTCAAAGATCGACTTGAGATCAGGGTATCACCAGTTATGGACCAAGGAGGAAGACATTTCTAGGACCGCGTTTAAGACAAGGTTTGGACATTACGAGTTTATTCTTTTACCATTTGGACTGACAAACGCCCTAGGGGTATTTATAAGCTTGATGAACGAGGTGTTCTGCGAATACTTGGAGAAGTTTGTTCAAGTATTCATTGACGATATTTTAATATATTATCGGACGATGGAAGAACATGACGAACACTTGTGCTTGGCACTACAGTGTCTACGAGAGAACAAATTGTTTAGGAAACTGTCAAAATGCTTGTTTTATCAATCAAAGATTCATTATTTAGGGCATGTCATCTTCGACGAAGGTATCGTTGTGGATCCCGCAAAGGTTGAGGCTATTATGGAATGGAATGCACCAACAAATGCCCCAGAAGTGCGTAGCTTCATGGGTTTAGCGGGATATTATCGACGAATCGTCAAGAGTTTTTCAAAGATAGCAAATCCGATTACGAAATTGCAGAAGAAAAACAAGAAGTTTGTATGGACCGAGAAATGCGCGGAAACATTTTGAAGGATCAAGGAGTTGTTGACGATAGCACCGATAGTAAAGGTCCTTGATATGGATGAAGACTTCTTGGTATGCACTGACACATCCAAGGAAGGCTTAGGCGGAGACTTGATGCAAGACGGTCGAGTGATCGCTTACATCTCGAGAAAGTTAAGAAGGTATGAGGAGAACTATATGACACACGACTTGGAGTTGTTAGCCATTGTGTATGTCCTGAGAGTGTGGAGACACTACCTTATTGGATTAAAATTCAAACTAAAAACGGACCACTGTGGTTTACAACACATTTTTACACAAAGCGACTTGAACACACGACAAAGGCGTTGGTCGGAATTGCTTAGAGAGCACGATTTTAAGATTACCTACATAAAAGGAACTGTGAACAGAGTGGTTGATGCATTGAGTCGAAGACCACGCATATTCTCGGTGATGCCTCTTCAGACGAATCTACGTGAAAAGATTCTAACTTTACAGCGTGACGATGACTGGTATAAAGAGGTTAAGGAATTTATCGGACAAAACACCATGATGGTACCAAAATTTGAGGGATTTTCTGTGGACAATGACGGATTAATGAGATATAATAATCGGATTTATGTACCGCCCAATGACGAGTTGAGAATTTTGATCTTAAATGAAGCTCATAGAGAAATGTACATGGCTCATCCAGAAGTCAGGAAGATGAGGGAAGACCTTAAACCCTTATTCTGCTGGAAAGGAATGAAGGTGGACATAGTCAACTACGTGGAAGGATGTCTAGAATGTCAGCAAGTGAACATTGAACATAGACATCCGACAGGATTACTACAACCACATGTTATTCCAAAATCCAAATGGGAGGTCATTTCGATGGATTTCATTGTTGGATTGTCGTTGACGGAAAGGAGGCACGACTCGATTTTTGTGGTAATTGACACTCTGACGAAGAGTGTTCATTTTATCCCTGTGTATACGACATATCAAGCACCTGACATAATTAGATTTTTCATCAATGATATTGTGAGGTTGCATGGCATGCCTAAGAGGATCATATATGATCGAGGACCGGTGTTTACGGGACGATTTTGGACTAGTTTCCAAGAGGCCTTAGGAACCCAACTTAACTTTAGTACTGCATATTACCCGGAGACAGACGGGAAGACAGAAAGAAGGAACCAAATCTAGGAGGACATGTTGCGTATGTACGTCATGGACCAACAAAATTATTGGGAAGATTTCCTGTCACTAGTAGAATTTGCATACAACAACAGTGATCAAAGCACCATTAAGATGGCATCATTCGAGTTTCTTTACGGGCGACCGTGTCAGACGGCTTTGAGTTGGGATCGGATTGAAGATAGGGTCCTGCTAGGACCAGAAGCGATAAAAGAAATGGACTATCAAATGCAAACAATAAGACAAGGGATCAAGGAAGCGCAGGATCGGTAGAAGAGTTATGTCAATGCGCATCGTGTCAACCGTAATTATGAAGTTGGCAATTGAGTCTTCTTGTGGGTGAAACTGCACAAGAGTTATAACAAGTTTGGAAAGGGTTCTAAACTCTCTCCTAGGTTCGTGGGACCTTTTGAGGTTGTGGAAAGGAAGGGGCCCGTGGCCTATCGACTAGCCTTGCCTTATTCTTTGAGGCGTATGCATGATGTTTTTCATGTATCTGTTTTGAGACATTATGTTAGTGATCTTATGCATGTGATTGACATGAGTTCCTTCTAGGTATTAGACAAGGGTGCGCTCACGGCGGAGCCAATCCGTATTCTAGACCGTCGCATTCGATAGCTATGGCGTCGAACAATCGATCAAGTCATGTTCCAGTGGGACAATTATAGTCTGCACTCGGCTACCTGGACCGATTGAGGATGTTGATGGCATCGATGGACCTCCTTGGACTCCGAATCGATTCAGGGAGTGAATTGTTTATGGTTTGAGTATTTCTGTTATTGCATATGTGACATATGACTTGTATATTATGATGTTGATTTTGGATCGCTGACATGTTTCGTTGATTAATGCAGGATAACGATAACTTGATAACCAGACTCACATTTGGAGTAAAGGGGTCACGCACGACAACTAAAGATATTGAGGGAGAGGTGTGGCAACAGCCCTGCCACAGCCTACTAGCACTCTCGTTGTGGCTCAAATTGTAGGTTAACGATTACCTAGTTTGAAATATCCACGATGTCGTGAGGGCAGACTATGACAGTCACTCACGATGATTCTAAGGGGTGCGTAATAAGGCAGGGTCCTTATTCCTTAGAGGCCCTTGGTCTCCTACAAGGTCACCTGACGAAGTATTGACTCCAAGGGTTTGACATCTACCAAAGTCACTCAAAAGGCGAGTGGCACCCTCGGAGCACGTAGTGCGTCTTGAAGGGCGCGTCACGTAAATGAAACATGAATGCAGGCGAGTGGCACCCTTGGAGCACGTAGTGCGTCTTGAAGGGCACGTCGCGGTTTTTAACACTGGTGAGTCAATGAACCTAACTACCTAGAAAATTATGTCTCCTTAGGACTTGGTCAGCGTTAAAATGAATGTTGCATGAGTAAAGATTAATAATTATAAAATTTCCCTTAAAAGCAAGTTTTTCTAAGCCTAGTTGAACTTAAAGCTTAGGTCTAAGTAGGTCTTGAGAACCAAAATTTAATTAAGCAAGTAATAAAGGAAAATGGGGGTGAAAATTAATGGAGGATTAAATTATTTAAAATATTAATTGTTGGTTAAGTACAAAACTTGTGAATTTAGAACTTAGACCAAAAAGGGAAACTTAAATACAAATGGAATGTGGAACATAGAAGGGAATCTAGTCTAGAGAATTTTCTAATTTCAAACTCAACTAAGCTTTAAGAAATGCATCAATCATTAAGGGAATGTAAGGGAACAAAGGAACATGGAGGAGCATTTTTATGAATGATTTTAGGTGGGTGAGGGAAATCGGCATTTTAAATTAATTAATTAAATGAATTTATGGTGCAAATAAGGGATCGGGTGACAAGTGTACGGGGGAGAATTTTCCTAATAATAAATTTATAAAAAGAATTTAATGTGTGTTTAGCACAATTTATTAATAAAACTCTATAAAAAAAATGGCGGAGGAGGCGAACTGATTTTTCTTGTGGAAGTTGGGATACCCAACTAGGAAAGAGAGTGGTAGCTCAACCTTGCTAGGTGAGATGGGAGCTAGCTTTTTTTGTTTGTGTGTGGCCCCTTTGCGGCTCGAGAAGCTCAGGGGAAGAAGAGTACCCCTAGCATTAGCTGGGAGGAACCAGTAAGTTCTCAGTGGTTAGCAATTCACCGGATTGGTTCTCCCTTCTATCTCTACACCCTGGGTTAATTTCGATCTTGCACCTTGGATTTTTGTATATCGTTGCACCTTGGTCTTCTTATTCTCCGCGCCTGAGTCATGGCCAGACGTTTTTTCCTGATTGCATCGTAAAGTGTGTGAAGCCCTGAGTTCTTTTTTTTAATTTTATTTGATTTACACTCAAATTAAATGCATCAAGAACCTTGCGCAGCCCTTTGTTTACTTCGAAATATTATCTCTGCGTTTTATTTTTTTTCTCTTCACTCTGCATGTAATTCTCCTAGCAAGCAAATGGCCCTCTGATTTCTCTGTGATTTAATTTATTCTCACCCTTGATTGTTCTCAACGAACGTTGATATTCCCTCCATGAATTTGCTATAAAAAAAGGGGCGTTATGTTACTTCATCCCAGGCTTGATTGTGCCCCAGCAATTGTTTTATTTCTGAGTTGATAAACCTTGCTTCAGCATTCGATTTCCTTTTGCATTGTTGACCACTGCCTCAACATTCGTTTATTGTCTCTGCGTTTAGTTTTTTTTTTTTTTTTTTTATTTAACCCTTCTGTAAGGAAGATGCTTCAGTTTTCTTATCAGAAGTCTATCTTTCCCTTGCTTATGCAATTCATATCCGGTTTTCCCATTATTCGGAGCAAGTCGTAGCCTCCACCTTATTCTGGAGAGGGTGGGAATCCATTTTTCTTGGTATCTCTTGATTCCTTTCCGTTAAAAGAATTTGGTTTTCTTGACTTTTTTTATTAAGTATTTCAAAACGAAACTGACATGACGAGATTGAGAAACCTTTGATCCTAAATATTTCTGGCTGGATTTTGTTATGAATCCTGTGGTCAATTAGTGTCCTTGTTTTAAAGGAGTTCTAGATCTCTGTAAGCTTTTATGCACTGATATTTGGTCGTTTCTGTCTCGATCCTCCAAAGATTAGGTGCTTGACAGTCGCCCCCCAGCGATTTGACTGTCGTCTCTGCGATTCTCATTCCCCAGCGATTTGATAGTCGTCTCTGCAATTCTCATTCCCCAGCGATTTGAAAATCGTCTATGTGATTCTCATCTCTGTGATTCTCTCCCCCAGTGAATTGACAGTCGTCATCGGCGTAAAGAGACTCTCTTTTTCCTCTGCGTTTGACAGTGGTCTCCCGGCAATATTACCTCTCACCTCAACGAATTCGCGGCCCCACTCCGGCTGGTTAGGCGTGTACCTCCGCGAGTTTGGTGTGATAAAACAGCGCTCCCTTTATGATTTTTGTCAGTTTATTTTTCTAAAATCAAGGCGTGGTTAAAGAACGATGGTCCAGGTTATCGTTAATTCGTTCCTTTATTTACGACAGTTGAATTATGTTTTAAATCTTCGCATTGAGGAGGTATGTTGCCTAGTATGATTCTAGAGGTGTGCTTAGTAACCAACGTACAATTAATTAATGGAGGGGATTTTCCCTTGGTTACAATGATAAATTTCTCATTTATTATTTTAATTAGCCTTGTAGATAGTTATTTCTTTTTATAAAATATTGGAAGGTTATCATTTCGATAAGTTAAATGAAAAGTTTAAAGAATATGTAAAATGTTTGATATCGATATGTAAAACAATGACTGGATTTTATAGAATATAGGTAGCAGCATACTAGAATATTATGTAATGTGATTAGGACATATAATCCTTTTAGTTTGTGGAAAAAGGGATTTAAATTCCTATACAAGTTGTAAGATTTTGTTAAAAGACCTTTTATATTCACTAAAATAAGTTATTTTTATTATTAAAAAATAAAATAAGTTATTTTTCTTATTGAAAAAGTTAAATGAAAGGTTTATTAAAAGAAGAGAGAAATTTAATGTTATCAAAAAGCAAATTAAACCAGTTTACAATCATTGCACACATTAAATAAATATTAAGAAAATCAAGAGAAGGGATTGAGTTTAATTAAGGAAAAGTTAGTTTACATGATAGCACACTTGTATAAATTCTAGGTTACAAGGAGAGTACTTTCTAAAGGTGAAAACCTTAGCAATGATGATGATATGAAAACCTTAGTAATGATGATGATATGGTTAGGTAACAAAATCACAAGACTTATTTGAAGAAAAATTATGTTGATTTTGCTTTTAATTTTGAAATTGTTATTAGGAACTTTTTATATCTTTAGCTTGTGAAAATGTTATTGGAATATTTTAATAGCTACATAGAATGATTAATTTATTGTTTTTAGATGATTATTAATATTAAATTATAAGCGATACCTTGCGACTTCTTGGACATCAATAATTAAGGGACTCGGTGATTAGATTCCTTGGGCCTTGGAACAAAGGGACTTGGGTACTCTTGTGCAATGGATGATGTGAACGCATGTTCACTTGGATTCAGTTAAAATCTTGCGCGCATAAAAAGGAATGTATGGGATGATAGTTTTAGATGTTCAATTATTTAGTTATTTAGTTAATTATGAATACTAGATTTTAACTCAGTTATCCCTTGCGCGCTAGGAAGTGTAAGGTAACATGTGAAGTATTGTTTAATGTTTATATTTCTCCGCTTGCGTGCGTTGAAAGGTCAAAATAATGATTAGTCGTTGGTTATTACTTCTTGTGCCATAAAAAGTATTGTAACACATGATTGTGGATATTCATTTCTCACTCGCCATGGAAGTTTATGTTACATCTGTCAGTTATTAGACGCTTTTTGCGCCTTGATGATCGTTGATGATGTTATTTAGTGTAGTCGTTTATATTCTTTAGTTGAGTGAATGTTGTAAATTGCTTCAAGCTTCTTGATGTGCTAATACACTATGTGTTTTATATTTATATGTCACTATGACTTTATTGTTGATGTCACTGTCATAATTTTTTTTTTTTAAATGTTACCTGGTGTACGTCGTTTTTGTGTCGTAACGGTCAGGGGTCGTTACATATGGTATTAGAGCCGGTTTGACCCGAGACTTGGGATCATCACAACTTCCACTGAATAGACGCTTGATTATAAAATTTTGCTAATTAAATTGATTTGTATTCGTGCAGGTACTCATGGTTAGAGGACATCGCGGAGGTAGATAACGAGGTGCTAGGGGAGGAGGCGTGACGCCTCCAGTAGCATCCACGCTCGAGGGGTCTAATCCCCAAGGAGAAGAACAAGTTGTTGGACAGGAACATATAGTTGTGGGAGATGTGGTTGGATTGATGAGGTCCATTCAGAGGATGTCAGAGGCCCTAATTAGTTGTTTGGATAGAGATGAGGCCAAGGCGTCGGCACCCCCTAAGGGTCCACCACGCACCCCAGCCAGTTGGTAGCGTTCACGAGAACTCGAGAAGGTCAAGTTTCTCGAGTTCTTGGGTGCCACGGACGGCGCAACCATTGAGCCATGGTTGGAGAATATGGTGATGTGCTTTTCACTTCGCGACTATACCTCCAACATGAAGGTCCGCATGGAGGCCTTCCAGTTGAAGGGGAGTGCTCTTCTATGGTGGAAGACACTCTTGTCGCAACTGAACATGGTCATCGAAGACGTGTCATGGGAATTGTTTAAAGAGCGGTTCCGAGAGAGGTATCTGTCTGAGGAATTCATTGAGAGCCAACTCAATGAGTTCAACACCTTGTGACAGGGAAGATGTATGATGCCCGAGTACAAGGCTCATTTCATGGAGCTTCTTAGATATGCTCCGCACCTGAATACCATGAAGCTTAAGGTCAACAAGTTTGTGTTTGGCCTTAATGTCAACATTCGTGTGAAAGTGAGGATTTTAATGCCTCAAACGTTGCACGATGTTGTCCAAAAGGCCCTCATAACTGACGAGGAGCTCATCAGCGGGGGTTAGAGCAGGACTCCAGCGAGACGAGCGGGACAAGCGATATCTGGTGTGCAGCAGCATCAAACACCAGCTAGACATCCACCAAGGTATAAAGGCACTCCGAGAAGATCCACTTTTACTACACCACAGCGACCGGTGCCTCAACAGCGGACTCCCTACAGAGGACCACATCACCAGCAGTAGCGTCGACCGCAGCAGCAACAGTTTAGGCCTATTCAGTAGAATAGACTAGGGTTTCAAATCGGTGGGTCGTCCACTTCTACTTCGAGGAACAAGAGCACTGGATCGAAGACTGGGTGTTGGACATGTGGAGAGCCACATTACCAGCGTGACTGCCCAGTTGAGAGGACCAAAGCATCTGGATCATTCGGACCAACTACCGTAGGAGATTTGGGCAAGGCCCATCGGATTCATGCAGCGGTGAATAACCGTCAGGCCGAGCACCAGTCTATTGTGCTCGAGACGTCAGGTACCATCGTTGATCAGACCCTTAGTATTTTGATAGATCTAGGTGCTACAGAGAGCTTTATTTCTAGTGTGGCGCTAAAAATAATTAAGGTAAAGGAAGTCGAACAGGACGAGTTTAGCTATGTAGAAATGGCTTCGGGAGCCAAACAAAAGGTTGAAGGAAAGGTTATGGGTCGTAGCCTTAACCTGGGAGATTTTGTCACGAAGTCCAACATGTATGTCATGATCTTAGGATCTTATGACATTGTGATCGGTATGGACTGGATGGAATCGCATGAGGCAATACTCAATTGTAAGAAGAAACGATTGAGCTTGGTAAATGATGAGGGACAGAGACGTGTGATTGTAGGAAGGAACCAGGGAGTTTCCCTAAGGTTCATCTCTTCACTACAGCTTTGGAAGAGCATGTGCAAGGGATGCAAGCTATATGAGATCCTTGTGTTAAATGAAAAGGGCATTGCGGGAGGATTAGAAAACCTTACGATAGTACAAGAGTTTGCGGACGTATTCCCAGAGGAGTTACCTAGGTTGTTGCATGAGAGGGAATTGGAATTTACCATCGACCTAAAACCAGGAACTGAGCCGATAGCAAGAACGTCTTATCGGATGTCAACCCCGGAGTTACATGAGTTGAAAATGAAACTGAAGGAGTTGTTGGATCTAGGACTTATACGTTCGAGTGTGTCACCATGGGGCGCGCTTGTTATTTTCATACGGAAGAAGGATGGGTCGTGGAGACTCTGCATTGACTATCGTCAATTGAACAAGGCAACGATCAAAAACCAATATCCATTGCCAAGAATAGACGATTTGTTTGATCAGATGAAGGGCGCGACGGTGTTTTCGAAGATCGACTTGAGATCAGGGTATCACCAGTTACGGATCAAGGAGGAAGACATTCCTAAGACTGTGTTTAAGATGAGTTTTGGACATTACGAGTTTAGTGTTTTACCATTTGGACTGACAAACGCCCCAGGGGTATTTATGAGCTTGATGAACAGGGTGTTCCGCGAATACTTGGACAAGTTTATTCAAGTATTAATTGACGATATTTTGATATATTCTCGGATGATGGAAGAACATGATGAACTCTTGCGCTTGGTAGTATAGTGTCTACGAGAGAAAAAACTGTTTGGGAAACTGTCGAAATGCTCGTTTTATCAGTCGAAGATTCATTATTTAGGGCATGTCATCTCAGTCAAAGGTATCGTTGTGGATCCTGCGAAGGTTGAGGCTATTATGGAATGGTTTGCGCCGACAAACGTCCCAGAAGTGTGTAGATTCATGGGTTTAGCGGGATATTATCGACGGTTCTTCAAGGGGTTTTCGAAGATAGAAAATTCGATTACAGAATTGCAAAAGAAAAACAAAGAAGTTTGTATGGACCGAAAAATGCACAGAAACATTTCAAAGGCTCA
>ML785301.1:445220-458478 GCA_009831015.1 Picea engelmannii | reverse complement strand
TTTGGGAAACTGTCGAAATGCTCGTTTTATCAGTCGAAGATTCATTATTTAGGGCATGTCATCTCAGTCAAAGGTATCGTTGTGGATCCTGCGAAGGTTGAGGCTATTATGGAATGGTTTGCGCCGAAAAACGTCCCAGAAGTGTGTAGATTCATGGGTTTAGCGGGATATTATCGACGGTTCTTCAAGGGGTTTTCGAAGATAGAAAATTCGATTACAGAATTGCAAAAGAAAAACAAAGAAGTTTGTATGGACCGAAAAATGCACAGAAACATTTCAAAGGCTCAAGGAGATTTTGAAGACAACACCGATACTTAAGGTCCTGGATATGGACGAGGACTTCTTGGTATGCACTGATGCATCCAAGGAAGGCTTAGGAAGAGTCTTGATGCAAGACAGTCGAGTGATCGCTTACATCTCGAGAAAGTTAAGAAGGCATGAGGAGAACTATGCGATGCACGACTTGGAGTTGTTAGCCATTGTGTATTCCCTGAGAGTGTGGAGACACTACCTTATTGGACAAAAATTTGAACTAAAAACAAACCATTGTGGTTTACAACACATTTTTACGCAAAGGAACTTGGACACGCGACAAAGGCGTGCATCGTAATTGCTTAGAGAGTATGATTTTGAGGTTACCTACATAAAAGGAACTGTGAATGGAGTGGTTGATGCATTGATTCGGAGACCGCGCATATTCTCGGTGATGCCTCTTCAGATGAATCTACGTGAAAAGATTCTAAATTTACAGTGCGACGATGACTGGTATAAAGAGGTTAAGGAATTTATCGGACAAAACACCATGATGGTACCAAAATTTGAGGGATTTACTGTGGACAGCGACGGATTAATGAGATAAAATAATTGGATTTACGTACCACCCAACGATGAGTTGAGAATTGTGATCTTAAACGAAGCTCATAGAGCAGTGTACATGGCTCATCCAGGAGTCACAAAGATGAGGGCAGACCTTAAACCCTTATTCTTCTGGAAAGGAATGAAGGCGGACATAATCAACTATGTGTCAAGATGTCTAAAATGTTAGCAAGTAAAGGAAGAACATAGACATCCGGTAGGATTACTACATCCATGTGCTATTCTGGAATCCAAATGGCAGGTCATTTCGATGGATTTCATTGTTGGATTGTCGTTGATGGCAAAGAGGCACGACTCGATTTTTGTGGTAATTGACACTCTGACAAAGAGTGCTCATTTTATCCTTGTGCCTACGATGTATCAGGCACCTAACATAGCTATAGTTTTCATCAGCGATATTGTAAGGTTGCATGGCATGCCTAAGAGGATCATATATGATCGAGGATCGGTGTTTATGGGATGATTTTGGACTAGTTTCCAAGAGGCTTTGGTAACCCAACTTAACTTTAGTACCACATATCACCCGGAGACAGACGGGCAGACAGAAAGAACGAACCAAATCTTGGAGGACATGTTGCGTATGTACGTGATGGACCAACAAAAGCGTTGGGAAGAGTTCTTGCCACTAATATAATTTTCATACAACAATAGTTATCAAAGCACCATTAAGATGGCGCCATTCGAGTTTCTTTACGGGCGACTGTGTCGGACGCCTTTGAGTTGGGATTGGCTTGAGGATAGGGTCCTGGTGGGACCAGAAGTGATCCAAGAAATGGAGGATCAAATGCAAACAATAAGACAAAGGATCAAGGAAGCACGGGATCGGCAAAAGAGTTATGTTGATGCGCACCGTGTTGACCGTAGTTATGAAGTTGGTGATCGAGTCTTCTTACGGGTGAAACCGCACAAGAGTTCGATCAAGTTTGGAAAACTCTCCTAGGTTCATGGGACCTTTCGAGGTTGTGGAAAGGAAGGGTCCCATGGCCTATCGACTAGCCTTGTCTGATTATTTGAGGCCTATGCACGATGTTTTTCACATATTTGTTTTGAGACAGTATGTTAGTGATCATACGCATGTGATTGGCATGAGTTCCTTGCAGGTATCAGAGGAGGGTGCACTCACGGTGGAGCCAATCCGCATTCTGGACCATCACATTCAAAAGCTACATCATAGAACATTCAATCAGGTCAAGGTCCAGTGGCAAAATTATAGTCTGCACTCGGCTACCCGGGAGGACGCATATGATATGCGTCAACAGTTTCCGTTTTTGTTTGATAGCTACACATTTAGACATTGTGAGATACTTTATTCCTGCACTTATATAATGTGAAACTTTGGGACAAAGTTTAAAACAAGAAGGGTGTATGTAAAATTCTACTCTTGCGCACACCTGATTGGACTTATTCTTTGAGGACACTTGCATGCAAGTGATCTGGTTCATTATATGATTGATTGTTTCACTTATGGATTATGGTGATATTGTGGATATGATGATATGTGTTTGATTATATCTCTATCAACAGGTGTTATTGACCAGTTTTCCTGAGTGTATAGGACTCTGGACCGATTGAGGATGTCGATGGCATTGATGGACCTCCTTGGACTTCGGATCGAGTCAGGGAGTGGACTGTTTATGGTTTGAGTATTTTTGTTATTGTATATGTGACATATGACTTGTATATTATGATGTTGATTTTGGATCGTTGAGATGTTTCGTTGATGGATACAGGTTGATGATAGCTTGCTAACAAGACTCACATTTGGAGTAAAGGGGTCAGGCACGACAACCAGAGATATTGAGGGAGAGGTGTGGCAGCAGCCCTGCCACAGCTTACTAGCACTCTCATCGTGGCTCGAATTGTAGGTTAACGATTACCTAGTTCGAGAGATCCACGATGTCGTGAGGGAAGAATATGACAGTGGCTCACGATGATTCTAAGGGGCACACAATAAGGCAGGGTCCTTATTCCTTAGAGACCCTTGGTCTCCCATAAGGTCACCTGACTGAGTATTGACTCCAAGGGTTTGGCGTCTACCAAAATCAGTCAAAAGGCGAGTGGCACCCTTGAAGCACATAGTGTGTCTTGAAGGGCACGTCGCATAAATGAAACATGAATGCAGGCGAGTGGCACCCTTGGAGCACGTAGTGCGTTTTGAAGGGCACGTCGTGGTTTTTATCACTAGTGAATCAATGAACCTAAGTACCTAGAAAACTATGTCTCCTTAGGACTTGGTCAGACTTAAAATGAATGTTGCATGAGTAAAGATTAATAATTATAAAATTTCCCTTAAAAACATTTTTTGTTAAGCCTAGGTCTAAATAGGTCTTGAGAACTAAAATTTAAGTAAGCAAGTAATAAAGGGGGGATGAAGAAAATGGGGGTGAAAATTAAATTTAAAAATTAATGGAGGATTAAATTATTTAAAAGATTAATTGTTGGCTAAGTAAAAAACTTGCTAATTTAGAACTTAGATCAAAAAGGGGAAACTTAAATACAAAAGGAATTTGGAACATAGAAGGGAATCTAGTCTAGCGAACTTTCTAATTTTGAACTCAAATAAGCTTTAAGAAAGGCGTCAATCATTAAGGGAATGTAAAGGAATAAAGGGACATTGAGGAGCGTTTTTAGGAACTCTTTTAGGTGGGTGAGGGAAATTGGTATTTTAAATTAATTAATTAAATGAATTTCTGGTGCAACTAAGGGATCGGGTGACAAGTATACAGGGGAGAATTTTCCTAATAATAAATTAATATTAAAATAATAATGTGCGTTTGGAAACAAGTCACTAAGAAAACTCTATAAAAAAAAATGGCGGAGGGGGGGAATGGATCACGTCCGGTATGTGTAAGGGTATGTTGTCCGGTATGTGTAAGGGTATGTTGTCGAATTTTACTCTGGATTGATTTTTCTTGTGGGAGTTGGGATACCCAACTCGGATAGAGAGTGGTAGCTCGACCTTGCGAGGCAAGTTGGGAGCTACCTTTCTTTGGTTTGTGTGTGTGGCCCATTTGCGGCTTGGGGGCTCAGGGGGAAGAAGAGTACTCCTAGAGTTGGTTGGGAGGTACCGTTGAGGTCTCAATGGTTAGCAAATAGGAGTTGGACGGAATGCAAGCACAGCACAACGACTTCAGATCATTCGGTTACGGTACGCCTTAAATTTTCAATTGTAATTTAGTTAGAATTTGTATATAAATTCATGTTTGTTGAAATCGATGAATATATGTTATGGTGGGAAAGATCGCCTGATGTGGATCAGTGTGATTAATCTTGACAGATTGGTTATCCCTTCTATCTCTGCGCCCTTGGTTAATTTCGATCTTATGCCTTGGATTTTTGTATACCGTTGCACCTTGGTTTTCTTACTCTCCGCGCCTGAGTGGTGGCCAGGCATTTTTGCCTGATTGCACAGTAAAGTGTGTGAAGCCCCGAGTTCTCTTTTTAAATTTTATTTGATTTACACTCAGATTAAATGCGCCAAGAACCTTGTGCAGCCCTCTATTTACTTCAAAATATTATCTCTGCGTTTTATTTTTTTTCTGTTCACTCTGCATGTAATTCGCCCAGCAAGCAAATGGCCCTCTGATTTCTCTGCGATTTAACGTCTTCTCAGCCTTGATTGTGCTCAGCAAAAGTTGATCTTCCCTCCACGAGTTTGTTGTAAAAAAAGGGGCGTTATGATACTTCATCCCAGGCTTGATTGTGCCCCAGCAATCGTTTTTATTTCTGAGTTGATAAACCTTGCTTCAGGATTTGATTTCCTTCTGCGTTGTTGACCACTGCCTCAGCATTCGTTTATTATCTCTGCGTTTAGTTTTTTTTTTAATTTCTTTATTTAATCCTTCGGTAAGGAAAGGTGCTTCAATTTTCTTATCAGGATTCTATCTTGCCCTTGCTTCTGCAATTCGTATCCGGTTTTCCCATTAATCGGAGCAAGTCATGGCCTCCACCTTATTCTGGAGAGGGTGGGAATCTGTTTTTCTTGGTATCTCTTGATTCCTTTCCATTAAAAGCATCTGGTTTTCTTGAATTTTTTGATTAAGTATTTGAAAACAAAACCGACATGACGAGATTGAGAAACCTTTGATCCTGGATATTTCTGGCTGCATTTTTTTATCAATCTCGTGGTCAATTAGTGTCCTTGTTTTAAAGGAGTTCTAGATCCCTGTAAGCCTTTATGTAGTGATATTTGGTCGTTTCTGTCTCGATCCTCCAAGGATTCGGTGCTTGACAGTTGTCCCCAGCGAATTGACAGTCATGTCTGTGATTCTCATCCCCCAGCGATTTGACAGTCGTCTCTACGATTCTCATTCCCCAGCGATTTGACAATCGTCTATGTGATTCTCATGCAGTGATTTTCATCTCTGCGATTCTCTCCCCCGACGAATTGAAAGTCGTCCACAGCGTATAGAGGGTCTCTTTTTCCTCTGCGTTTGACAATGGTCTCCCGGCGAGATTACCTCCCACCTCAGCGAATTCGCGGCCCCACTCCTGCTGGTTAGGCGTGTACCTCCGCGAGTTTGGTGTGATAAAACAACGTTCCCTTTATGATTTTTGTCAGTTTATTTTTCTAAAATCGGGGCGTGGTTAAATAACGGTGGTCCAGGTTATCGTTAATCCATTCCTTTATTTACGACAGTTGAATTATGTTTTAAATATTCCTGACATTCGCATTGAGGAGGTATGTTGCCTCGTATATTTCTGGAGGTGTGCTTAGTAACCAACGTACAATTAATTAATGGAGGGTATCTTCCCTTGGTTACAATTATAAATTTCTCATTTATTATTTTAATTAGCCTTGTAGATAGTTATTTCTTTTTATAAAATATTGGAAGGTTGTCGTTTCGATAAGTTAAATGAAAGGTTTAAAGAATATGTAAAACAATTGATATCGATGTGTAAAATAGTGGCTGGATTTTATAGAATATAGGTGGCAGCATACTGGAATATTATGTAATGTGATCAGGACATATGATTCTTTTAGTTTGTGGAAAAAGAGATTTAAATTACTGTACAAGTTATAATATTTTGTTAAAAGACCTTTTATATTTGTTAAAATAAGTTATTTTTATTCTTATAATCCTTTTAGTTTGTGGAAAAAGGGATTTAAAGTCATGTACAAGTTGTAATATTTTGTTAAAAAACTTTTTATATTCACTAAAATAAATTATTTTTTTTATTGAAAAAGTTAAATGAAAGGTTTATTAAAAGAAGAGAGAAATTGAATGTTATCAAAAAGCAAATTAAACCGGTTTACAATCATTGCACACATTAAATAAATATTAATAAAATCAAGAGAACGGATTGAGCTTAATTAAGTAAAAGTTAGTTTACATGATAGCACACTTGTATAAATTCCAGGTTACAAGGAGAGTGCTTTCTAAAGGTGAAAACCTTAGCAATGATGATGATATGAAAACTTTCGCAATGATGATGATGATATGGTTAGGTAGCATAATCACAAGACTTACTTGAAGAAAAATTATGTTGATTTCGCTTTTAATTTTGAAATTGTTATTAGGAACTTTTTATATCTTTAGTTTGTGAAAATGTTATTGGAATATTTTAATAGCTACATAGAATGATTAATTTATTGTTTTTAGATGATTGTTAATATTAAATTATGAACGATACCTTGCGACTTCTTGGACATCAATAATTAAGGGACTCGGTGATTAGATTCCTTGTGCCTTGGAACAAAGGGGCTTGGGTACTCTTGCACAATGGATGATGTGAATGCATGTTCACTTGGATTCAGTTAAAATCTTGCACACATAAAAAGGAATGTATGGGATGATAGTTTTAGATGTTCGATTATTTAGTTATTTAGTTAATTACGAATGACGGCTTTCAACTCAGTTATCCCTTGCACGTTAGGAAGTGTAAGGTAATATGTGAAGTATTGTTTAATGTTTAGATTTCTCCGCTTGCGTGCGTTGAAAGGTAAAAATAATGATTAGTAGTTAGTTATTACTTCTTGCACCATAAAAAGTATTGTAACGCATGATTGTGGATATTCATTTCTTGCTCGCCATGGAAGTTTATGTTACATGTGTCGGTTATTAGACGTTTTTTGCGCCTTGATGATCGTTGATGATGTTATTTAGCATAGTCGTTTGTATTCTTTATCCGAGTAAATGTTGTAAATTGCTTCAAGCTTCTTGATGTGCTAATACACTAT
The DNA here is from genome assembly GCA_009831015.1 of Picea engelmannii. Taxonomy (NCBI): domain Eukaryota; kingdom Viridiplantae; phylum Streptophyta; class Pinopsida; order Pinales; family Pinaceae; genus Picea; species Picea engelmannii. Next base: position 451,421 of record ML785301.1, on the reverse strand, counting down.
GTGTTTTATGTTTATATGTCTCTATGACTTTATTGTTGACGTTATTGTCCTAATGTTTAAAAAAAAATGTTACGTGTTGTACATCTTTTTTGTGTCGTAACGGTCAGGGGTCGTTACAGGTTCAACCCACTCCATGTTGCATAGTGAGACTCTATTGTTAAAGCACTTGGCTTCCTTATTATTTTTTGATGATGAGATTTCACTTTATGATGGACGTACACTTCATGCTCATGGATCTCTCCCCTACTTGCCCACATGTAAAGGCACTTCTGATGGATTAAGGTTATTTTATCATTGGAGAAAGATCATTCTTTGCTTGTGGGGTTTGTGTTGACTTAGCCCTTGGTTCATGGTGTCTATTCTATGCTAGTCATCCTTCTTCTATGATATCCACTTGATTTATGGATGGTTGTTACACTTTGGATCCACACATACCATTGGAGGGCTTATTGCACATCTTTTGAGGGTGGTTACACTTTGGAGCTAGAGCTTGAGTTTGACGACTTATGACACTTATGTTGAGTGCTCCATTTATTGAGGCTCTTTTAACACTCTTTTCATGATGAGGAAGAAATCCACTTGAGAAGATAACTTACACATATTTCCATGTTATTTTGGTAAGGATTTCCACATATGGAAGATACCCACTTGGTCTTCTACCTTGGGATGATGATACATGCCACATGGAGCCTTATTTCATTTCATGAGACGATTTAGACTTGGATGCCACACATGTGATTGGAGTTGGTTGTATTGCACACATCTTGAGGATCTAGTTATGGATTGATATGGTCAAACCCTCATCTAAAGGAGGCACCCTTCTCTCTAGCTCTATTTTTTGGAGGTGGTTTCTAACTAACTCCATTATTTTACTATTGTTTGACTTGTCTATTGGAGTCAGTTACATGAGGACATTATTGTATTGTTTTCCTTGGATATTTTATTGTAACCTCTTAGAGGAAATTGTGGATCTCAACAACTCATTGCTACTTTTAGTAATAAAGTTGTTGAAAAGGTTATTTTAGTGTTATTCCTTAGAGGACTAATGGATCTAGGAAAACAAATACTTGTTTATTGTAAAGGGAGATAGAGTTGAAACGTATATAAGGGTTTACTCTCTCCATTGTAAAGTGTGAGTGAAAGAACTCCCAAGCTATGGAATAAAATTGTCTCTATCTTTGTCTAAGCTTTGTGGAATGTATGTACAACTTTGTTATATGTGTGGCAAATATCCTTGATGCATATTGGTAAGCTTATGTTGTAGGTATGGATTTTCAAAGTTGATTTGGGAGGCATAGAGAAGCATTATTGCTACGTTGGAAGAGGTATCCTTAAACCCTCTTTGTCATTTTTCCTTTAAAGAGAGAACCCATGCCTACTAGTTCTTAAAGAACGAAAGCATATATTGATTTCTTTCAATAGGGATACTCTCAGATCGATTTGGAAGTGGTGTGATTCTTGAAGACCCTTTCCTTCTTGTAATCTATAATATTTAGTTTATCGAATCTAGGGATTTTTGGATCTTGTTTTAACAACCCAAGTAACTCATAGATATTTTGAAGAATTTCCCTTTGAAGTTGCATGCATGACCCCATTTCCCAAACAAAATAAGGCATTGGTCTTCCCTTTCATCCACCACCCAAAATGCAAAACATTTTCAAAACTATTTCTATTTTCTAAGCTCTCTTGCTCCCACTTTATACTACAACATCTTGAGCTTAGTTAACGATAGGGATACCCCCCCTGGGTTAGAGTTCATCTAGACTAAAGAGAGAAAGGCAAGGCTACTAAGGTAACAATGGGTAGTTTTCCTAAGTTTCCCTTGGGGTCTCACAACTTGAGCTTAGGGACTTTTACATCAAGTGAAGACCTGGAAGGTAACACAAGAAATTTGAATAACAAGTGGAGCAATAGGGAAACAATTAATTTCATAAGTATGACATAATGCATTCTACAACAATGTTTGTAGCTCTTTGGGTGGCCGAGGTTATATGGGATCCCTATACAAAGTTAAAACCCAAGATTTATATTAATGTTTCATGTACATTTCTCCACTGAACAATATAGAACAATTGGTCTTTGTTGATGAAAACAAAGATTAACATAGCAAGTTAATTATGTGTTCTATTAGGGAAGAAATGGGGACAAAGAGAAGTTAGTTTTGGAGGATCTTCATCGATTCTTTGAAGTCCAAAATCACAAACTTGAAGTAGATGTTAATTTATAAGGCTTTCGCAATTAAGGTTTGGTGAGGTCTTGTAAAAACTTTTGAAAACACAGGCCATTATATTTATTTATTTATTTATTAATATTGAAGAGTTGCTCAAGGGAGTTGGTCATCGATAAGGGGAGATTAACCACTAGCTAGTTTATGATCAATATTAAAAGTTATATCTAGAATCTAGTTTATGTGTAATTGTTTCTCATGAAAGTAAATTTGTATCTAGAATGTAGTTTTTATGTGCAATTGTTGCTTATGAAAATAAATTAGTATATGTCGTGAGTATGATGGAAGAAATTAGATGGTTGGTCTTTTTGTAATTGGATTAGATAGCAATGACTTATGGTAAAATTGAATTAGCTTGTTTGAAATTTGAATTTTGAATACAACATAAACTTTGTTTTAAAAAGGAAAAATGTATAATATTTTTCATATCTCTTATATTCGAAATATTGAACATGTCAAAGATACACATGGCTTATTATTTTAAAATTATTATTGTAATTTTCCAAACTCATTTTTAATTTAATATAAATTCATTACTTTGACAAGAATATTATCCTTTTTAATTTTAAAATGGACATTATTTCCACTTTATCTCTTCACAAAAGAAATTAAAAATATTGAAAAAAACATATATAAGTTGATTGAAGGAAAATTTCTCTAAACCAATTAAGAAGAAAAGAATACACCATCTTTGCCTTTCAAGAGCTATAAACACATAATGATCTATTAATGACCATTGAAAACCCTTGTTAATAAATTCTATAATGATGATGATCAAAAGAGTGTAATTAAAACATCTATCAACAATGATCATCATATAGATCGCTAAATACATAGGATCAATAAAATATTCGATGACTATTTCTAGATGCATGTCATTCAAAATATAATCAATGACATTCTCCTACTGATTATCGTGTATATCCCCTATTACCCCCATCGACCCTTTGCAAATAAACCATATAACCCTTGTTCACCTATATTAATTCCAAGTTAATTGCTTTGTATATTCTACATAATATATATTATAAACAAATCATCATTAATATATATATATATATATATATATATATATATATATATATATATATATATACGAGTTTACAATGTTTATCATTAAATATATAAAATTTGGTTTAAAAAAAAAAAAAAATGTGCATTACTTCATGTCTCAAGTGTGACCTCACACCACAATGCCTCATTTCAAATTCCTCATCATTCCTCATTGCTCACTCCTTCCTCCTTCCTCACTCTTCAAACCTCATTAGAACCCTCTCTAGAATTCCTTGCATTATTTCCTCATTCCTTTGAAACCCCCAACATCACATTGAAAGTGTAACACTATTTTAATTTGGTGTTGAGTTGCACAATGAAGAGTAAATGTTAAATACAAAGAAAAATATAAATTGCATGTGCACTTTTGGTAGCTCCACTCTACTCTCCAAGTAAGAAGTCCCTTCTTCTAAATTTGAGTAGGTATGTATCCTCTCAATCTAGAATGTGACCTTAGTAAGGGAGGTGCTCAACATTAAAGGGTGCACATAGGGCCAAGGCTTGTCATAAAAAACAAAATGTATCTTGGAAAATAAACCTACGGTTGAAAATGTTAAGATACGTATTCAATATACATAACTATTAGTTTTCCCATGTCGTTATGTCATTGAAACCCTTTTGGCTCCTTTGGATCCAATGTTTGTTCAAGGGGGGAGTCTATTTAAGGAAAGAGGCTTGATGTGCAAGTTTAACAGTCGATGACCATCTCTTAAGAATTTGCAAAAGTGGGTTTCACATTCTTAAGGGACCCTTCTAAATAAGACTATGGTGATTCACCCTTGGGCTAAGGGTTTTTTCATTCTCAAGTACATTGATCCCTCGGATGGGGCACATGTTACAAAGAAGGGCCTTTGGTTTGGGGGGGTGGGGGGACATGAGGCTTTTCATGTCTTTGGCAACATGGATTTGAGCATCGCTCAAAATTCCTACACATTGTTCCTATCTAGTCTTTCTCTAGCATATTAGCATGCCATCTTTGAATGTTATTGGAAATTCTATGGGGAGGTTTATATACATCACTCCTGAAATGATAGCAAAGCTCCCCACACTCGTGCGAGGATCTACATGGAGGTTAACATACATAATGGGATCCCTGTGGAACTCATTCTAGATTGCAAAGGAAGACGATGGTCTCAACAACTTGATTTTGAGCAAGCAATTTCCGATGTTGGATATGCTTCAAGCATGGCCCTATGGCGGCAACTTCCCAAAGTTCTTTGTATAAGACTCTTAAACCTTGAAAATCATCCTCATAAAAGAAATATAATTTGGATCATTTATGGGTTGAGCTTCCTAAGGCCCCTACGAAACTAGCTAAAGTTTCAAATCTGATTGTTTCCAAGACACTCAACATCCCTAAACAACCAAGGGAAGAATCAATGGCCCCTCTTAAAGAAATCAAAGCCATCGAGACCCTTAAAATGGGAAATTTAATTGTTAAAGGACTTTCTACCCCATAATTAAATTCTCCAAATCAAAACTTGAAGGAAGGGATTCTAACCCTTTTACTATTGTTATTAGTGAAAATCAATGAGTGAGATCTAAAACATGACATGATCTAGAGGATTTTGGACCAAAGTCAAAAAAGAAAAGGATAAATTGTCCATTAAACCTTGCTACATGACAACGGGGAACAAGGTAAAAAGGCTAGTGATTATTTTTTGTAAGGCACTTGATTCGATCTAGTGTTGTAACTTATGTTTCCATTAATGCTCTCTTAATCTTAGCATTTAGGTAATTGCAAGGTTTGTTGCACCATGCAAAGGGTTATCTCAATCAATTGAACCATCCACCCAAGGCATGTTACCAACAAGGAGACTATAGGTCTTAGGTTCAAATCCAATCAAATCTCTCTAGGTTACCAATCTCTATTGTTGTTGGCAATTTAATCGCTCTCCATCCGAATAATTTAAGGAAGACAAGGGAATCCCGCGAAGTTTTCCTTGGAGAAAAAATTGTGTGTATGGTTCACAGTTTACCCACCATCCATCCGATATTTCAAGGAAGACAAAGGAATTCCGTGAGGTTTTCCTTGGAGAAAAAAAGTGTGCATGCGCATGTGGGGCATGCCATAAGGTGTTGGGAGCAAAGGAGAATAGAATTGGAGAAAAAAAATTATGTGTTATGGGGCATGCCATCAAGACTTGGGAGGAAGGCGAACATAATTAAGTTCAATTTTATGGGGCAATAGTGTAAATCCTATCCAATCAAGGGCAGGTAGGGTTCTAAGGGGGATGAGAATGGTGTAATTCTATGCATTTTCTTTAAAAAAAATTAGAGTGTCAAATAACCAATCAAAGACATGAGCATTAGCAAAGGAGATAATCTTAAGCAAACCTTAGGGATTTCACAGTGTTAAGATAGAAAGGGATTCCAAACTTCTAATTGACATCTTGAATAAAAGGACCAGATATAGTGATTAGTTCATTAAAGGCGGGATAGAGTGAATCCTACAATCATTAAAGGGAATGGAGGTTTATTTCTTTCACACAAAAAGATAAGGGAGTAAGTTTGCAAATTGGTTGGCTAGAAGCATCACATTAACCCTAATAATCTTAAGGTCAAGGAATAAGTTATATAAAATCTTAAATGAGCAAGGTGATTGCTATTATTTCATTGTTAACTACCTGAGAAGAAGCTTAATATTCCCCTTGTGGTAACACCTTTTAGAGACTAGTTTCTATTTGCTTCCTAATAAATGTTAGGAGATCCAGTTTGCTTTATAGAATTGTTGAAGAAAGATATCCATCATCGGTGCTTTATGTTGATTTGTATACCTTGGGAGGTGTTCCCCATGTGTTATCCCTTCTTAGCACATGTGGGAAAGTCATTTGGCTTTTTGTCCTTAGTCATTTATGTCTATTTTGTACTTGACTTTGGTTAAAGTGCAAAATGTCACTTTTTGGTAAAGTGAACATTAA
>ML785301.1:421829-432960 GCA_009831015.1 Picea engelmannii | reverse complement strand
GCTTCCTTCAGGTTGGCTCTGATACCATGTTAATGTTTATGCCATTATTATAGTTCTTTGCATTTCAATAGATAACAGCAACATAAGAACAAGATCACTGAGAAATACACATTCACAAGAGACACGGCATTTATCCTGGGAAACCCTCTAGGGGAAGAAAACCCAGCAAAACTTCCTTAATATAGGCAGCCAATACAATGCCAAGAGATCTTATGCTAAAACAGAAAGTCCTCTCCAAGATATGCGCCACTCTCTCTCTCCTTTGCCGGTAACAGATCAGAACTTGTCTCTCAAACTGAGCAAGTGAGTTGTGATCAAATGAGGGGCTAGCCTCCTTTATTTATACAAGTTCTGGCACGTGTGAAGTGTCTCTTCACTGGCAGGGCCGATTTCTCAATCTGGGTGGGTAAACCCACCTTTATTATATTTCTGGGTCTCTTAATTAACTGTTGGGGCCGACTTCTTATTCTGCCTATTACAATTGTCTTTTGGCCAATCCGCAAAAGGGGATTTGGTCCTATTACAATATCCGACATGATCAATCCACAATGGGGATTGATCCTATTAATAAAATATCAATAATAATAAGAATACTCTTTGCAGTTACATTATTTCAACAATACTTGGGAGAACTGCAACTATGATTTTCACTGGCCACTAAATAAAATGAGAAGAAAAGAAGTATGAATTGAAACAAACAGTGCAATAGCAATAAATGGGAAGATATTTACTTCCCTGATCTTAGGATATTCACTTCGTTTTAAAGTAGCACAAGATTCAACCTCATATAGATGACTTCTTTTCAACATCTATTGATGTCATTGGCTGATCCTAGGAGTATGAGATTGAATCAACAGAATCAACGAGTTACACATAAGGATATATATGTCAAGAGCTGCTCCTCCTAATTGAGTATATGAACAGGGATCAGATAGTTCTCTAATTTGAATTCTAAAAGATGACAAGATTGTACTTGATCCCCATGAATAATAAAGGGAGGGTCCTTTACATTTGATCCTCCAAAGACAATCTTTGACACTTCTCCAATAAAAGGATACATTCATTATCATTAAAAGGCATTTCAAATCAAGACATAGATGAATTTTATCATGAGATGGCGAAGCTCGGGGCTCAAATGTACATCTATGTAATTCCATGATTATTAGGTCACACCAGCTGCTTACAAATTTTCCATCATCAATTCATCCGCTTTCCATAGCAGTCTCAGTAATACAGGCCACTCTCAAAATCACCTACCCCCTATGGAGGGGTGCTTATTAGGTACTCATGCTCTCACTGTGGCTTGGGAGGTACACACCTGCCACTTACAAATTGTCTACTTTCACTATTCACCTGCTTACAATTTTGCTCACGGCAGTCCCAGTGACCCAAGGCACTCTCCAACCCTCCTGTTGCAGTAGAATTTGAAAGTGAAAGGTATTTGACTTTGATATGCAAGATATATAGAGATGGAACGTTGGACATATCAAGTAGTCATATAGGATTTCATTTCGAAAATTTATTTTTACAAGAAAGGACATCTTTCCAATTTACAATTTCCATAGATATACATTAATCTATTGGGAATGAAAAAAGGAGAATAAGGACCTTGTAGCTCTAAAATGGAATGAATCAATGGGTCCAGATTTCGTTGGAGGATGGCCCCTGACTGAGAACCAATCTGTGGGCCAAATTAAGCAAATGAATCTACTCGGCAGTAAAAAAAACAGAAGATAAGATAGTTTTATTAATGTCCAACAAATGACCAAAAGGTAGGACAATGGGACTAGGAAGTACAATTAGTGATACCAATCTCTAGGAGTGCCCTAGGCTACCCCAAAAGCATAAAGCAAGATAAAACATGAAATACATAAACTAAGTACTACATCAGAGAAAGAGAAAGACGAAAGAGTTCCAAGAGAAGAACTAATGACATTACCTGAGGGCCTGTGCAATAAAATTGCTGACAACACGGCCATCGTCAATGTTCATCCGTGGCCCGTATGTATTAAATATCCGGGCAATACGGATCTCTGTAAAAAGACACCAATGTTCAATAGTAAAGAACTTAGCGTTCTACTAAGTTTCACAGATGAACTAACAAAAATTACAAGCTACAAGCAACTAGATTGAAATTAGCAGAAGTATTGCTTGGTGACAGCCTTAAAAAATACCTAACCCATGCTGCCTATGGTAGTCAAACATTAGAGTCTCTGCAACACGCTTCCCCTCATCATAACAACTTCTTACACCTGTATACAAATATAGAATGCACAGTATAAGTAAAACAAAGTGGTTTGATTTGGTTAAATGATGTAATTAATTTTCCATGGACCCATTTTGTCTAAAGCAATGCAATTAAAAGTGCTTTCCCTTCCTTTCCTGCCCCTGTACTCAAGGCATAAAACCTTCAACAAAAGTCTAGAGAAAAGAAGGTCAACTGAAGTTAGTTGAGCATCTTTATATATATCATTCTATGCTCAGAATGAATGTTGGAAAACAATTTTGAGCTAATCCTAAGCCTGACTCCAACTGTGGGTCGAGCTGAACAACATGCAGATTCATGAACTTTGGTTCCTTTGCTCTGAAACAGGACACATCCTCCCAGCCCTGCATGTCGCATGTCCTTGTGTCCGACACATGGACACACAAGACACACAATGCCCGAGTGTTGAACACGTATGACACATTTCACATGCATGTCCAACACTTGGCCATCACGTGTCCCAACGTGTCGGACACCAACAGAGTTCAAAAAATTTCACAAAAATTCAAAAAAATGTGCAGATGTGTCCCGTCATGTCAATAAATCTGTCCCAGCATGTGATTGATGTAGTTCTATTTTCTAAATGTTCAAAAAATTTACATCTTTATGTTTAGTTTTTATCTCTGTAGCTTTAATATCTTTTAAAATCATGTATATATAGCCCCAAGGGTTAGCTCAATTGGTAGATGCTCTTGTGCGGAAGTTCACAGAAATCTTGAGATCAAATCCCATTGAGTCCCTTGGGGTTTCTATCTGGTATTTCGGCTGGTGGTTACTACAGTCTTCCATCCAGAAAATTGGGGAAGAGGGGAGGAATCTGTGGGATGCTAGCAAGGTACCAGTGTCCTCACTTGGACCGCCTAATACACCAGCGTCTATTGTATTGGACTGCCTTGGTTATTCTGGGATTATTTTAGGTATTGTATCATGGTTGAAATGTTGCTTGGGGTAGTCGTAGGGTCCATTCTTGGTAACTAAGACAATTTAAAATAATGCAATATAAAACAAACATTATCACGAGTGTCATATAAGGTGATTTGACTTCCTTAAAAAAACTTTTGTCCTAAGGATATATAACCAAAAAAAAAGACTTTGTCAAGACTCAAGAGGCTCAAAAAAAGAGGATCTACCCTTGTTAAGGGGTATTGATAAAATATATGATTATATCTAAGCACGAGTTCAAGTCTAAAGAATCTTAGATCTGCCATTAACGAGAAAATCCTTCTACACTTCTTAGTTAAGAAAAAACTCCATGTCAGTGAGATTCCAGAAGGTTTCTAATCTTAAAGGGGGGATCTACTGTGCTTGAGAGGCCTTAATAAATATACTAAATCCTTCTATACTTCTTGGTTATGAAAAAAATCCATGTCGGTGAGATTTCAGAAGGTTTCTAAAAGAGAGGGCTACCCTCCTTAAGGGGCCTCGATAAATATATCTAGGAACGAGATCAAATCTAAAGAATCTGAGAAAATACTTTTACACTTCTTGGTTGTGAAAAAAATTCCATGTTAATGAGATTTCAGAAGCTTTCTAATCTTAAAGAGGGCCAAACAATATTGGCTAACTGACAGCTTGAAAATTTTGTTTAAATTCCACAAACTTGTTATATGGGAAAATCCTTTGACTCAACCACTATCAGGTAAACAGAAATATAAAACTATAAAACAGGTAAAAACCAGTTCACATGACATTCACAATCCTTATAAAATAGATAGAAACCAGTTTACATGACATTCACTGTCCTTAAATGGAAGAATAGACACTTTGATCATCAACGGTATAAAGCACGTCTAGCTTGTCATGGATGATATGCATTTGCTTAAAAACATGGTGTTGTAAAATTCGCAAAATAAACACTTAGATAAAATTGAGACATATAGTGACAATAAACTTACCAATTGGGTTGACATTGCCCCAGTATTCTTCCTTTTGAGGATGTTCAAGAGGATCACCATATACTTCAGATGTTGATGTTAGTAAAATCCTGTAAGAATGCTTCTTTCAGTTCATGCTATGCAATTCCCACCAAAGAAACTCCATGGCTAATTTTAAAGAATAAACAGAAAAAACAGACACTTAACAAAACGTTAAAGAAATATAAAGGCTCTACAAGAATCAACCTTGCTCCAACTCTCTTAGCAAGTCCCAACATGTTCAATGTACCAATAACATTAGTCTTTATTGTCTGTTAAGACAAAAGCAAACAACAGGATACATTAACTACCATTACATTCACTTATTGCAATAATACAAAAGACCAATCTCAACAAGTTCACCTCAAGCTAGATCAATATTCTGTCTTTTATGTAGAATTCTAGAGGCTATCTGAACCTAAAAGTTCGTACTCCATCCTCACAGAAAAGAGATTTGGCTGTTTTTCTTTTGTGCTAATGAGTTCAATGCCTTCATGGTCAAGCGATAGATTACAGTGGAGTTGTTCAGGAGAAATGACAGATCGAACTCCACTGCACAATGAGTACTTGGCAATTGTGGTTTCCTAAAATATTGAGAAAGTAACCAAGACACTCTGGCTGACCAGGAAAATGGCACAAGAAAACTTCATTATCCATTAGCTAATGTAACGGCTAGGTTGCCAAAATACTCTTATTTTGACATAATTCTACACTATGCAAAGAAAACATTCATAATAATAGCTAACCTAAAATTGCAGAGTAAGCCATAATAAGCTTAACTGAGTACATATTTTCCAAATGCCAAGCCAAAGAAAATTGCCTCTCCAATCATATATGGTAGTACATAATTGAGTTACTGATCAGCTGACTGAAAACACTGAAAACCATTCAGGAAACAACCAATTAGTATGGAAATGCAGAATGCAAACCTTGACTGGATTGTACTTGTAGAATATTGGAGATGCTGGGCATGCTAGATGATATATTTGATCAACCTCTATCAGTAAAGGCTCTGTCACATCTGTACAAAAATCATACATCCAAAGCATCATCAGACCTGTAATTAACCAAAAATTGGCATATATATATAAAGACATGAAAACATGTCGAAGACAAATCAGGGCATAAACTTTAAAACCTTACATAGAAGATAAGTGCTTTATAAATTTGTCCTTGCACAAAGCATTTAAGAAGCAATCCATATCTAATACTGGAGCATACCATGTCTAATAAGCTCAAAATTTGGATGTCCGATCCATCTCCTAATGTTATCCTTTGAACCAGTAAAGAAGTTATCAACTACAATTACCTGCCCATCATATAAGATACAGGTTTAAGTAGGAAGCTAAACAATTAGAAATAAAAACATGCAATAAATGAATAAGTAAACATTTAAAATTTCTCTCACAACTTCACAAATACTGGGATCTGACTTCAAGACGTAAACATTCTGAGGCTAACTACAGAATACACTATGAAGCATGTTATACAGATGTCCAATAATTAAGTTCTAAAAGAGACTGCTCACTTTGAGAAGTGCTGGGATTTCAAAGTGGTGATTGATATTAGCATAAACACATCCCTGGAATAAGACCCAACGTTTTCCTTCCAGATAATCTGTAATTCTTTCTTAAGGTATTCAACAAAAAGAATTTCCATGGAAATTTATTCAAGCTAAGGAGCTATGGAGCTTTCCCTTCAAATGGACATAAAAAACTCAATCATTCAAGGAATTTCCTAAGTTCATATAAAAATCCATATTTCCAGAGCCTAGTGGGTTAGCTCAAGTGGTTGAGTGCTGTGAATTGAAATAAGAGGTATCAGGGCCTGGGCCGGCTATATACCCCACCAGGTCAGGCCTACTATAGTCTAGGCCAACAGTTTACCCTGCTCACCACCCGTCAATGCATTGAAGTCTCTAAGGGTTTCCTGTGCATGGATTACAAGGAATTTAAATAAATTAAACTAAGTTATGAAAAACAAGTTCATATTGCCACATTTAGAGTTGACAGGAAACAACTCTTGCTAATGCTGCTCTTTTCAGAAAAAACTACCAGCTACCAGCTAAGAGTATCATTCCAGACTCACTTTCCTTCACCCCACCACATAATTGGGGAGATAAATGGAACTGCAAGTGCAAAAAATGCTTTGTAAACTGAACAACGGGTATAAATGGCTCAGACAAAACCCTCCCATAGATAATAGACTTAATAAAACTCGGAGGCTCCATTCTAAGTTGTCTACCAGCTCAAAAGAACTTTTTACATATGGTCTTTGATTCAAGGTGGCTTAGCAGTTGGCCAGTGCCTATTTTATTTGGAGTCACATTTCCTACCTATGCCATCTGTGGAAGTCCAGAGATGTTGAAACAACTATACATTTTCGACAAAAAAACAAAGGGACCTAGGACACAGCCATCTCTTTCTGCAGCCACTTTTCCTCTACTCTGTCAATTATGTGGATTCAAGGTGGCTTAGCAGTAGGCCAGTGCCTAATTTATCTTGGAGTGACTGCCAACCTATGCCTTCTGTGGAAAGCCAGAGTTGTTAAAACAACTTTTCCAATTTTAACAAATACCCAAAGGGGCCTAGGACACAGCCACGTCTCTCTGCAGCCACTTTTCCTCTACCTCTGAATTACATGTATAGTGAATTTTAATATTTCTTACTGAATACATAGAATTGGAATTTTATTTCATATTTGGAAATGTCCAAATTATATACTGTTTCACAATAATAATGCTACATAAGACTTCACATGGACTGACAAGTTAGCAGTGGTAAATAAAATCTGTATTTGCAAATCCAGGCCCCAAGTGGACAAGGTAGTAATCGATCTTGAATTGGGTCCATGCACCACAAATCAGGTCCCACCAGGCCCTTCCCTGGCAAAATCCCTGTCACCTAGCAATCGTTAAGGGAGATCAACCTAAGAAAAATGTTGATGGATGTAACGAAACAACACTTGCTCGGACTCGTCAATACTCACGAATTTTTATCAACCCTAAAGTGACATAACGTCAACACTTGCTGGGTGTTTTAAACTTTTTATCAACCCTAAAGTGAGTGATTTTTACATCATTTTGACTAATTTCTGTTGGATTTTGACTATGTCCTCACATCTCCATCTCTCATACCTTCCATCACTAGTTTCCTGATTTCTGACCACCTTCCACTTGTCAATCATTCTTATTTAACTTTTACATCATTTGCCCACACTACCAGTCCCACATCACCTCCCACTCTCCACAGATTATGATCAACTTTGACTATTCTTGTTTGTTAGAAGGTACCATTCCATAATGTCATTGATGACCAGCTTATCATAGGACAAGAGGGCCTTCTGACAAGCCAACAGACTCAAATCTTAAATTGCAAGCAAGGAATCATGGATGCACAACAATAGATTGACCCTAATGAATCCAAGTCCAAATTGGACGCCAAGACTGAAATTCCACATGACCAGAGGGACAACAAACTTTCAGGTTTTCCACATCCAGGCTTTGAACAAGGGCGGAGAGGAGAGTACATCACATAACCAAAGGATATGTTGAGCTTACTGAACCTTGTGACAATAAATAGAGACCTCAAGACATCATGCCACTCACTTAGCTGCAAGAATACTCCCTTGGGACGCAACATCAATGAGGCCTAGGCCCCCCTCTACCTTAGGCATAATAAACACATCCTAAGGGACCATAGGGAACCCTCTCTCACTATAATATTTCCTGAAATGGACACTGCTAGGGAGTCAATATGAAACGAGTAAATGTGAGAAACCTACAAAATCCACAAAACAATTGTCGGCTTATGTAAGTTTGGGAAACAACTTCAACTCTATTACTCCAACAAGATATACTCCCTTCTACATGGGAAGCATCTCCTGTCCCTTGTCCTGAATGCCCAATGGACAACCTCGAAACTTGAAGACAGGTGGATCTGCAGGCTACAGAGTGTTTGGTCTCTTTATCTCATTGACAAACTACGGGTCTTTGCTTGGCTCATTATTTATCAGGGGATACCATCTAGAGCTCATCTTGCTAAGAGCAAGCTCACCAATGGTCTTTGCTTAATTTGTGGTTGTCCATAGACAGTGAAACATATTCTTTGGGATTGCATGTTTGCAAAGAGAAGTTGGAAATATATTCAAGATCATCACTCGGTTTTGTTTCAAGGGAACCTTCATTGGTGAGCAGCATTGTTGGGAGATTCATGTTACATAGTGGTCTATACTTTCTCCAGAATTTGGCACTGCCTTAGAATCACTGCATTGTTCACTATTTGGAGGTTACAATACAAATATGTTTTCTCTGATGAGGTCAGTTCGTTTCAATCTTTTTGTCATGTTTGGTAAGAAGAGGTATGTAAGCAATCGTTAGCTAAAGGTTATCTTCTTACCAAAGATGCTAAGGAATTAGAGGCTACAACATATTCTGATTTCATTTATGCCCTACCAACGCTGAGGAACAGGATAAGACTAACCTTTGTATATACCCTTCCATCTTTATTTTCAGTTTTGTAAATTTTCTATTAATATAAGACATTTCTCAAAAAAACTGACTGTTCTTTCGCCCCCACTCATGAGACTGAGTTTCATCAATTGCTTCCCATTTTCTTTACCCTCCTCACAACCTCTTTGAAATCTGACTTCCACAGTCGTATTCTTTGGGAAGCATCCTAAGACTCCTTCCCTCATAGCCTTCATTCATCAAGATTCACCTACCCTCCTAGTTCTTGTTCAAGTAATTTGATAATGATCACAATGCTATACATAGAAAGCTCAAATACAATTTGGCCTTTCATACTGTTACAGCAAAATCTAGCACCCCCAAATGGTGTAAAGTCCTAAGCATCAAGGGACTAGTCTTGTGCAACTCATGAAGGCTACCCATTGTCACCATACTAGCTCTTCCTCTCACTTTTGGTTGGCTCTTCTCCAACTCAAGTGGGGCTTCCCTAAGTATAGGATTGCTAAGGCTATAGAGTGGAGGCACAAGGTGATTTATTGAAGAGTTAGACTAAGAAAAACAAGTGGTAGTAGTATAATGGAAAAATGAAGGTAGAAACTCCAAGACCAAGTGCCTAATCACACCTTGGGAAAATGGAGGAAGCATCAATCAAAGGGTAAGAGCATGAAAATGTAAGGCAATAGGGGCTGCTACGCATGCCACAAATCAGCCTTAGCTTCCTGAATTTTATAGCAGAAAATTACTTAGGAAGGCTAAATGTGCCATACTTGAGCATTGTCATGAAAGTGTGGTTATGGTAATCTAGAAAAAATTGGGTTTATTAAATTATTAAATGGTAGGTTGAAACCTCACATTAATCTATCCAAATGAAGCATGGTATTGGATGCCATGCATAAGATATCCAAGTTTTTTGTGGGAAACTGGATAGTCTCATGATGACATGTTGTAGTTATTGGAAGAGCTACCCACCGACCCTGGATGCATGCTATGAAGTCACAAGGGTGCACGTGATGAGGTACAGATGCATTGCAAGGTAGTGGATGTCCTGGGGACATGTTTCAGTTATTTGAGAACTACCCACAGGCCTTGGATGCATTGGTTGTGAAGTCACAAGGGTGCACATGATGAAGTACATATGCATTGCGAGGTAATGGATGTCATGGTGACATGTTGAAGCTATTTGAGAGCTACCCACAGGGAATCTTCAAAGGTAATCTTCTAAGGTAATCTTGGCATAATATAGAATGTCCCCCTCGCTGAGAAGGAGTGTTGATGTTTGGGCAACATCGGAAAGACATTCTACTAGATTGATAAGTAATAATATGATTATTAATTATTAAGCAATATTATTAATTATAATATTATTAATGTAATAATATATTTATAATATAAAGTAAAAATATATATAATAAAGTATAAATATAAAGTATATTTATATTATATGTATAATATAATATAAAGTATAAATATATTTATTACCCAAGGGACGCATCTCTTCATGGATGGTCACCATATGTTTTTTATATATAGAATACTCATCATATCGAAAATTCATTCACATACAATATCATCTCTTATGAAAAATCAACAGTTTTCACATCCAGAATACCCACTTTACCTACGTACCACCTTTTCAAGGGAAAATATTGAGTTTTACTCGAGAAAAAGTGATTTTCTCTCAAAAAAGGTAAATAAATGACAAATAAAAGACAAAAATCAGCAATGTTATTTTTGTGAAAACATGTCTCAAACATGTTTTTAGTTAAAACTATCTCTCTCTCACACTCACTTCATAGTGACTTAGTGATAGTTCACAGTGGCTTAGAGAGAGTTAGTGGAGAGTTCTCTACACTTGATGGAGATCCCAAGGCATAAGTGCACACTTACCTAGCTAGTTGGCGCATTTGAGGAGAGGGTGATGATCCCAAGGAAGGTCGCCACCTTCCCTTGGCTATGTGGCGCCTTCCCAACCCTCCTTCCCTCACTTATGGCAAGTTAACACTTGCTTGATGGAGATATGGTGCTAATCCACCCTCCTCACATTTGTCATCCGAGCCTTGGGATGTTCACCCTCCACTTTGGAATTCTCACCCCAAATACTATTTAACTAAGTCGACCCCTCCTCATTGGTTATTTGGAGCTTGAGAAAGAAATTATTGATTGTAAAATTTATTTTGTATTACTCTTTCTCAAGAATTGAATAAAAGACTTTGGAGGTCAATTGGTGTTGGTTCTCATGGTGTGGATGTGTTAAATTTATATGCAGCAGCGAGAGCCATTCTCCTGGAGGATGGCCAAGACCCTAGATGTGTTCTAGGGCCCCTGGATGTGTTCCAGGGAATCCTTGCTTAGTGCTTGGATTGATCCTTGGATGTGTTCCTTGGTGGTTGATACAAGACCCTAGATGTGTTCTAGGGCCCCTGGATGTGTTCCAGGGAATCCTTGTCTAGTGCTTGGATTGATCCTTGGATGTGTTCCTTGGTG
>ML785301.1:393399-406603 GCA_009831015.1 Picea engelmannii | reverse complement strand
TCTCTCATACTTCGAACACTTATTACAACAGTGGAAATACGGAAAAAGGGGCCTTTTCAGGGCCTGCTGAATCACTGAATTCTGCATGTATGAGCATTTGCTTGCTCATTCTTTGGTGGCTCTTCAGGAAATCCAGCTTGTGCAACCTGGTGGATAACAAGTACGAAAGCCCAAAATTGACTAAGTAAAACTGGTGTAAATTGAGCAAAAATGAACTAAGAAAAACAAGCTAAAGAGTTTGTCTCCTTAGGGTCTTTGTTTGTTGTTTTAAAATAGCAATATAAAGGCACTTAATTTGCCAAATAAAAAAGTGAAATCCTTTAGAAAAGAACTACCTTTTAACCTCTAAAGATTTTGAAAGAAAAGCATGCCAAAATGAGACTTTTCCTATGCAAGATTTAAGCATTAGATGAAACGTAAAAGTACAAACTTAGATCTAGTTTATCTTATGCATGCAAACTTAGATAGTCAGAATTTAAAATGAAAGATAGATCTAAACACTTGCATGCAACCAAGTAACCAAAAAAAAGTAGAGTTTCTTTTGAGAAAGAGAGAAGGAAGAAACTTGTAGCCTTGGAACCCTTGGGCAATGGAGTCTTTAGATGAGTTAAAGAGGGACTAAGTCTTTAGATCCTTGAAGTTGTGAAGAAACAACCGAGTTCAATCACCACTCCAAGCTATGAGGACCTGTAAGCTTTAAGATCTTGCAAATAAACCTGTTAACAAAAATGGTGTCACCTACAAAAGAAACTTGAGGAGTATGTTAGTTAACCGAAACATGTATACACATCAAAGCCTCTAAATATAAATGAACAATAGGATTAACAACGAGCTAGATAAATCCTATCCTATGGAGTGATAACTCCCTACAAAGTCCAAAATAACAAATCCAAAGAAGAAATTAGGCAGGTATTACCTCATAGATTAAGCACAAATGACATCAAGCATCCACACACATGTATAACACACCTTCTTGACCTCCAAAGTCTCAATATTCCAAATGAAAAGTATTACAACAGTATACAACCACAAGCAAGACTCCCCAACTCCAACTAGATAACAAAGGAGAGAGTGCTTGTATAAATAGCAAAGGGTGAAGATTCCCAATGAAGGAGGGCGCACCAAGTGGATGGAAAGGGGAGCCAAGTGTGTGGGAGAAGGCTGCCACCTCTCCCCACACTCCTACAATGTGCCATGTGTGAAGCATGAGTGAAGTAGAGGGGTGTCGCCTCTCAAGAGGTGGGCTGCCCACTCTTAGAGTGCGCCACCTCTCAAGAGGGGCGCACCCTCTCTTTGACCATGTCCTCAAATGCTTGGGTGGAGTCTCCTTGATTCAAGTATTCACCAATACTATGTCTCCTTTGCTCCCCTTTTGCTGCCACATGGCCCCTTGGGATTTATTTCATTTAAAACATGTTTCCCAAAAAATAGCATTTGCTGATTTTTTTTATTTTTTGTCTTTTTTGGGTTTTGTGAGTAAAATTGACTTTTTAGTGATTAAAATCACTAATTTCACTCACCAAAGTTGGTACTTAGGTAATGTGGGTGCTTTAGGTCCAAAAATGAGCATCCCCAAGGCATAGGAAGATTCCTAGTACCACTTTTTTAACACAACTTTATTTTTTAATTAAAAATTCTCATTTTACGGAAAAATTTTAATTAACCGAAAAAATTAAAAAAATCCTAAGGAGGATGCTTAGCATGATAATATACATTAGACACTAGGCTTAGATCCATGCTAAGACCTAACCATGAGTATATACTCCAGCTTTGGAGAAATTGAGTGAAAAAACTCGGAAATTATAAATTGCCTTTAGACAACAAAATATAGTTAACAAGTAAAAAAAAACACTCCAGAGTAATAACTCATACCTAAGTCTAAGGTGGCTAAGACCTTTTACAAAGTTCATCATGCAACATCTCTTATTACAATTCCCCATAGGGTATGAAAAATGTGAAAAAGGTTGGTCTTATTGACCGGCTGAACTTTTGAACTCTGAACTTTGAACATGGAGAATGTTCAATTTTTGGCAGCTCGCTAGAAATCCATCCTAGTGCAACTTGGTGGATAACAATTACTATTATATGCAATGTTTAATTTCTAAATCTAAAAGATAAATCTTAAGGGAATTATTGCTTTGCATACTCTCTTGTGAGTAGTTTAGAACTAGCCTGCAAAATTCTATCTTTATGCTAAGTTTATAGCCAAAGCCAACCAATGACCCAGTTGCTTCAGTAGCTTACCTTGATGAACTAGACCGAGACCCCCCATGACCCATCCCTTTCAGATGTTTAAGCAATTTTTCATTACTATGATGCAGCAGTGGATGAGGCAATTGACTTAGTTGGTGATTCAGTAATTGAAGTAGTTGAACTAGTAGAACCCACAAAGGTAGAAGCAAGGGCATCTATCCCAACACCCCTTAGCCTATTCCATTCTAAATATAGAGCCTGATATATCCGTCCGAGTTTAAAGTTATATTTGGGCATCCCATTAATATTGTTTGCTATTTTAGGACAGCAAGTAATATCATTGGGAAAAGGCCTCTTTTTTATTCATATTAATAGTTTCTAATGGTTAGTTTAGTGTAGATTTGCTTATTCATTTATCTCGCACCTTTTGTATATGAACTAACTTGTTTTGCAGGCTTTTCCATTTGCCTTTCGGGCATCTTTTGCCCAAATTTTCTAGTTGTTTTATGCAGGTTGCTCAATAAACAAGGGGAGACTCTGCAGGATTTTGGTGAAATCAAAGTTTCCAAGACCTACAGAAGCACCTTGCTCTTCAATAAACTCTTCGAAAAACCTTGTAAACTTGTAGATCCTCATTAATAAAGGATCACAAGCCTCCCAAAGAAAGAGAAAGCATTGTAATAAAAGTAATAAAATAAGTGGGCCAAGTAGGCCTCACTTATCATTTTCCCCCTAAGGGGGGATCGGTATTGTGGTTTGGTTGTCTTATGTGGTTTCCTTTTGCTTAAAGTTCAACAATCTCACACCTTAAGGATAAGCTAAAAGTAATCACAAATCCTAGTTTAGAATTTCAATTTTGCAAAGTAGAATACTAATTGTTAGATTAGATTTCATTTCAAGAAATCTTTTTACAATTTTTATTTTGCAAATAAACCAATCCCCTCAGCTCCCCCCCTAAGTAGGCTCGTGCCAAACAGGTGTTGGACAGTGTGGACTTAGCTTAATAAGACAAACATTTACTTTAAAGCATTGTTCTTTTTCATTTTGCAAATAAACCTGTCCCGTCAACTCCCCTAAGTAGGCCCACGCCAAACAAGGGTTGTACAATGTGGACTTAGTTTAATTAGAAAATCTTTACTTTATTGCAATTTTCAATTTCTTGCAAATAAACCCATCCCCTCAGCTCCTCAGTGTATGCTTTGAACCCTTGCGAGCCTAGCTCGACCTGGGGAACTCATCAGAACTAGGGTTGGTCAGTGTGAATCTAGTATAATTAGGACAACCTCAAAAGGTGTTATTTCTTTGTTTGGAAACCACATAAAGGGAGTGTGTGAAGTCAGACAGGATACCTCGGGCTTGTTCCCCCCTGTGTTGGACCTCCGGCACCTTTATTGAGCTTGTTGGTGAAGTCATCTGGACTTCAGCAAGTTCTCCACTTTTCAGCAGCAACTTGTGATCCACAGCATCTCGCAGCAATTTTATTACATTTGGCATTGGTCCACACTACTTTGTTTATCAATCTCTACTTCAAGTATTTGTATCCTTTTTTCATGTAAGTGGTATCTTTTATGCAAATATATTGAATGCTTTACTTTCAAAGATAAGCAAATCATATTTTTTACATGTCATTTATGTTGCTGGTATAGTTTCCATTACATGTTGTTGAAAATTTTCATTTATATCTTGCTATTGTTGGTTGTAGTAAAAACTCCTAGATTTCATTTCTTGTTCTTAGATTAGATCAAGCCTTAGTTTTATTTTTCTTTAGGGACTACCCCCCTTGGCTTCACTAGGAGTTGGCCTAGACGGAGGAGTTGAGGATCAGGTGATAGCACCTTGACTCAAAACTTGCCCCCAAGGACACACCCATTGGATTAAAAGTTTTGCCACGTTAAACCCGAGGTTTGTATAAAGGCAGAAACACAATGTATGGCTGCTACAGCATTAAATGTTGTACAATGTGCCTCAAAAATCGTGCTTGTTGGTCTGCAATAAATGCCCAGAAAATCGTGCCTGCTGGTTGCCTCAATTTATGTCCCAAACCCACCTTGGAAATCATGCAGAAAACTCCCTCGATTTATGTGACCACTCTCAGCTGTACGGCCTGCTCCAATGTTGTACTTCACTACTCAATTTGCATGCCAGCACTTTGCCTTGGAATTCATGCCCTAGCTGTAAATCCGCTTCCTCTTTCTCCTTTCTCTGCTCTCTTTCATTCTCTCCAAATGCTCATGAAGAATGAGTTCAATGGGGTGCCTCAATCCCTAGATAGACTTTTGATATTCCCAATGAAGAGTAACTTGATCTAATGGCTGAGATTTGATCTTGGGCCATCAAGATCAACGGTGGCGATTAAATGTCTCTTACGTCACCCTTTTCATGAAATATTCTCAAAGTCACTTTTAACTTTATATCTCATAAAGTTAATGTACTAGGGGACCACTTTGGACACTTTCCCACATACTAGGCGCCTAGGCTATGTGAGAAACACTTGTCCAAAGTACACTTTTTAACACTCTGCTGCCTCAAATGCCAGACTGTCGATTGGATCAGTTGTTGAGGAAATTAAAGAAGAAGAGACTGTCCAGCAGCAGCATGATGATATGGGCATGGACCAGGACTTTCAGGGCCCAGGCTATTCCAGAGAACCAGAAGGAAGCTAACAGCAAGCATACCTTTAGTCGATACTAATCATTAATGTTTTGCAAATTTTGTTTAATTTTGGGGACCTACCTTAGAAAGAACTTATACCAGTAGTACTTTCTTAAACTTCTCTGCAAAAGATTGCCATGCCTTTTTAGTAGTTAAGTTCCAACTTTTTTGGACAATTTCAAAGCATCAAGTTTTGGGTCAGACCCTGCATTTTTGTATTATTATGCTGACCAGCATGGCTGCAGCAAATTTCTAATGCAAAATATCTCCGTTTCTGTGGAAAAAAACACTGACAAACTCAGTCAACAACTTAATTTCCAGGGCTCTATGCCCGCCGAGGTTTGAACATAGGTCAACGTGGCAATGCCCCATCTCAACCACTAAACCATTCATAAGTTATTAGTTTATAGTACTGATTTTCCATTTTTACAATCAAAGGTACCTTATTGATGCAATCACACATACTCGGTCGACCAAGTCATATCCTTGGGGCTCATATTATTTACATTAAGCGTCTTCCTAAAATACAAACAGGACACTACAAGTTAATTTTGCAGGGCTCCTTCCTTACAAATGGGTGCCCCTGAAGTTGCATTCTTTCTTATCTGTAATATTCTTCTTGACAGCCACTAATTTCAGGATTCAACAGAAGCAGATGAGATAAATTAAAATACCAAGCTAAAGCAGCATACCTAGCGCTAACTTCATCCCAAATTAACAGAATTTAAGAAAATACCTCATTTTTACCAGTTTCCATCAACCGGTCTACTAAATGAGATCCAATGAAGCCAGCACCTCCTGTCACCAATATTCGCAGCTTTGCCTGTCACAGACAAAAAAGAAAAACAATAAAAACACTGCCTCCATATTACTAGGATTTAACGATATCCTTTACATTCACACAATACTAACTAGAATAAAACATCATTCGTACTAAATTTTCTAAATTTTCCAGATTTGATGTTATAGCTTATACTCTTATATTCTTTTCAATTAGATCTATGGGCAAGCAGTATTTTCCAGTACATGGAACATATTGGTCTCGACTCTAAAGGTCATTAAGGGCTGGTAACTTGGTACTGGACTCCCGGAAGTCGTTGACAGAATTAAATGCTGTTTTGGCTTGCATATTTCTATTTGATGTTCATGACTTCCTGCATTTTCTGCTTGAAATAGTTGAAGTTAACATCCCACTAACAATGGCATCCCAGTTAACATATGCTTTTCAACATCCTTATTGATTCGGCACCTCCTAGTATTTTTTGTTGAAATATTGTAACTGCAAAGAGTATTCTAATTATTATTGATGTATTATTCATTAAGATCAATCCCCTTTTGCGGATTGATCATGTCGGGTATTGTAAATGACCAAATCCCCTTTTGTAATAGGAAGAATGAGAAGTCGGCCCCAGAATATATTAAAGGTGGTTATAACCACCCAGAATAAGAAGTCAACCCTGCCAGTGAAAAGACACCTCCGTCCACAGTGCACATGGTCCAGATTGTATAAATAAAGAGGCTAGCGCCTCATTTGGACACACTCACTTGTTCATCAAAGCACAAGTTCGGAGCTGTAGTTGGAGAAGAAGGAAGAGAGAGAGAGGCGCATTCTTGGGAGAGGACTTTCTATATTTGTTTGAGTTATCTCTTGGCATTGTATTGGCTATCTATATTAAGGAAGTTTTTGTTGGGTTTTCTCCCCCATGAGGGTTTCCCAGGATAAATGATGTGTCTCTTGTGATTCTGTATTTCTCAGTGATCCTACTTATGCTATTGTTATCTAGTGAAATGAAAAGAAACCTAATAATAGCTTAAACCTTAACATGGTATCAAAGCTAAGCTGAAGAGAGCATCTTTCACAAGAGAAAGAGAAAAACGTCACTGTTGTCGTACATGCAAATTAGGGCTTTTTATTGAAGAAGCATTTCAGCCCCAAAACCATCTAGAAAAGTGTGCCCTTCCTCAAGGATCACTTTGGCATCCTTAGCGCAACTTTTCAGTGGCTAGATCTCCCGGAAAGTGAAACCCTAGTTTTCACAAAGTACTAGAAGTACCAGAAAACCAGAAATACCAGTGTACCAGAAGTACCAGAGTACCACAAGCACCAGTCCAGAAATCCGCAGATCAAGTTTGGAGGGGTAAAAGTTGGATTTTTTGAAATCTAACCACACTAGGCTACTCACCTCAGCCAAGCGCACCTCCTGGTAAGTTCAGAATTCAATTTTGAGCATTTTCATTTTTCGATCATTTTCCTAGCTCCAGGTAAAAGATGTCTGCAAGCACTAAGCTTGTTGACAAGCTAGAAGGTGTGGAAAACTTTCGTGCTTGGAAGTATAGGATTGGACTCATTCTTGAAGAGAATGACCTAACAAGATTCGTCAAAGAAGAAGTACCAGAACCCGACGATGCTGCGGATAAAGCAAAGCACCAAAAGGTCACAATCAAGGCTAAAAGAATCATTGCAGATTCTATCAAAGATCACTTGATTCCTCAAGTGTCTTCAAAGAAGGCTCCAAAAGAAATGTTTGATGCCCTAACCAGATTATATGAAGGAAAGAACATAAATCGGAAGATGAATCTAAGAACTCAACTCAAGAATACAAGGATGCAGAAAGGAGAAGCGATCCAAGAATACTTCTCCAGAATATCTCAATTCAAAGAACAGCTAGAAGCTATTAGAGATACTATAGACAAAGATGACCTCATAATGACGGCCCTTAATGGTCTCACAAGACCTTGGGATGCATTCATCCAAACCATTTGTGCCAGAAAAGAGAAACTAAAATTTGACGGTCTTTGGGAAGAATGTATTCAAGAAGAATCGAGAGTAGCTAACCAAGAAGCCTTACTATCCAGAGACGAAGATAAAGCCCTAGCTACT
This sequence comes from Picea engelmannii, assembly GCA_009831015.1. Taxonomy (NCBI): domain Eukaryota; kingdom Viridiplantae; phylum Streptophyta; class Pinopsida; order Pinales; family Pinaceae; genus Picea; species Picea engelmannii. The sequence continues at coordinate 398,877 of ML785301.1, read as the reverse complement.
CACACTAAAGGAGGAAGAAAGAAGTCTTACTTCCAGAAAGAGTCTCACCCCCAAAACAAATTCATACATAAAGAATCTCTACCTAAGAGGTTCCAAAAGAAAGGACAAAGAAAAGAAAGAGACTTCTCATCTTGCCAATGCTACCATTGTGACAAGATGGGACATATTACAAGACATTGTCCAGCTAGACGAGAAGAATACAAGAGGAAAAATAAGAGGCACAATGCCCATACAGTTGAAGATGAAGAGCCACCCGCAAAGATGATAAGAGAACGAATTGAAGACTATGTCTTAATCTCGGCCCTCTCAGGATCAGTATCACCTGGAGAGGACACTTGGCTCATTGATAGTGGTGCTTCCAAGCACATGACAGGTCAAAGAGATACTCTCTCTTGCCTTTCAAAAAAGAAGTTTTCTCAGAAAGTTACACTTGGAGATGATTATCAATACCCTATCAAGGGAGTGGGATAATCAAACTACAAGCTTAATTCAAGGACTCCAATGAAGATGAAGGACGTACTCTATGTACCAGGTTTGACAAAGAACCTACTCTCCATATCAGCTTTAAAAAAGAAAGGCTTCAGAGTTGCCTTTATAGATGGAAAAGTTCTTGTGTGGGCTAAAGGAAAAACCATGAAAGAAGCAATCGTTATTGGGAAAAAAGGAGGCTTGTATAAGCTAAAGGGTCACTCAGAAGCAGCCATGACCCATGTGTTAGAATATAAAAGATTGTGCTCATTTTACCATTGACAATACCCTTGTCACCTAACCATAGGCCGAAGCCACCCTCCGAGCACCTTGACCTTGACAGAGAAGAATACCGGTAGCAATCAATAGCCAAGCAAGGCTAATGCACCAGGCAAGAAAAGTAACCAAAGCTGATCAGATAGTCCCACCCAGAAACTAGCGCAACACTCTTCACCAGAAACTTGCGCACAAAACTACCAACTGCAACACGCACAACTGGCTCTCTGCAATTCTGAGAATGTGTATAATGAGAAACCGGCGCCCTGTATTTATAGTAATCTAGCAGGCTTACCGGGGCCGACTTCTCCTTCTGGGTACTAATTAATTCATATTAAATATATTTCTGCAACTGACATCTCGTCTAGGGTTTCCTTTACTTCTTTGCTTCCTTCCGGAATATTCTAATCTCGTCATAGGTCACAATAAAGGTTCATACCTCCCGAAGCTACCATAATATTAACACTCCCTCCTAGCTAGGGAGGTATGGTCTTGAGCACAACAGACCATTCAACTGGTAGCATCACGAGCACCGTCATTATTATCCAACTGGATAATCTCCTATGACAACTAGTACAATATCAATTGATAGAACACAACTGTGTCTATCCACGGTAGTACACAACTACTCAAATCGTGACACATAGTCATAAACAATGGAACATATCCACCACAGTAGTGTATCTCTATTGTCTGGAGACAGGTAGTCTCCATAACAATCATCTGATGCCAACCTGCACAGAAAAATATTGTTAAAATAAAAAATGAATCATCTGGGCCAATCTTTCACTCACGTCTGTGAGATATGAACGAATATCTGCCCTCAAAATAGAATAATGAGATATCTGGACTATTCTTCTCAAGCAAGGAAGAACAATTGTCCTGTCTTTTGAACCTGGACCATTCCCCACCCTGGGCCATTCTTCCTACACTAATCAAAGTGCACCCTGGAGAGAATGTATAAACCCTAAGGAATGCATGTCCCTGATTGTTGAGCATGGACCATTCCCCACCCTGGGCCATGCCTCCTACACTAATCAAAGTGCACCCTGGAGAGAATGTATAAACCCTAAGGAATGACTGTCCGGACCATTTCCTCTGTTAACCACAAGAGGAAAAGACTGTCCTGTATCAACCTCCAAAACGGACCATTCCTCATGTTAACCACAATGAGAAATCGTTGTCCGACGAGGCGGGCCAGTCTTCTTGAGTAACCCTCAAGAAGAGAGACTGCCCTAGACCACTCCCCATGTTAACCACAATGGGAAGTCGTTGTCTATGATACATCAGCAATCTGGACCATTTCCCATGTTAACCACAATGGGAAATTGTTGTCCGTCAGATATCTCAATCCACTTTCCGAACAGGAAAGAATCTGTCCAATCTGGACTATTTTTCAATCACAAAGAGAAATGTTTCAATAATATTTTTAAGTGCTCCCTCCTAACCTGGAGAGTCTTCCCTTTCAGCTAAGGGAGTTATTTCCACGATCCCCATCTTCTCTCGGAAATATGCAAACTTTATTCTAGATAGAGGTTTTGTCAAAATGTCTATTGTCTGCTCGTCAATGGGGATATATTCGAGCTTTACCTCTCCTTCCTGGACTTTATCTCGAATAAAGTAGTATTTGATCTCAATGTGTTTCAACCTTTCATGAAACATGGGTTGTTCTGATAATCTTATACAACTATGATTATCACAATATGTTATGGTCGATTCTGGAATCTGATCAAATAAATCGGAGATTAACTTCCTTAACCATATTGCTTCAGTGCATGTTTCACATGCTGCCATATACTCTGCTTCTGTTGTGCTGAGTGCGACAGACTTTTGTTTCCTGCTGCCCCAAGATATCATAGCGGAGCCCAAGATGAAACGCATACCTGAAGTGCTCTTTCTGTCCTCTGCACTTCCTGCCCAATCTGAGTCTGTGAATCCATGAAGCTGTATATTGCTGGATGCGGTATATCTCAAACCATAGTTTATTGTTCCACGAATATATCTTAATACATGCTTTGCAGCTATCCAATACTCATGTCTTGGTTCCACCTGGAACTGGCTTAGTGTATTCACGGCAAAGCAAATGTCTGGTCGAGTATTTACCAAATACATCAATGACCCAATTAGTTGTCGATATAGAGATGGATTTACCAGATCAGAATCTGGAACTTTCACTTTTATTATATCCGCATTCATAAGAGTGTCCATGGACTTACAATCCATCATTCCAAATTTCTAAAGGATCTTTATTGCGTACTTTCCTTGTCCAAGGAATACTTCACCATGCTTCTGCCATACCTCTAGTCCCAAGTAATAATGCATGAGACCTAGATCTTTCATATCAAATTCAGAAGCTAATTCCTTCTTGCACTGGATAATGAGAGACTCTTCACCTATTATGAATAGATCGTCAACATATAGTAGTAGGATTACAGGTGCATTGTCTACGACTTTATAGTAAAGGTTTGGATCTGCATGGCTCTTGGAGAAACCAAGTCTCGTTAGATAGTTGTCCATTCTAGCATACCAAGCCCTTGGAGCTTGCTTGAGTCCATATAGAGCTTTCTTCAATCTGCAAACGTGAGTGTCTCTAGAATGTACCTCAAACCTTTGAGGTTGGTCAATATATACTTCTTCTTCAATAGCTCCATTGAGGAAAGTTGTCTTTACATCCATCTGATGTAAGTTCCATCCCATGGAAGCGGGCAAGAGATATGATAGCTCTGATGGAAGTATATCTAGCCACCGAAGCAAAGGTTTCGTCATAATCTTCTCCCTCCTTCTGGGAGAACCCTCTAGCTACGAATCTTGCCTTGTATTTATCCACGCTTCCGTCTGCTGCATGTTTGATCTTGTACACCCATTTTGAGGTTACCACCGATTTTTCTTTAGGTCTTGGTACGATTTCCCATACCTCATTTTTCATACTGGATTGATGCTCTTCCGTCATAGCTTCTTTCCATTGTTCCTTTTGAACTGCTTCTTCAAATGTGGTAGGTTCTTCATCTAGAAGCTTTGTCATGTATGCTACATTACTTGAGAATCTTTTAGGTCTTTTACTCTTTTTGAATGTTCCTTCTGGAACCTTGAGTTTTTCTGCGTCTTGTAAGGTAGCGTCAAGCCAAGCTGGTCTTTTCTTGGTCTTGAGTACGATATCTGAATCAATGTTTTCACATGGCTCCATAGGATGATCAGGTAGTTCCTGTCATTTACGTTTTTTGCGCTTTCTTCGTTAAGTTCTTCAATCTCTTCTTCTTCTAGAAGCTTCGTCATGTATGCTGCATAACTTGAGAATCTTTTAGGTCTTTTACTCTTTTTGAATGTTCCTTCTGGAACCTTGAGTCTTTCTGCGTCTTGTAAGGTAGCGTCAAGCTAAGCTGGTCTTTTCTTGGTCTTGAGTACGACATCTGAATCAATGTTTTCACATGGCTCCATAGGATGATCAGGTAGTTCCTGTCATTTACGTTTTTTGTGCTTTCTTCGTTAAGTTCTTCAATCTCTTCTTCTTCTATATTTTCTTCTATGGATTTCTTGAAGGCCATCTTCTCATTGAATGTTACGTCTCTGCTGACTTCGATCTTGTGTTATTCTGGAATATATATTCTATAAGCTTTGGATGAATCATCGTATCCCACGAATATCCCTTTCTTTCCTGAAGGTTCTAGTTTATTCCTCTTGTCCTTGGGAATGTGAGAGTAAACAGGGCATCCAAATATTCTTAGATTTTCCACATTAGGTTTCTTACCTGAGAAAGCTTCTTCTGGTGTCATGTCCTTCAATATACGATGAGGACTTATGTTCTGCACATATATTGTTGTCATTGTTGCTTCTCCCCATAAGAACATGGATAGACCTTGATCATTTAGTAAGGCTTTTATGGTTTCTTCGATAGATCTGTTCTTTCTTTCTGCTACACCATTTTGTTGAGGATTATGAGGAACAATCAACTCCCTCCTAATCCTTGTCGATTTGCAGAATGCAACGAATTCCTTTGATGTGTATTCTCCACCATTATCGGTTCTTAGCGTCTTGATCTTCTTATTCGTGAGATTTTCTATTTCTGCTTTGAACTCTTGATACTTGTTGAATACTTCGTCTTTTGTCTTGAGTAGATATAACCAAGTCTTTCTTGAATAGTCGTCTATGAAGATTACATAGTAAGAAGATCCTCCTAGAGATTTCATAGCATCGGACCACAAACATTTGAGTGTATTAGATCTAGAATCTCCTTAGATCTGTTGTTGCTACTTGGGAATGGTTTCTTGATATTCTTCCCAAGGGCACATCCCTTGCAGATTCCTTCATGTGTAGATTTCAATTCTAGTATTATTTCAACCATCTTTCTGAGAAAAGGTAATGCTTGATAGTTGATGTGAGCGCACCTTCTATGCCAAATCTCATTAGGGTTGACTTCATTATGTAGGAGAGCTTCTTCATTCTGTTCTAGTAGTCTATACAGATTTCCTTCACAACTTCCAATAACCCTAGCATTCTCTATGCTGGAGTCTTTATGCCAGGATAACACTTTTCCATCCACGAAAGCTATTATGTTTCCTTTGTCTTCTAGGCAAGATGTCGATACAAGATTCTTTTCTAAACCAGGTACATATAAAACATTGCTTAAGTGAACATAGTTACATGTTTTCATTTTGATGGAGGCTTGTCCAAATCCTTCCACGGGGTAAGTGGTTTTGTCTCCAAGCTCTACCTTGTACGAGGTCTTCTTCTCATTTA
>ML785301.1:379277-393136 GCA_009831015.1 Picea engelmannii | reverse complement strand
AGAAGCTCCACTATCGATTATCCACATGTCATCTTCAATCGTTCCGGTAAGTGCTGAGTAGTGTAAAAGACTGATCGTTTCACTCATGTCTTCGGTTGACTGGTAACTGGTCATGCCTTGATCCAAAACTTCAACTTCGTCGTTTCTATCTTCTGAGAGCGCCAAGAGGTGCGCTGAGTTAGGGCGCATCTGAATATCTTCTTTTTGAGCGAGATGCTCCATCGCAAGGTGTCGGATCTGAGATTAGGGTTTTTGCAAATGCTTCTGCTAGTAACCCTAGCAGCAGTGTCTTTGGAAGTTGCTCCTGCTAGTAACCCTAGCGACAATTCCTCAGCGAGCTCAATATCCTAGCGGCTATGCTTCCTTCCAGCGTTTAGACTGAATGAAGGAGGTGTGGGCCCATAACCTGTTAGAATATGAAAGATTGTGCTCGTTTTACCATTGACAATACCCTTGTCACCCAACCATAGGCCGAAGCCACCCTCCGAACACCTTGACCTTGACAGAGAAGAATATTGGTAGCAATCAATAGCCAAGCAAGGCTAATGCACCAGGCAAGAAAAGTAACCAAAGTTGATCAGATAGTCCCACCCAGAAACTGGCGCAACACTCTTCCCTAGAAACTTGCGCACAAAACTGCCAACTGCAGTGCGCACAATTGGCTCTCTGCAATTCTGAGAATGTGTATAATGAGAAACTGGCGCCTTGTATTTATAGTAATCTGGCAGGCTTACTGGGGCCGACTTCTCCTTCGGGGTACTAATTAATTCATATTAAATATATTTCTACAGCCGACATCTCGTCTAGGGTTTCCTTTACTTTTTTGCTTCCTTCCGGAATATTCTAATCTCGTCATAGGTCACAATAGAGGTTCATACCTCCCGAAGCTACCATAATATTAACACCATTCCATTGAGAATCCATGTGAACTTTGGCATAGAAGATTAGCCCACATCAACTACAAGGCATTACCGTATGTATGCAAGGCAGTCACAGGTCTACCAGAGCTAAATGTTGACCATGAAGGTGTGTGCAATGGATAAGCACAAGGGAAGAACATCAAGAACCCTTTTCCGAAGAGAGACAGTAAAGCAGAAGGAGTCTTAGAACCCATTCACTCAGACATGTGTGGACCAATGCCATCATCCTCCATCAATGGGTATGTATACTATGTATCTTTTATTGATGATTATTCTCGTAAGACCTGGGTTTACTTTTTGAAATCAAAAGATGAAGTGTCCAGTAAATTCAAGGAATTCAAAGCCTTGATAGAGAATCTTTCTGAAAGAAAGATCAAGATACTCAGGTCAGATAATGGAGGAGAATACACCTCAAAAGAGTTTGTAAACTATTGCAAAGATGTCGAGATTAAGAGGGAGCTCACCACTCCTTACAATCCTCAACAAAACAGTGTGGCAGAAAGAAAGAACAGAACTATAATAGAAGCAGTGAAGACCATGATCCATGATCAAGATCTTCCAATGTGCTTATGAGCAGAAGCAGCAAAAACAGCAGTGTATGTACAAAACCGATTGTCCCATAGTGCACTTGGGTTCAAGACCCCGAAAGAGATGTTCTCCGGAAAGAAGCCAAAAGTAAGCCATCTCAAAATATTTGGCTACCCAGTATTTGTACATATTCCGAAAGAGAAGAGAAACAAGTTGGACCCTTCAGGAAAGAAGGGAATATTTGTGGGATAATGTGAGGTCTCCAAGGCCTTCAGGGTTTATATACCAGGTCACCATCATATTGAGATCAACAGGGATGTGACCTTTGATGAAGATGCATCACTCAAGAAATCAAGAAGATGACAGCTTGAAGAAGTATATGAAGAAGAACCTGTAGCTCCCAGAGTTGCAAAATCAGTGAGAGAGGTTCCCAGAGTTGCAGAACCAGTGAGGGAAGTCATAGCTTCCCCTGATGAGGAAATTCTAGAATATCATGACATAGTAGAATTTCAAGAACCTCCTCGGATGACAATCTCCCATAAGAGAAAGCATGCTTGGGCTAGGGAGCTTATTCAAGATGGAGAGAAGTATGGTGTTCACGAAGGAACCACGAGTAAGGTGAAGAGACCTAAGTCATTCTCCAGTTATATGGCTTTGATGTGTGATCTCCTAGAGAAGGAGCCTACTTGCTTTGAAGAAGCCATTCAGAAGAAAGAATGGGCAGATGCCATGACAAAAGAATACCAATCCATAATAAAGAATGATGTATGGGAAATAGTTCCCAGACCGAAGAGAAAGGATGTGATATCTTCCAAATGGCCTTTCAAAATAAAACATGTTGTTGATGGAAGTATTGAGAAGTATAAAGCAAGGTTTGTAGCTCGTGGCTTTTCCCAGAAGGAAGGCATTGACTATGAAGAGACATTTGCTCTTGTAGCCAGATACACTTCGATCAAAACCATCATAGCCCTTGCAGCTAAAATGAAGTGGAAGTTACACCAGATGGACGTAAAGACAGCTTTCCTAAATGGTGTCATTGAAGAAGAAGTGTATATAGAACAACCTCGAGGATAGACAGTTTTCTGACGAGCTTGGGCTTTACCAAGAGTAAAGTTAATTCCAACCTCTACTTCAAGGTTATGAATGATGAGCCAATGATATTGCTGTTGTATGTGGATGACTTATTCTTAACTGGAGAAGAAAAGCTCATCACCGAATGTAAGAAGAAGCTCACTGCAAAATTTGAGATGAAAGACCTTGGCCTAATGCATTATTTCTTAGGTCTTGAGGTATGGCAGAGCCCAAAGAGGATCTTCCTTAACCAAGGGAAGTATGCAGTTGAAATCTTGAAGAGATTTTATATGTTGGAGTGCAAGTCCATGAATACACCCATGGAAACGAAGTTGAAGCTTGTGGTCAACACTTCATCAAAATTGATTGATGCCACGTTGTATAGACAGATCATTGGATCACTGATGTATCTGACGAACACCAGACTAGATATTTGTTTTGTCGTGAACACTTTGAGTCAGTTTCTAGTAGAACCCAGACATGTTCACCTAGTTGCTACAAAACATGTGATGAGGTACCTTAAGGGTACATTAGATTATGGTCTCAGTTATGATGGAGATCATGATTTCACACTGAGTGGGTACACTGATTCAGATTGGGCTGGAAGTGTCTCTGATAGGAAGAGCACTTCAGGATGTTGTTTCAGTTTGGGGTCAACCATGATCTCATGGAATCAAGCATTGCTCTCAGTACAGCGGAAGAAGAATGCATTGTTGCGTGTTCTGCCAGTTGTGAAGCTATATGGCTTCGTAAGTTGTTGACAGGTCTATTCGACCTAGAGATGGAAGCAACCATGATCGTATGTGATAACCAGAGCTGCATAAAGATGACAGAGAATCATGTATTTCATGACAAGTCAAAACACATAGAGATCCGTTACCACTACATCCGTGACATGGTGCAGAGAGGAGCCATAAAGCTCCAATATATTAGCACGGATGAACAGGTTGCTAATGTGTTGACCAAACCTCTATCTCGTGTAAAGTTTGAGCACTTTCGAGATAAGCTTGGTATAGTCCGAAAGGACCTCCCTCGAAAGGGGGAGTAGTGTTGTGTTGAGTTGCCAACCTAGTGTTGTGATGCCAGCCTCGTGCTGATGATATTCCAGCCTCGTGCTGTGTTGAGTTGTCAGCCTTGTGCTGATGATATTCCAGCTTAATTGTTGTGTGGTGTTGCCAGCTTAATTGTTGTGTTGTGATTCTAGCTTAATTGTTGTGTGGTGTTGCCAGCTTAATTGTTGTGCTGTGATTCCATCTTAATTGTTGTGTGGTGTTGCCAGCTTAATTGTTGTGTTGTGATTCCAGCTTAATTGTTGTGTGGTGTTGCCAGCTTAATTGTTGTGTTGTGATTCCAGCTTAATCGGTGCATGGTGTTGCCAGCTTAATTGTTGTGTTGTGATTCCAGCTTAATTGTTGTGTGGTGTTGCCATCTTAATTGTTGTGTGGTGTTGCCAGCTTAATTGTTGTGTTGTGATTCCAGCTTAATTGTTGTGTGGTGTTGCCAGCTTAATTGTTGTGTTGTGATTCCAGCTTAACTATTGTGTGGTGTTGCCAGCTTAATTGTTGTGATGATGTGCCATCTTAATTGCTGTGATAATGTGCCAGCTTAATTGTTGTGATGATGTGACCAGCCTCGTGTTGTAATGATGATGTATTAGTTTCATACTAATCCATGTTGATGCAGATGATGATATCATTCCAGCTCTCCGTTGTAAATGACGATGCGTATGATGAGAAAAACTTCCGATGATTTATAGATACGCCAGTCAGTGTTCCAAGATGTTGTTGATGATGTTGTCCTCTCTCTCGCCTGATGTTGTTGTAAAATACCCTTCTTGTTAAGGGGGAGTGTTGAAATATTGTAACTGCAAAGAGTATTCTAATTATTATTGATGTATTATTCATTAAGATCGATCCCCTTTTGCGGATTGATCATGTCGGGTATTGTAAATGACCAAATCCCCTTTTGCGGATTGGTCAAACCCTAATTGTAATAGGCAGAATGAGAAGTCGGCCCCAGAATATATTAAAGGTGGTTATAACCACCCAGAATAAGAAGTCGGCCCTACCAGTGAAAAGACACCTCCGTCCACACGTGCCAAATTGTATAAATAAGGAGGCTAGCACCTCATTTGGACACACACTCACTTGTTCATCAAAGCACAAGTTCGGAGCTGTAGTTGGAGAAGAAGGAAGAGAGAGAGACGCGCATTCTTGGGAGAGGAGTTTCTGTATTTGTTTGAGTTCTCTTGGCATTGTATTGGCTATCTATATTAAGGAAGTTTTTGCTGGGTTTTCTCCCCCATGAGGGTTTCCCAGGATAAATGATGTGTCTCTTGTGATTGTGTATTTCTCAGTGATCCTACTTATGCTATTGTTATCTATTGAAATGAAAAGAAACCTAATAATAGCTTAAACCTTAACATTTTTACCACCACGGAATTGAGATAAAAGGTTCTTCTAAATAAAGTAAGCAAACATTAGTCAGTAAAGGTTCCATGTTAATAAGATTTGCACTCACATTTAAGCCGTATGCGTTCCCTTATTATTTTTTTGAAGAACCTGATTCTTATATTATTAAAAAGGGATGCAGATGGAATGTACAGTCCAAATGTAAGAATAATTGCATAAGTGAAATGCAGTTTGCAGTTTTATGGAGATTGGAGTAATAATATTTTAAATTGAACTAATCCAAAGAAGAAGAAAAAAACAGAAATCAATGCAGGAAAGCAATTGAACAAGTCAACCATATTATGATCTGATTTCAGTATATCGACAAAAAGTTATAATACTAAAAAATGGGGGAAATGTTACAGGCTAGAATGGGGAGGGAACAAGCAATCTCTGTCATAAGATGAACCCCTACCTGAGAGAACTTAGAGTAACGTAATGGAGAGGGTGTTGGAGGAGGCCTCGTGATTGTCTGAGAAGTGACAGTTCCACCCCCATTAGAAGAAAGCGTAGCCATTGTTTCGATGCTTTTTTACCTGCATGGTAGAAGCAGATATGTAAATGTTTAACTGCATTTGAATAATGTAAAAATGGTAAACTAATGCACCCATATGTTAGTTCCAGAGTTGAAGATGGCATTTAGTTGGAGAGTTTATTAACATATAAAAGGTTTGCCATCACTTGTGACTAAAACATTGAAAAATGAAATCAGACAAAATGTATTTGTTCTGTTAGAATTTAGCAGTTAACCGGAAAGAAGATCAATAAATAGTTCCACTGTACTCTTAAAACTTAAAACCAAAGAGACTCGAGACAACCACGAATGAGGAACAGTTATGCTATACTTATCCCAACAATGGAGCGTAAAGTGTCTTTCCTCCACCACATCTAAGATAAGTTTGGGTAACAGTACATTAAGGGAGTATCAGTTCACAACTTTTCACACCCATTACTAGGATTTAGCTCAACCCAGTCAGCAGTGAATCCTTTATAGCGAATAGGAGTAGAATAAACCATTCAGATGTAAAACATTTAATTGTGGCTTAAAAATGTCAATGACAATTGCCACAAGAACTGTATATGTGTCTGTGTTTTCAACAAGGGATTCCCTATGCTGAACTTTTCGAGCAAATGCATGGATAAGCAGATCAACTGACTCGGTCAATTCCCCTTTGGTAAAATTAGTCATAATTGCACACCAATTCCAGGGATTTTTCAGCAGCTATTGGTATAGTACAATGTAACTAACAACATCGATACATCATAGCAAACACAGGTCCAATTTCATTCGAAACAACCAGCGTACATCTGAAGCAGATCTAACAAATCTTATAAGTTGTAAAACTCTGCAGCTGATCATGAAAGCGAATTTGCCAAAAAAAATACCAGGCAAGTGAATTCCAACATGATTGGGCTTTACTTTTAATATAGGCACAAGTTGAGATTCTACCCTAGGAAAGCAGGAAAATAAAGCATGCATATACTCAAAAGATGTAAATGTGATCTTCGTATTTAGAAGTAAATCGGATGACTCATATTTGAAAAGTATGGCTAGTACTTAACTCACACTCCAGCACTATAATTCCACCTAAGAAATCAGTTCACAAATAATTTAGAACAAACCAGTATCAAGAAGTGTCTAGGAGCCAATGGGGTGTTGATTCACTGGGGAGGCTGACCGAATGTTAAGCAGTCCACCAGCATTCCATTCTCGATGTAGCGTGCCTCACCGACATGAGATGAATTTCAAAGGAATGAGGGCGGATGTGAGTCCCAAGCACTTTTGGGGGAATAGATACCCCACCCCGCCTTAGCCCAAGAACGTCTGCTCTTTGCGGTGCAGTCCCTCAACACATGTTGCTTAAGCACTTCCAAAACAAAGTGTACAAAAAAAATAAACATATAACTTTACATTGGGGCTGGAGAAAAAGCTAAACCAGAGGACCGAATTCACACTGTTACCATCATTTTAACTTAGACCGAGCAAATCCGTCATATGAAGACAGTCAAGTTAATCTTATAGAAATGAAAAATGGACTTGAAAATTAACAAACATTTTTTTGACGGTGATCGTTTAAATCAGCAGAAATTGGCCGAAGACATGACAATGAGTGAACTAGTAATATTTAAAACGCATTATAATGAACAAATAAAATAACTGTGCAATTCTGGGGGCAGAAACGTTAATTGAACAGTAATAAAGCAAACAGCATCAAACACAGCAGCACAGACGCGATGAACTTAAAGCAGTATTCTACAACAGAATAAATTGCGATAAGTGTAATTTAAAATGTGTAACAATGAATTAATATATTTAAGACACAAGGCATTAATTTGCCGAAACAAGTCAGAAATACTCAGACCTTACATTTCAGTCGAGGCGAGCAGACAAATATGAAAAACAGAGTTTTCTTATAAAAAAATATAATGAATAGTTTAAAATTCTGGGATCAAAAGCTTTAATTTAGCTAAACGAAGCACGGAACTTCAAAAAAGCGTCGCAGTGAAATCAAACAAACAAAAAAGAAATTCGATTCACATATAATCATTCAAGCTCTTACTAAACCAAAAAGCAGATACTTCGGACAAAATTACCAGCAAATTTAGCGATTGATCGAACAATAAACGCGCGTGTCTCCGCTTCCGATGGCAAAGACGGACCTCTAAAAGAATATATTGCCTTAAATGGGCGAGAATCGAGATGCCTTTCTCGGCGATCCCGGTATTCGAATCAGGGCAAGGGCAGATCGCGGGTTCCAAACCCACCAACTAGCGAAGCCTTCCGTCTACGCAAACGGCCCTTTTTGGGAACGCGGACGTATTACCTTACGAAAATCGACGATACTCCTGCTGGCATGCACCTCGACCTACCGTTACAGCGCGCAATTGAAAAAAGGGAATTTACGCTCTAAATTTGGTACCATTCGACGATGCCGTCATATTTAAGAAATTTATATGGCGGGGCCAATTTGGCGCTACATATGGAGGTACTTGGGCCATTATTACCATTGGCGCTTTAACTCCGGTAACAGTCCATTTGGTGCACGAAATATGGGTTTTGAATTATGCCCTCGCTGAGCTGGCAGTCACATCTTGATGCTGAGCTGGTAACCAAATTTTGTTTTTTATTTTTATTCTGATGTGGTGGGTTCGGAGTCTATCCTTAAGAGACATGCTCTGGCCTTTTATTTTCTTATTTTAATTTTGAGACGGTGGAGTTTGCTCTCACTCCTTAATCTCGCCGTCATTAAGTATGGATTACTTAATCGGATTTGGTGTTGTGTAAACTTTTTACATTTTGGTATTTTTCATCTATGTAAATTTAGGTCAAATTTTAATATTTTTGTTATTTAAAATGTATTTCTGAATGTAAAATTAAATAGATAATATATCTGGAAAAAGAGTCCAAATCTAAAACATAGAACATTCACTGCAATCTGATTGTGGTGATAGAGTGTTCAGTGATTTATTATTAGATCAGATGGTATACAATTTGCGTATAGAGCATTAAATGCTTTGTAGTTGGGTGTTTATTGTTTGTCATTTATAAGTTTTAAATTTTTCACTGTGTTGAATAAGTAATTGGGTTATGTGTAAAGTATAAAATGATTTTTTATTTAAGTATGTAGGTTTTCAGACTTGAAACAAGCACTGCATGGCAGCGTAGTCCCTGTCAGGCTGGAAGGGGAGTAAATGCGTGGGTTGCAAGTTGCAGTGCATGTGGTATTCATGCAAATTTAGTATTCCCGAATTAGTTTGATTTGGAATTTATCAAAAATTATTAATGTGTGGTACATGAAGGAAGGTTCTAGGATCTTAGTTTGATAGTATATGAAATATTTAATACACAATCAATGTAACCCAACAATTACGGAGTGGCAGGTCGGCGGACTCGCGGGTTCACATTTCTCATTTTTTATGGCTAGCATGTCCGTGAAATACATTTTGCACCCAACACTTCCGCCATATACATTTTGCAACTAAGAATTATGTCATATACATGAGACAATAATTTATACAAAGCTACAACATTGTAGCAAGATTTATAGTAATTTGTATAATGCTGTAAAACTTGATACATTTTGCAGGGAACAATTACGAAGTTGCGGGTTGGCGGAGTCGCAGGTTCATACTTTTCATGTCCAGTGTGTTATGTGAGATACATTTTGGATCGAAGACTTCTGTCATATACATTTTGCACCGAACAATTCCGTCATATACATAAGACTGAGCAATTTATAGAATATTATAACATTTTATGGAGATTTATAGGAATTTATATAATGTTATAACATGTTTTACTCAATGAATAGTATAAACAATTATGTAAATTTTATTCAATATTTTTTTTGTTTATAAGTAAGATTGTATAAAATTCTGTGAAAATGAAGGACTACAGAGAATTTCCATTGTTTCAAGTTGTAAACAGTGAGCTGCCCCGAGGGGAAACCAGCTTAGCTAACCGAAGCGCTTCATAACTGAAGACTAGACTATTACTGACGCAAAACAGTTCAAAAGTCTGGCCCATAAGGGTGGTCGTTACAACTATTGAAAGTGTAGAGAGCATAACTATAATAACCATGGACAAATGCATGAAAGGTCGTCATGCACATGACAAAACAATAGACAGATCACCGGTAGGGGCTGTAGTGCAGCGACGCGAGCATGCAGAAGGCGACGAATGTCGTGTCCCTAAGAGGAGGCGACTCGTCCTCGAGTGGTGTATGATCCAGTTGCATGGAGTCCTCCGTCTGTGATGGCACGTGCTCTTCCTTCTTGACCTCCTCCGGGCATGATGGAAATCTCTGATGGTCGAGGTCTGCCTGTGCGTGGACCAAAGTTTCCAGTGCCAACACTGGTGCCGAGGTAGATGATGGTTGGGTTCTTGCTGCTTGGGCTGCCTCTACTGGGAGGTGATGACCACCCTATAACGCGAAGAGCAACTGCAGGAGTTGAGAGGCTTTGTCGTCCAGGGTCTCGAGGTGGAACCGAAGGTCGTCCATGTCCCGACACAGGTCGAATACCAGGCTTTGCACTAGTGCAAGGGATGTTTGTCACTCGCATTTTGGGTCAGCGTTGGAACCGCCACGAGATTGGGGTTGTCGTCGGGAATTTTGATTGGCTTCTGGACCATCGATCTGAAATTGGGCGTGGTGAGCTTGGTCCTCAAGCAACTGGGTGGCCGGAGAGTTGGGAGGAGCCAAAGGGCCTGGATGTGAAACAGGTGTCAAATTGCCTAAAGGTCCTGGGTTGTAGTCCAGTGATGCCCCTGAGCAGTCCAACCCCTCCATTTTGTTGGCAAGAGATGCAAGAAGGGGCGAGAGAGAAGCGGGAATTTGAGTCGACTACGTCAGGGAGGAGGACAAGGTGGCCGAAAAGGAAGAGGATAACAGGGAGGGAGCAGGCAGAGGACGGAGGACCAGGCGGGGTCGGTTTGGCTGGTAAGGTGGCCCGCGTTTCAACTTCCCTCATAGCCATGGCATCTCCGGGACAATGGGAGAGCGAAAATGCACTAGGAACAAAGCAGGAGAGGATAAAAGCAGAGCAAGGAAAGGGTGGGCAGGAGGCCGAGGTCTGAGAAGAAAAACCAAAAAAGAATGAGCCATCTGGAGTTGCTGGAGCAATTGAAATAGGATGGGGAGCTGGTGAGGTTCCATAAATGGCCGCATGCACACAGTAAAGGCCCAGCGAGGGTGTTGGTCCGTCGAAGGGATGCGAAGGCAGAGCAGGGCACATAGAGAGTAATGGCGGCCTCTCTCGAGCAAGTTGAATTTAAAGTCATGAGGCAGGTGGGAGGGAGTGGCACGTGGCCGGCGCCACGAAGGATCGCTCTTGGTTGCTCCGCTCAACGTGTGTGGTCAACTACGACCCCATCCGCGGGAAAGGGAACAAATGCGACGGACTACAGACACGTGGGCGGGAAGTTGTAGTACATGAATACGTGGGAAAAAACATGAAAAAAGTAGTGGTGATATCTGTTACATAGGTTTGTTCACAAAAAACAGGAAAAAAAGTGGCATTCTTGACATAGTTTTCTTTAAAAGAAGATCGTGGACACAATAGAAATTGAAATTACATATGTTTTACATACACTCGTGGAAAAAAAACACTAAAAAATAGTAGTAACGTCTGTTACATAGGTTCGTGGAGAGGAGCACAAAAAAATCTAGCATTCCTGAAATAGGTTTTCTTAAAACAAGGGTTCCTGGACACAAGAACTTGAAATTTATGAAATTAAAGGTTCTTGGACAACATAAATTATACATACCAAAGATGTAATTTTAGAAAGTAGATATTTACTTTTATACATACGAAATATGTACTTTTATAGAGTACAGGGATGACATTCTATGGAGCATGCACAGAGCCTTGAATTCATACTTAGCCAGTTTTTTGCATCTCGGGCTGGCGGGCTGAAAACTAGGCCACTATTGTTCCGTGGCCTACAAAGAATACCTAGAGTTCCGCGATATACAAATTGACAAACGTAGTTGGGGCTATTTGAATTGTAAAACATACTGGTAATGTCTGTTACATAGCTTTGTTGACAAAAAACACAAAAAAAATTAGCATTTATGTCTTGGTTTTCTTTAAAAGAAGGGATCGTGGTGATCCAGGTGGATATTGGTGGCCACCCACCTATTCCACATGGACCCCCACCATTGCTTCTTTCAGTTTTTCAGTTTCCGCACAGTTTACTATTTTTAGCAGTTTTTTCGGGTCCTAAACTTCCGAAGCCGTTTTGAGGCCTTAAACGACATTTTTTGGGAAAACGGGGAGCAACATGGATTATAAATAAATGTTGCTCAATAAAAAGTTGTAGTCCTCGGATATATCTTTCTAACGAGGTATGGAACGCGTCAAACGGAGATCGTATGCCAAAGTTGCGTCCCCGAGAAGTTGATGTACCAACTTACCCAAACGGGGCCCATAGTCTTGGTGTTTCATCTCCTGGGGTTAGGTCTTTGGATGTTTAGGGTTTTCCATTGTTTCTCAATAATAATAGGCCTTCGAGCCTCATTGTAACACAGTTCAGAGGCCAGTAGCCGCCACATCTCTTCTAAGAGATAAGCTACCAGCGCCCTAGCTAGTTTATTTCCATTATGTCTGTAAGCATATTTCAGTGATTTGTTATTAATGAAATGAAGTCTTATTTCCGCTGCATCTATGTGTTTGTGTGTATTTCTGTATTTCATTGTGTTCCTACATAAATACAAATCAGTGGTATCAGAGCGGTCTGCTCATTCTCGATCCTTCTTTGCATGTCCCCAACGAGATCGAGGTATAAGGAGTTGGGGCTCGATCTGGTTGAACCTTTGTAAGATCAGCCTCGCAAACCCCGACGACCACCCATGGGGGAAGAAAAGAAAGATGAGGGAGCAGGAGATCCTATCAAAATGTTGCTCGAGGAGGCCCTCGAGAAACAAAGGAACGCGGTGATGGACAACTTTGCCCAGATTCTTCAACGGATTCCCACTGGCGGCGCATCGACATCCAACAGCGACTCTGGAGGCGGCACTCCTTTTAAGGTACAAGTAAATTTTGACATTCCTATATTTGATGGCCAAATAGATGCAAATGTCGTAGATAGATGGTTGAATCTGTTAGAAGGATATTTCTCGGTTCATGACTTTTTCGACCGAGAAAAGATTATTTTCGCACTCCTCAAAGCCGCCCCCCATGTCAAGGACTGGTGGCAAACCTACTCGGAGCAAGAGGGCGAGGGAGAACCCTCTCTGTTCTCGGCCGCACCCACTTGCAATTCTTTCCAAGACACCATCAAGGAACAATATTATCCCGTGGGGAGCTATGAGGACAAATACATACAATGAACTACGCTGCGGCAACAAAGGGACCAAGATGTGCATGAGACAACGAATTTGTTTCATACCCTATGCACAAAGTTGGGTATCAAAGATTCAGAGAAACATTTGGTGTTAAAGTACCGCAGTTGTCTACAAAGATACATTCAGGAGGAAATGGAGTTCCTCGACATCTCCTTGCTTGGTGTGGCATACCAATATGTTGCCAAGATTGAGCAGAAGTTCAAACAGAAGAAGCGAGACTTTGGGTCTGCAAATCAGAAGCAAGGGAAAGGTACTCCCAAACCGCAGAACAAAGGACCAAGCCAAGGCGGGGCAGCCCATGACAACCCGCCAAAGCCACAAGCAAAGAACAACACCATGAAGCCAAAAAAGGACACGGGGAAGTGGTGTGAGTTCCATAAGAGCTCCACTCACAACACAAGTGAGTGTCGGGCCAAGCAGTCACTGGTAGCCGAGTTGAAGGCTTCTGAATCGGATGCATGCTCCGAATCTGAATCAGAACCTGACAAGGGGAATGACAGGGGGAAGCAAAATATCGATGCGGAACCCAATGCCACCGTTTCCACCACGAAAATCCAGAAGGAGGAACCAGAAGATCCAGAGGAGGCGGAGCATCTCTTCCATTCCAAGATGTGGGTAAAGGGTTCCCCATTGCAGTTCATTGTCGACAACGGGGGCCAGAAGAACCTCATCTCGGTAGAGGTCGTGAAGCGATTGGGCTTGCTGACCACAGCACACCCACAACCATACACCATCAGGTGGTTGCACCAAGGACGGGACCTCCGCGTCAGTCAACAATGTCGCCTTCCCTACAACATCAAGCCCTTCACGGATGAGGTATTATGTGACATTGCTACTCTTGATATTTCTGATGTATTATTAGGCCAACCATACTTGTGGAAGCGACATGTTGTGTATGAGTCCAGGCCTCGTGCTATTATTATCACTTTGGGCAATAAGTTGTACAGGATACCGGAGATAGCACCGCCTACCACCATCTCTTTGGTTACTGCAAAACAATGTAGTAAGCTCATTTCCAAAACCAGGAAATTTGTTTTCCTGAT
>ML785301.1:344543-375131 GCA_009831015.1 Picea engelmannii | reverse complement strand
GTTCCATGGCCTACAAAGAATACTCAGAGTTCCGCAATATACAAATTAACTAGCGGAGATCGGACTATTTGAATTGTAAAAATTAGTGGCAATGTCTGTTACATAGGTTTGTTGATAGAAAACGCAAACAAAATTTAGCATTCCTGACTTAGTTTTCTTTAAAACAAGGGAATATGGACAGAATAGAAATTGAAATTTATGAAATGAAAGGTTCCTGGACAAAATAATTTATACATAGAGAATATGTAGTTTTACAAAGCGGAGTCGTCATTCCACACTTAGCCAGTTTTGGATGGCGGGTTCTCGGGATGTCGGGCTGGAAATTGGGCTTCTATTCTTTCGTGCCCTACAAAAAGCACCAATAGTTCCGCGATATACAAACTGACAATTGGACTCACTGACTATTAGAATTTTAAGGGCATCGTGTCCAACAAATTTAGCATTGGGCCTCTCATGTTCTGTGGCCTACAAAGAATACCTAGAGTTTCACGATATACAAATTGACTAGCAGAGATCAGACTATTTGAATTGTAAAAATCAGTGGCAATGTCTGTTACATAGGTTTGTTGACAGAAAACGCAAACAAAATTTAGCGTTCCTGACTTAATTTTCTTTAAAACAAGGGATCGTGGACAGAATAGAAATTGAAATTTATGAAATGAAAGGTTCCTGGACAGAATAATTTATACATACAGAATATGTAGTTTTATATAGAATAATTTATACATATAGAGTTCCGCGATATACAAATTGAGAAGCGGAGTTGGGGCTATTTGAATTGTAAACATACTAATAATGTCTATTACATAGGTTTGTTGACAAAAAACACAAAAAAAATTAGCATTCCTGACTTGGTTTTCTTTAAAAGAAGGGATCGTGGATACTAGAAACTGAAATTTATGAAATGAAAAGGTTCCTGGACAGCATAATTTATACATACAAAATTTAATTTTACAAAGCGGAGCCTTCATTCCATACTTAGCCAGTTTTCGGATGACGGGTTCTCGGGATGTCGGGCTGAAATTTGGGCTTCTGTTCTTCCGTGCCCTACAAAAAGCATCGATAGTTCCGCGATATACAAACTGACAATTGGACTCCCGAACTATTAGAATTTTAAGGGCATCGTGTCCAACAAATTTATTATTGGGCCTCTACTGTTCCGTGGCCTACAAAGAATACTCAGAGTTATGCGATATACAAATTGACTAGTGGAGATCAGAGTATTTGAATTGTAAAAATTAGTGGCAATGTCTGTTACATAGGTTTGTTGATAGAAAACGCAAACAAAATTTAGCGTTCTTGACTTAGTTTTCTTTAAAACAAGGGATTGTGGACAGAATAGAAATTGAAATTTATGAAATGAAAGGTTCATGGACAGAATAATTTATACATAGAGAATATGTAGTTTTACGAAGCGGAGCCGTCATTCCATACTTAGCCAGTTTTGGATGGCGGGTTCTCGGGATGTCGGGCTGGAAATTGGGCTTCTGTTCTTCCGTGCCCTACAAAAAGCACCAATAGTTTTGCAATATACAAACTAACAGTTCGACTTGCGGAGTATTAGAATTTTAAGGGCATCTTGTCCAAAAAGTTAACCATTACCGAAATAGTATTCTTTACATATGTTTTACATACGGTCGTGGACAAAAACCACAAAAATAGTAGTAACATCTTTTACATAGGTTCATGGAGAAGAGCACAAAAAAAACTAGCATTGTCGAAATAACTTTTTTTAAAACAAGAGTTCTTGGACACAAGAAATTGAAATTTATGAAAGTAAAGGTTCCTGGACAGCATAAATTATACATACAAAAGATGAAATTTTATAAAGAAGATATTTACTTTCATAGATACGAAATATGTACTTTATAGAGTATGGGGATGACATTTTATAGAGCATGCACAAAGCCCTGGATTCATAATTAGCCAGTTTTTTGCATCGCGGGTTCTCGGACTGTCGGGCTGAAAAATGGGCCTGGGTTGTTCCGTGGTCTACAAAGAATACCCAGAGTTCCGCGATATACAAATTGACAAGCGGAGTTCGGACTAGTTCAATTGTAAAAAATAGTGGTAATGTCTACTACATAGGTTTGTTGAGAAAAAACACAAAAAAAAATTACCATTCCTGACTTAGTTTTCTTTAAAAGAAGGGATCATCGACACAATAGAAATTGAAATTTATGAAATGAAAGGTTCCTACACAACATAGTTTATCGATACAAAATATGTAATTTTACAAAGCGGAGCCCTCATTCCATACTTAGCCAGTTTTTGGATGCTTCTTAAAACAAGGGTTCCTCGACAAAAGAAATTGAAATTTATGAAATTAAAGGTTCCTGCTCAGCGTAAATTATAAATACGAAAGATGCAATTTTATAAAGCAGATTTTTACTTTCATAGATACGAAATATGTACTTTTTATAGAGTATGGGGATGACATTTTATAGAGCATGCACAGAGCCCTAGATTCATACTTAGCTAGTTTTTTGCATCGCGGGTTATCGAGTTGTCGGGCTGAAAAATGGGCATGTGTTGTTTTGTGGTCTACAAAGAATACCCAGAGTTCTGCGATATACAAATTGATAAGTGAAATATGTAATTTTACAAAGCGGAGCACTCATTCCATACTTAGCCAGTTTTTGGATGCCGGGTTCTCGGGATGTCGAGCTAAAAATTGGGCTTTTGTTCTTCCCTGTCCTACAAAAAGCACCGATAGTTTTCGCGATATACAAACTAACAATCGGACTTGCGGACTATTAGAATTTTAAGGGCATCATGTCCAAAAAAATGTAGCATTCCCGAAATAGTATTTTTTACATATGCTCGTGGACAAAAAACACAAAAAAAATAGTAGTAACGTCTGTAACATAGGTTCGTGGAGAAGAGCACAAAAAAACTAGCATTCCCGAAATAGCTTTTCTTAAAACAAGGGTTCCTGGACACAAGAAATTGAAATTTATGAAATTAAAGGTTCCTTGACAGCATAAACTATACACAGCAAAGATGCAATTTTATAAATCAGATATTTACTTTTATACTTACGAAATATGTACTTTTATAAACTATGGGGATCACATTTTATAGAGCATGCACGGAGCCCTAAATTCATAGCTAGCCAGTTTTTTTGGCATCGCGGGTTCTCGGGCTGGCAGGCTGAAAAATGGGTCTCTGTTGTTCCGTGGCCTACAAAGAATACCCAGAGTTCTGCGATATACAAATTGACAAGCGCAGTTCGGACTAATTCAATTGTAACAACCTCTGTGGCAAGCAGTGAGCAGGACAACTGATAAAGATAAAATAGTGAACACAATTTTATGACATTTATGTAGAAAAAATAATAAAACGTCTTACATATTCCTGTAAATTTAAAGAAACACACACACACACACACACATATATACATGAAATATGATATGTGAAATTTGAATGAGTGATTTACCGCATATGTAATTTTGAAAATGACCAGGTAGGGAAAAATATACATAATTTATACATACAAAATATGTAATTTTACAAAGTAGATATTTATATTTATACGTACGAAATATGTACTTTTATATAGTATGGGGATGAGATGTTAAAGAGCATGAACAGAGCCGTCATAGCATAATTTGCCAGTTTTTGGATAGCGGGTTCTCGGGATGGGGGGCTGAAAATTGGGTTTTTTTGTTGTTCTGTGTCCTACAAAAAAGCACTGATAGTTTCACGATATACAAATTGACAATCAAACTTGGGCACAATTTCAATTTTAAGGGGCTCATGTCAAAAAAATTTAGTATTACCGTACTTTTTTTACATAGGGTCGCGGACAAGAAAGCACAAAAAAAATAGCAGCGACGCCTGTTACATAGTTTAGTGGAGAAAAGCACAAAAAAAATCAGCATTGCCAAATTAGGTTTCCTTAAAACAAGGGCTCCTGGAGAGAAGAAATTGAAATTTATAAAGTTAAAGGTCCCTGGAGACCATAAATTATACATACGAAAGATGTAATTTTAAAAAGCAGATATTTACTTTTATACATAAGAAATATGTACTTTTATAAACTATGGGGATGAGATTTGATAGAGCATGGATGGAGCCCTAAATCCATAGTTAGTCAATTGTTGGATCGTGGGTTCTGGAGCTAGCGCGCTGAAAAATGGGCCTATGTTGTTCCGTGGCCTACAAAGAACACCCAGAGTTCAGCGATATACAAATTCATAATCGAAGTTCAGACTATTTGAATTATAAGGGCCTTTGTCAGAAACATTCTAAAGGACAGGTGGCATCAGAAAGGAAGATAATTGAAATAAAATAAACATAATGTCTTCACATTCAACATAGCTGAAGAGAAAATGGTAGCAACACATAAATATATGAGAAGACAAAAGAATAGTTTTATTTCGAAAATATGGAAAAAAGAAGACTTTGTTACATATTCCTGGAAATTTAAATGTGTTTGTCATATAGATTGGGATTGGGGCTTGAATGTAGCAGCTCCCATCGGACTATTTTATGATAACTGAATCGCTCTGTGATATCAGTGGCACCTGCTTCTCCATAGAAGAGTGTTGGAAAGTTCATTTTCTCAACGAATCTATCCTTGAATTCCATGCACCAATGTCTCAACACGCGTTTCATTCTCTGATTCATCACTTGTATCAAATTCAATAAGATTTTCGAAAGTGTCTGTAGAGTTGTTATTCTCTTCTACAAGAACATTGTTCCAGTTGTCATTTATACAAATGTTATGTTCTTTGTACAGGGCCCTCGAACATAATTCCTTTAATGCTTTCATAACAGCATGCACAGGCACTTTGTCTGTTTGATATGCATTTTTGTATCGCAAGCGTCTTTTCAGAGGCATGACAATTGTCAATGTATTGTTAATGAATTGTGGCAAGAGTCTTTGTACAACATGTACTTGAACAAGCACATTAATAATTGATCCTGTTAAGCCCATCTAGAGTCCTTTATAGCCCCAAGGCCTGATTCCAGTAAATGCAATTCGGAGACAACCAACTCTCTCCTCAAGTTCCGTAAGCGCACTTACATCTGGTAGTGGTGCATTACATCTTATTTGGCCAGGCGTTGGGAGTTGTGGCAGTTTTCCATGTTGAGGCGACTGTTTGCATGGAAGACAAATTTTGCCACTCGAAAATGTTTTATCGTGCGCTATCAACTAGAAGTATTATGCTTGCAAAGCAGCCGTGAAAGACTTGTTGTTTTTTGAGAAATTCAGTTGCTCACAAATTGCACATGCAATGGAAGGAGTATCTTTAATTTCTTTCATGTACGTCTGTGTTGCATTTTTCTTTCACAGGGAAGTATGGGTGGAAACTGTTTCCTAGTTTTCATTGCTAATAGTCCATGGTGTTGCTGCTAGCGCACGAAATGTGACGGTTGCATGAGCATTCTGGGATATGTGAGCGCACATGTTTATGTTATTTTCTGCACTGACAAGTTTCTTTAGATTCTCATATGTGGATTTCTCTCTAATAGGAAGCGTGGCAATGTATTTCTTTCTCTCGCTCATGACCTTTTTCAAGTTGTGGTAACTTAGTCTATGTTTCTTGCCCAAGGGCACGATGAGCTGATGGCAATTGCAATGAATTTCGCTCTGACCCAGGTGTTGATAATGTAGCCTATGTTTTTTGTTCAAGGCCTGTGTGGCCTCATCACAACTGGGATGAATTTGACGCATAGTTTTTTTCAAGTTCTGATAACTTATTCTAGGTTTTTTGTTTAAGCCTTGTATGAGCTCATCACAACTGTAATGAATTTCACACATCGTTTTTTTGTTCAAGCCCTCTATGGCCATATCGGACCTAACAAGAGTTTCATTCTCACTAAAAAGCATTCTGCACGTATGTAGATTCGATGCGGTTTGGGTGGCATGGGCATCCAACCCTGAACCACGGATATGTCAAAGCAAAGGTTCATAATGGATATGTGTTGTATATGTTTTCAACGATAAGATGTCAAATGTTCGATCGTAATTTGAATCAGTAAACCAAGAATGGACAGTGCTATCTGGCAACACCGACCAAACCTGGAAATTTACTCTGAATATCATAGACAACCATTGGAAACAGAAACTGCAACCCTCCACGTTCCATTTTTCATATGAAAGCACCATGTTTACAAGGTATTCCTGCCAAGTTCCAACTGCCGGCATATTTTCCAAGAGATATGGCAAAAGGTGTTGATGCAAGAACCTAAAAGCTTGTTGGCTACCGCCTACAATTGCATTGAAAAATGACTGCACGGTGTAAAGCCGCAGCGAATGCACATCAAAATCCGCTGCTACCAAACAACAAATTTCATTAAACAGACTATCTCCACAGTTAGACACAACATTTGTTGCCACCTGTAAACCATGGCTATCTATGTGATGCATAATCCGTTCCCATTGCGATTCAAGGTCTTTGCAAAAGAAGGACAAGTAAATATGACGTATTTCAACATTGCACATGGACATGTTCCTGTACAGGAGTGGTTCATAATGAACATTGAGACCATTGGCGTCATGGAACAAGATGCAATATGGATTGCCAGAGGCACCTTTGTTGAATAGTAGATATCTTCTTTTTCTTGTCAATGACCATATTCCAACCAATATATTGAGCCAGTTAGACAACCATCGTATACAAAATGTGTCTCCCCGGAGTCCCCTTTCATGTGTAGGCACAGCTGCAGATGCAAACAACCGCATCTTTGAAAAATATGTAGCGACATCATGTATTCCGTGCAACTGCCGAAGAAAATCAGATCCTAGTTCATATTCATAGGAGTTCAATGCTTCCGCGTTGCCATTTTTTAAACAGGCCAAGAAATAATCTATCAATCCATTTCCCAGCTCGGTCGATGAATACCCAAAATGCAGCAGAACCTGGAATGTATCAAAAAGGAAATCCCCTGCAGTATACGAGAATGCATCGAATCTAAAGAGGCCATTGCTATGCAAAGCCATGTCAATGCTGCCATGTGTAATGCATTGTTTATCTATTTCATACGACTCAACATATATTACTTCTTCCATCCCCTCAACTCTGATTTTGAAGGTGTTTGTTAGATACTTTCAGTTTCTCTGAAAACAGAGAAAAGGGTGAAAAAAAAAATAGCACCCAAAAAAAAAAGGAAAGCAAAATAGGAAAACCACAAGCCCAAAACTGGTCACAAAACAGAAGAAAGAGYGCAAATAAATAACACCATAAATTTACTGGGYAGAAACACAACAGGTGGGCCCAGTTTTTCGACCCACAAAATAAAATCTTTCCCTGCGTCTACAACTATTTTTTGGGAACCCCTTCGCATTGCAATTTTCCAAACAGCTATGAACGCCRCTGCCGGCATATGAAGACGCATGGTTTCCAGGAACATAAATTAAGAGCACAGACAAAGATCATCTGCAACTGCAACTGCAGGAACTCATCTTTGCAAATTTGAATCAAACAAAAACAACAATCCTGGAACGAACCAAYGAAGAAGCATCGACCACTGGAGCAGYGATGCCGACCATAAATAAATAGAACAAAATTGTATCCCAAGGCATTTGCACAATAAACATTCAAACTGTCAGGTAAACACTTAAGATTTCTAGGACCATCCAAGGGCCTAGCCCTATACAAACATTCAAGAAAAAATGCAGCGTGGCAGATCTGTTCTCTCGAAACCCGCAAGAATAAAACAAAAAACAAGCATACTAATATGGTAGACAATATATTTTAGCTAGCAGGAATTGCTAAAGGAAACATTCGAACTAATGCTAGCATTAATCCACCTTCGACCATTGCATAACAAAATATATGATTCTAAAAGACCATATACGATGAAATACTTTGGATATGCCAACGTATATAACATTGGGAATAACGAAGCCATGAAAAAGACCTCCAACCCGTTGTCCAATCACATCTTTACAAAGATGGTACTTTTTATTATATAAAAATCAACGGAAGATGTCTGACTACCATCAAAAAAATGGAACGAAACTATATTCCAATGCACTTGTAAAATAAACATTTAAGACTGCCAGAGTTGTTAGGTAAACACTTAAGACTGCCAGGACCGTCTAAGGGCCTAGCCCTGTTCAAACATTTAAGAAAAAATGCAGCATGGCAAGCCTCCTCTCTCGAAGCACGCGACAATAAAGCAAAAACCAGACATAGTAATATGGTAGACAATGTATTGAAGCCAATAGGAAATGCTTAAAGAAACATTCGAACTAATGCTAGCATTAATCCAGCTTCCACCAATGCATAAGAAAATATATTGTTCGAAAATACCTTATACGATTCAAATACTTTGGATATGCCAACAAATATAACATTGGGAATAGCGAAGCCGGCAATAAGACCTCCAATCTGTTGTCCAATCAGATCTTGACAAACATGGTACTTTCTATTATATAAAAATCGATGTTTTCACTTCCCTTGTTCCAACAATAGATAATATACAAATATTTATGGTCAATGCACAATTTAATACCAGGTCAACGATTTATCGATCACTATAGTCCCTCTTTGCCTACGACAGGGACTACAGCAAAATCCACAAGCCCAAAACTAGGCACAAAATAGAAGAAAGAACGCAAATAAATAACACCATAAATTTACTGGGCAGAAACACAACATGTGGGCGCAGTTTTCCAACCCACAGAATAAAAAATTTCCTTGCGCCTACAACTATTTTTCGAGAACCCCTTCACATTGCAATTTTCCAAACAACTATGAATGTCATTGTCGGCATATGAAGACGCATGGTTTCCAGGAACATAAATTAAGAGCACAGACAAAGATCATCTGCAACTGCAGCTGCAGGACCTCATCTTTGCAAATTTGAATCAAACAAGAACAACAATCCTGGAACGAACCAACGAAGAAGCATCGACCACTGGAGCAGCGATGCCAACCATAAAAAAAATAGAACAAAACTGTATCCCAAGGCATTTGCACAATAAACATTCAAACTATTAGGTAAACACTTAAGACTGTCAGGACCACCCAAGGGCCTAACCCTGTACAAACATTCAAGAAAAAATGCAGCGTGGCAGATCTGTTCTCTCGAAACCCACAAGAATAAAACAAAAAACAAACATACTAATATGGTAGACAATGTATTTTAGCTAGCAGGAATTGCTAAATGAAACATTCGAACTAATGTTATCATTAATCCACCTTCGACCATTGCATAACAAAATATATGATTCTAAAAGACCATATACGTTGAAATACTTTGGATATGCCAACATATATAACATTGGGAATAGTGAAGCCATGAAAAAGACCTCCAACCCATTGTCCAATCACATCTTTACAAAGATGGTACTTTTTATTATATAAAAATTGACGGAAGATGTCCAACTACCATCAAAAAAATGGAACGAAATTGTATTCCAACGCACTTGTACAATAAACATTTAAGACTGCCAGAGTTGTTAGGTAAACACTTAAGACTGTCAGGATCGTCTAAGGGCCTAGCCCTGTTCAAACATTTAAGAAAAAATGCAACGTGGCAAGTCTCCTCTCTCGAAGCACGCAACAATAAAACAAAAATCAGACATAGTAATATGGTAGACAATGTATTGAAGCCAGCAGAAAATGCTTAAGGAAACATTCGAACTAATGCTAGCTTTAATCCAGCTTCCACCAATGCATAAGAAAATATATGAATTGAAAATACCTTATACGATTCAAATACTTTGGATATGCCAACAAATATAACATTGGGAATAGTGAAGTCGGCAATAAGACCTCCAATCCGTTGTCCAATCAGATCTTGACAAACATGGTACTTTCTATTATATTAAAATCAATGTTTTCACTTCCCTTGTTCCAACAATAGATAATATGCAAATATTTATGGTCAATGCACAATTTAATACCAGGTCAACGATTTATCGATCGCTATAGTCCCTCTTTGCCTATGGCAGGGACTAATAAGTAATTGAGTTATGTGTAAAGTATAAAATAATTTTTTTATTTAAGTGTGTAGGTTTTCACAGTTGGACATAATAGTGCAAGTATTTTCTCAATCTCACATGTAGTATAATATTTGTATTATAATATTCGTATTATGATAATTTAATTAAATAAAAGTATTTATAATTAATGGTTTACAAGATTTAAATGTAATAACGTTGTGTGAGAAGTGAGAAACCTATCTTTTGAAAAACATTATTTTGGATGATTATACCTAACAACCAAACAAATCCAAGGTGACTAAAATCATAGTTCACAAGGTCTTAGTTTTAGGTTGTTGTGTATGGGTGCTAGAAAGGTGTTAATTGTGACATGCAAGCAACATTGCAAATGCCTCAATGCAAAGGCATAGTGAAAAGAAGGATCTTTAAGAAGTAGCAAAAGCAAAGGGCACACTTCTACCTAGCATGTGACATAATGGCATTAGCAACACCAACAACAATGGTAGTTTAGTGTTATGGAGCAAAAGCAAAGAGTGGAGCATGCTATGATTGGGAAAATGTTGGTAAGGTCACGATGATTGGAGGATTTTTGTTGACTATTTGACAAAATGTATGAAGGCACTGAGAGGAAGCCCACCAAATGTTTGACTAAATGTCAATAAGAAAGGTTTGGCTTTTGTATGCATGAGGAGATTTCAAAGTTTCGTAAAACCCTATCTAAGAAAACCATCACTAAGTAGGTGGAGAGCTCAAAGACTGATCACAATGTGAAGGTCAAAATCAAGACCAAGGATGAGATCTTCCTTCATCGGTGGTAACAAATAACATAGGCCACATTATTGGAAAGTATTTGCACCTTGGCATATTATAACATTTAGAAGGAATTAACCCTTTCCCTAATAATTTGTCTTCATGGAGGGGTTCTCACTAGAGGAATAACTTCTTTAAAGCTTTGCATATTACCCCCACCCAAGGCGATGAAAATGGAAAACCTTCGAACCCTAGGTCCTTTAAAGAGGTTGCTCAAAACAGAACCTCCTATTCTTTGGATTTCAAGGCTCCTCAATTGGGGATTTTCATTGTATAAAGATTGCACGGGATCTTCACTCTATGAGCCTATGACATAGCACGTGTGTTTGTGGGATATTAAAGAATACCCTTAATTTCACCAGATATTAATAAATACCTCCCAATATTCTTTTGTTGGACCCCCTCTCAATACATCTTTCCAATAACAATTAAAAAAAAAAAAAACTATTTTTACTATATACCCCCTTTTATATCCCCAATACCTATAAACCCCCTCATACCTTGCATCCCCCTCAATACCTAAAATATAAAAACTTTATTTTTCACAATTTAAAAAACCCCTTTATGAATGAATGTGATAAGATATCGGTCAACAAGGTGAAGCTCACGTGAAATATTGGAAGATAAGACTCCTCACTCGGGGCCTATCTGTTAGAATATAATGGATGTGCTCGTTTAACCATAGACAATATCATTATTGTCACCCAACCATAGGCTGAAGCCACCCCCGAGCACCTTAACCTTGACAGAGAATCATTCCGGAAGCAAACCCTAGGCTAGATAGCCAAACAAGATAGCGCACCTCTCTCCAAGGATAGCACACCAAATAGGATTAACAAGAGATGATCAGAGAGTCCAAAACATAACCAAGAGAGAGTCCATGCCAAAACCAAAATTTTATAGCTGTAACAGCTGCAACGACAGCTCTCCTCTAGACTTGCGCACAAACTGGCCAACTGCAATGCGCACAAGTGCTGCTTCTGCAGTTCTGAGAATCCTGGCCAGAATGAAGATTGGCCTCCTGTATTTATAGTATTTCTAGCAGACTGCCTGGGCCGACTTCTCATTCTAGGTACTAATTCTTTAGTATATAATATTTCCTTTAGTCGACTTCTTCTCTTGGAGACTAATAACCTAATACAAGTCATTCTCTTGAGCCAACTTGTCTTCTAGGGTTATTATCCAACTAGTTAGGGTTTCTTCTTGCTTCCCAGAATATTCTATTCTCGCCAAGTTTACACGTCAAGGTAAATACCTCCCGTAGCTACCATAATATCAACACTCCCTCCTAGCTAGGGAGGTATTGAAGGTAATGGTCTTGAGCACAAACATACCATTCACCCAACAACATCAACATAGTCGTATATACTATCTCATGATTAGATCATGAGCACCATCATCACTATCAGTGTCATAAACTGCATCATCTCTCGAAACCATACTTCATTTGAGTAATCAGACATGATGTTGGATAAGTTACTCACTCCACAGAGTGACATAAGAACCATTCTTCTAATCTGAACATATGTCCTAGAAGAATAAATGACCTAGACCATTTTATGTCTGGGGAATCTCTGTCCATTGATCATCCATCTAGCTGATAATCATTTCCAACACTGCTGATAGTTTTCAAGGCAATCAAAACAATGCCATTCAATATAACACAATTGTGTCTATCCATAGTAGTACACAACTACAATCCAGTGGTACACTGCCACACCAAGTAGCACACAAATACTTGATCAATGACATATAGTCACAATCAGTGGAACACATCCACCACAATAGTATACATCTACTGTCTAGGGACATACAGTCTCCATAACAATCATATCATCCGATATCAACCTGCACAGAAAACATTGTTATGATATAAACTGAAACATCTGGGTCATTCTTCCACTCACATCTGTGAGATCTGGAAGAGAATTTGCCCTCAGAGGGTAAAACATCAATGATGAGCTATCTGGACTATTCTTCTCAAGCAAGGAAGAATAACTGTCTTGATTTCTGAGGTTGGACCATTCACCTATCCGGGCCATTCCTCCGGCACTAAACAAAGTGCAACCTGGAGAGAATGAGTCTGCCCCAGGGAATGCATGTCCCTGATTGTTGAAACTAGACCATTCACCTATCTAGTCCATTCCTCCAGCACCAAACAAAGTGCAACCTGAAGAGAATGAATCTGCCCCAAGGAATTATTGTCCGGACCATTTCCTAAGGAAACGATTATCCTACACCAACCTCCAAAACAGACCATTCTTTGAAACTGCGCACAACTGTGAGCTTCGAAAGAAGGACTGTCCGACGAGGCTGACCAGCCTTCTTGACCACTACTGGGAGTGATTTTCAAGAATAGAGACTGTCCTAGACCATTCCCTATGTTAACCACAGGGGGAATCGTTGTCTATGGTACATCAACAATCCATCGAACCATTTTCATTACGAAAATGATCATTCAATCTGGACCATTTTCCGATCTGGAAAATGCATGTCTGTCAGAAATCTCAAACCACTTTCTGAACTGGAAAGGAACTGCTCATCCTGGACCATTTTTCAGGACAATGATTCTTGTAGTGACCATATTTTCGACAGTTGAAGCATTGTATTTCTAACATATCTTTCTCTTGATTTAGCTTCTTCCTTGAGACAAACTTCCTTTTGTTCCTGAAATTCTTGAATCTTGCTGTGAAGGCTTGATCATTGTATTTCTTTTGGGGTTTCTCTTTTGCACTAATCCTTGATTCTTCTTGTGCACAGCAAGTCCAAAGTTCTTCAAATGTAGGATACTCCTTCCTTGTGTTCATGCTTGCGACAAATGCATCCCATGTCTTGGGAAGACCATTGAGTACTATATTTACCAGTTCCTTCTCTGAAACGTTTTCTTCAATATCTTGTAATTGATCTCTTAACTGAGAGATTCTCACAAAGTATGATGTTATACTGTCATCATCATTCATCTTCATGTCACAGAGCTCATACTTCAGACTCATTACCTGTCCAATGTTTCTAACTGAGAAGAGATTGGTTAGGGCATCGTACATATTATTAGACAAATCAAGATGGGAGATGTAGGGTATCAAGTGGTCCTTTATAGAATCCACTATGATACTCATGGCATTGATGTCATTGTCTTTGAACTTCTCCATAACTGCAACGTTTTGCGGTTCCTTCTCTTTTCCTTCTTCAAACTCTGGTTCCACAATCTTTCCTTTCACGATATCCAACACTTTATTCTTGGTAAGGATGAGATCAATCCTTGTCTTCCATGCTCTGAAGTTAGAAGCCCCATCTAACTTTTTTTCTGACTTCATAGAGTAAGTCATGGTTGCCTTGACTTGGTCAAGCCTAGATTTGACCAAAAACTCAACCTTGACGTCTTAGCTTGTTGAGAGTACCAGGAGATGCGCTAGGCTAGGGCACACTAGTCTATCTGGAAATTAGGTCAATCCCTTCACTTAAGGTGCCTCAATGAGAGGATTATGGTTTCTGCAACTGCACCTGCTAGTAACCCTAGCGACAGTGCTTTGGTAACTGCTCCTGCTAGAAACCCTAGCAGCAGTTCTTCAACGAGCTTAGTATCCTTCTGGCTATGCTCCCTTCCAGTGGTTAGACTGAATGAAGGAGGTGTGGGCCCATAACCTGTTAGAATATAATGGATGTGCTCGTTTAACCATAGACAATATCATTATTGTCACCCAACCATAGGCCGAAGCCACCCCCGAGCACCTTAACCTTGACAGAGAATCATTCAAGAAGAAAACCCTAGGCTAGATAGCCAAACAAGATAATGCACCTCTCTCCAAGGATAGCGCACCAAATAGGAGTAACAAGAGCTGATCAGAGAGTCCAAACCATAACCAAGAGAGAGTCCAGGCCAAAATCGAAATTTGCTAGCTGCAGCAGCTGCAACGACAACTCTCATCCAGACTTACGCACAAACTCGCCAACTACAGTGCACATAAGTGTTGTTTCTGCAGTTCTGAGAATCCTGGCTAGAATGAAGACTGGCCTCCTGTATTTATAGTATTTCTGGCAGACTACCTGGGCCGATTTCTCATTCTGGGTACTAATTCTTTAGTATATAATATTTCTTTTAGCCGACTTCTTCTCTTGGAGGCTAATAACCTAATACAAGTCATTCTCTTGAGCCGACTTGTCTTCTAGGGTTATTAGCCAACTATTTAGGGTTTCTTCTTGCTTCCTGAAATGTTCTATTCTCATCAGGCTTACACGTGGAGGTAAATACCTCCCACAACTACCATAATATCAACACTTTCAATGTATAAATATTGGAAGACAACCCAATTTTAAATATGCAGATGTTGAATATTAACAAGTTCTTGTGACTAGTTATCAAGACCATGCTATGATTTGTCGATCCAATAGGTTTTTGGTGTTCACCAATGCTTTTTGAAAGAATTGCTTCCACTAAGACCATAATGCATTCAAAAACATTTTGCTCCATAGGTTTCTTTATGGTTTTGCCTATAATATTGAAGATTGTGTAGAACTCTTGGAAGAAAGAATATGATTTTGGGGTGGAGTTGGTCTCTTTGTCAAACCATGGTTTTAGAATTTCAACCATGTTACCATGTCTATCTGTATCACATCAACCTCATCATGAGTGAGACATTCAAATCTCCTTATCCACATGTGTATTTCACAAGTTTGTGAAAAAAACATCAATATGAGGACATATTTATTAAGTCTAACATAAGTATTTTTTTTGTTATCTAAATATCCCTGACTCACGGGATTGGCCTATGGCTAAGATGCCACAACCCAGGGGCATATAATCCGTCAAAATCACCCGGGGATCACACCCGACCTGGACCACACCAACCCTTAAATGGCTAGATTTGAGGTGTCCCCAAAGGTTTCGAACTAGTGACTTCACTTACTAAGTGTCTTAACAATGCACTCCCTCATCGACTGCTCTACACCATGGGTACTTAAGTCTAACATAAGTTGATCTAAAAGGGAATCATTATTATCCATGAATCTATGTCAAGCTTGATACGAGTCAAGGTCTACCGGATAAGATAGTTTTAGAGTGGGATGACTCTCAATGGACTAGGGATCCAAATTATGAAAAAGTGGCTTTTAAATGTAGACTTTATCTCAAGCAAGGACGTTCAAAGGATGCCCCCCCCAAGGCTAATACTTCTTCAAGGAAAAGAGGTAATACCAACATACCCAATTGTTGAAATCAAAGGAACTTCGAAGCGGAAACTCTAAAAGATGTTACAATTCACTTCAAATTGGAAACATTAACAACGGTCCCAACCCCTCCATCCAAGGTAAGTGATATAGAGATAGGTTCGAGCATTCCAAAAGAGTCAACTCCTAGTATACAATGTTTTACAAATTACAACCCCTTGTGAGGGATGAAGACACAACATAAATTAGACAACTCATATAAAAGATGGGAAGCGGTACCTTCATTCACATTAGAGGGAGAAAGACAATTGATTTTACTAAAGCCTCCACCAATGTCAAACGAGTGTCCCAAGTGGACCAAAATCATAAAAAGCAAGTGGAGA
This sequence comes from Picea engelmannii, assembly GCA_009831015.1. Lineage (NCBI taxonomy): Eukaryota > Viridiplantae > Streptophyta > Pinopsida > Pinales > Pinaceae > Picea > Picea engelmannii. The sequence goes on along the minus strand of ML785301.1, from coordinate 358,871 downwards.
AAAAACATGCTCATGTTCCATAACCCATACTTAGCAGAGTAGCAATGAAACACATATCTTTAAAAATGGTCGTGCAATGAGGTCACCCCATGGAACTTTTTTTTTTTCTAATGGGAAAATTGCTCCATTATATTATAATATAACGTGTTCTTCAAATCGAAGTTTACAAATGCAACTGAATAGTATTAGCATAATGATGTAGTAAATCAACTTTTGCCTATAGTGGTCTCTCGACCAATGAGGCTGGAAAGTTCAATAAAAGTAGAAAAAAGTGTGAGGATAAAACCAAAAATTGTTGTAGGGGGAAGAGGGGTCCCGACATGCAAGAACAAGAAATTGAGATTTCAATGAATCCCAGCAAAAATTACAAATTTATGATGAAGTGAGACCAATGCCGGAGGAGAAAACAGGACTTAGAAAAGAGTTAGAAAATGCGGAGGGCCCTCATGCCCATCTAACCAGTGATTATATGATATGATACCCACTTTTTTCTGGAGAGCTTCCTTTGAGAGAAGATCTGTTGATTTGTTGTGCTGGCGATAGATGTGGATGAAACTGAGTTTTTTGAAAGCCAGTTGAAGAGATCTTGTTCTATCCTTCCAAGCTGTGAGGGAAATTGATTGAAGATCATTCATCTTATTCAACCACTCAATAATAATCTTGGAGTCCCCAAGAATCTGAAGGGTATCTAAACGAAGTCTAGAGGCCAAGTAAAGTGTAGCCCAAACCCCCAACAATTTTGCCCTTGTATTAGTACCCGAGCCACAATTGAAGATCCATTTATAAATGGAGTTTTCTGTATTTTTTGTCAAACCTCGAGCTCCGCTCTGTTCGCATGAACCTAACTTATCATAATTGATAAATAAATATTTTACCATTGAATAAAGTTGAAAATTAAATATTCAACTTTGGATATAAGTTAATAAAGATCAAACATTGTAACCGTGCCCAAAATGAGTAAGTATATGTGTAACTATCCACATGTATATTTATCTTTCCAATAACCCAAATAATGGCTTTCTCAAGTTTTAAAGTACTAATGAATATATGTTGCGGCTTTCTCAAGTTTTAAATTACTAAAGAATATATAAGAATATATATTGTGATTGTAATAGTTTAATTTTTTTTAAATTAAAACTATGATAAATGTTTTTTAATAAGCATAATTCAATTATGTATGAAAGATTGTAATGATTTTCATTCACTAAGATCTTATCAAAACTATATTAATAAAAAAATATTAAAATAATTTTTTATTTTTATCTATAATAATGTTGATATTCAAAATGAAGTTGAAAAAGTTAATGACATTTAGTAATTTATGTAAATTTGAAAGAAAAAATACCAAATATATTTTATAGTTGATAATGATTTATTTTATTAATATTTGTTATTAATCCATAAAAATTAAACATCTCATTTTTACATTAACACAAAAAAATCTATTGGAATATAAAAATAAATATTTAAACCTTACATCACTTCTAAATATAAATAATATATTTATCAATTTACATAAAATAATTTCTATAATTTATTAAAATGTTTGCATTAATTGCTTAAACTTTATAAAGTCATTTAACACACCACTTTTATAAATGGCACGAGGAGGGGATTATCTTAAAAGCGTTGCAAATGATAAATTTGTAAATAATGCGCCATCTATAATCTATAATGTTTAGATTAATTAAACTTTAAGATGATACTGAACACAAACACAGTGCTTGAATGTTTAAACTTTATAAAGACATTTAACACACTACTTTTATAAATGGCACGAAGATGGGGTTATCTTAAAAGTGTTGCAAAAGAAAATTTGTGAATAATACATGTCATCTATCGTCTATAATGTTTAGATTAATTGTTTAAACTTTTAAAAATGATACTAAACACTTCTTTAATGTTTAAACTTTATAAAAATGGTACTTAACATCTTTAATGTTTAAACTTTATAAAAATGGTACTTAACAGTGCTTTTATAAATAGCCTCGGAGGAATAGAATATCTTAAAGTTGTGTCATAAAAATGGTACTTAACAGTGCTTTTATAAATAGCCTCGGAGGAAGAGAATATCTTAAAGTTGTGTCATTGATAAATTTGTGAATAATATTTTTTATTTATTTTATTTTTACTATGTTTATGTTGAATTTAAGTGATTTTTTTTTTTTAATATAAAAAACTTTTTCTTCATTTTTCCCCACTTTTTCTTTATATAAAAAAAGTTGTGTTATTGATAAATTGTGAATAATAATTTTTTATTTAATTTTTTTACTATGTTTATGTTGAATTTACATGATGATTTTGTGTTTTCTTCTTTTTCTTCTTTTCTTCCTGCCTTTTTTATATAAAAAACAAAAAAAACTTAAAATTATGATGATTATATTAATTTTATATTTTAGAAGAACAAATTTTCACACAAATAATATAAAAACACTAAAGTAATAATTTCCTCGAAAATTGTTCCTTCGTGACCATTCTCTCTCGATGTTAAAGGGTTGGGGGTTCTCTCAAAAGATTAGCTTTCAAAAAAGATGCTTTTAGTGTATAAGCTTGATGTTATTTTGTTTCCATAAATGATGTGTTAAGGGCTAAAAGTTGTCGAAATTCATTCTTCCATGTTGATGAAGTAGAATTTTTGCTTTATTAATGAGCACGGGTTATCATGTGGTGTCGTGTCAATGGAATGATGGCTTTATGTTACTACTTCTTTTCTTCATGTAGTGTTATGTTCGAATGGAATGATCGCTTTATGTTACTACTGCTCTGTTTTTTTTGCATGTATTGTTTTAGAAGGAAGGTCAAAAGGTCTAGACAAGGTTTTCACGATGGTAAACCTTTATGCCCCTTACAATGAAAAGAAAATTGTTCCAGTATACTTTAAAAGATCAACAAGATTTGTTAGGGGATAGTGTGATAGTTGGTGGTGACCTTAACTTAACTATGAATTCTATAGAATATTGGGGTGAGGTTGCTAGATTATACACTATGGTAGATTGTTTTATTCGGGTTTTTGAAGATCTAAATTCAGTAGATGTCAAGCATATTAAGGTTGTTCCTACATGGAGAAACTCCAAAAGAGATAGAATGGGGATTTCAAAAAGATTGGATTATTTGACTGTTGCATAAAAGATTTTGGAGGAAGCAATCAGGTGCAATTATTGTTGAAAACTCTACTCCGACATCTAGGTATCTTGTTGTCTAGTTATTTCCTTACTGCAAAATAGATTAGCAGCTCATAAAACAAAAATACATTGTTGGAATATTCAACTCAAATAAAGATAGCGAAAGCAAAACTGGAAACCAAATCATGCACACATAAACACCAATATTTTTGGGTAGATAACCCTAGTAAAACCCCATAGGGAAAACCAATGATGTGTAATGCTCCCAAGTTGTTTCTTGCTTGGAAACTTAGGTTTTTCAATGATTTTTTTGCTTGTTGTTTATTTGTTTTGCAGATCTACCTTCCAGATTTGCGCTAGAAGGGTTTGGTGAAGTTTTATGGTGTGTAAATGATAAAAGTATGACAACATTCACATCCAATAGAAAAATACAAGATATATAACACAATGGAAGAGCGACAACTTCATATCTGACCTTTATTTAGATAATAAGAATATCTTGATACAATAGATCTGCAGATCTGGATAGATACAAGAAGAATAACCAAGCTGGAATGAATGTTGCTCCAACAAGCTCAAAGAATGAAGAGAATAGCCTCCAAAGACATCACAAACTCATGAAGAAAGGAACAAGGTCAATTTATTTCCCTTCAATAGATGGATCTCCTCTCCCTGGCTGAGTTGCGCACTTTCCTGTAGGTTGTAGCACACCTATATTTCAGCCCTCCTCCTCTAGGCCTCCAACCCACTCCAAAATCACTAGAACAGTAGATCAGGGGAAGATAAACCCCTTGTCTGAGTCTCTTGCTAATTGGAGGTGTTTTGATGCCTCAAATGAATGGATCCTCTTTATGTAGTGCACCCTCCTCCTCTATAACTCATGCCAAGCTGCCAATAAAATATCTGCCAATAAAACCTCCTCCAAAATAGGCTAGGAAAGGCGCCCTAGACCCAACAATCGAATCCCAATAGGTTTTATCCTAAAAAACTTCCTCCTCTCTCCAGATCGAATAGATTTTCCTCAACAAGTATGCCCCTTTGCTAGAAAACTCTCACCGATGTGCATTATCCTTCTCCTTCCCTATAGAACCAACTTGTGGTTGAATAGAATGGCGAGGGAGGGATATTCCACGTCCATGACCAAGCTTGGACTAGGAAAGGTGGAATCTTTCACCACCAAGTTGATCTCTAGGGTTTGTCCTCCCAAAACCCTCAAAACATCCTTAGCTCAAGAGCTCAAGATGCAAAAGTGAAAATGACAAGAATGAGGAGTGAGGTGCCCTCCTTTTTCCTTTATACCTTTGATCTAATTCTCACTTGAGTTAATTGACCACCTTCTAAGGTTATCTCCTTTCTTTCTTCATGTGGCCTTTTTCCACTTATTTCACCTTTTTCCCAAAGTCACTTTTAAATTATAACATTATGCTTAAGTGAACACTTTGGAGCCATTTAGTCCCCATTTCTCATGAGACTATAGTCTAGTGGGGACATCTAGACTACTAAGTCTCTGTAATCCTCTTATCAAGAGGTGGGGGACATTACATGCTAAGATGATTTTATTGTGATAAAATTAGGGCTCCCATAAAAGGGATAAAGGTCCACTGAGAAAAAAACAACTATAGGCAAACCTAGCAAAGTCTGCTCTATTGTATGACCCATATATGGCACACTTTTCAAGGTGTATGTGTCTTTCCTTGAGTAAACCCACATATATGTGCATGTCTCCATTAAAACCCATATGCACGACCTTAAGGACTATACGAAAAACTCCATGCGGCTCGAACCTTTCTTGTGGCTTCGTTCTATTGAAACCCACTTGCAGTTGCCTATGTTCTCTCTTCTCCTTGGCCTGATTTCTAGATGGAAGTCCTTATCCACCTATCCAATATCTCCTTGAATCATATTCCTTTGTGATCCAACTCTTTGAGCAAAATTCCTTCTCTTCTCTAAGCAAAATTCCTTCTCCGCTCTGATCAATTTATCAAGTCTGTCAAGTGTCTTCTCCTTTACCCCAGCCTTGCTTTTATAATCTTGAGTTATAACCTAACCCTAATATCCAAAGTGAATGATGGCTAAGATTACTTCTCACCTCACTTGAGATCAATGGTTAATATTAAATGTTAATTACTTTTAGCATTTAAATAAATAAATCAACTAATTAATAAAAGCACTTTACTTTAATAATTCCTTTAATTAAAGTAAAGTCAAGTATAGAAGGCTTTGGACGATTTCCACACGTCTAGACACATAGATCTATGTGGAAATACTTGTTCGATGCTACCATGCATTAACACTCCCTCTTATCGAGGAAGATATTTCTTGGAGAGCCACATGGAATTGGTTCTCCCTCCAACCCTGGCACAATGTAGCACACATCATCATGTACATTGCCATCCCTCCAACCCTACTGGTAGGTTTCTCCCTGAACACTGGAAGTCTCAGAATCGATGATGTTACATATCAATGCCATGAAGTTTGGAAACTTCATCGAAGGCCTGCTCTCCCTCAATGTTCTCCTAGAAGCCTCCTACCCCTGAGCATCTGTCAACGTCATCTTGTACCAACTTCGTCTCTTGAAAAGATTGGAAGGGGATAACTCCCTCTTCCCATCTGAAGGTTGACTCCCCGCACTGGAAGTCTCTAAACACTTTGTTTCCTTTGAAGCCTCCTACTTATCTTCCTCTGTCACTGACGATCCAAGATCCCCTTGGATCCTCCTACAATCTTGCCCTACAACCTGTATAACCTTCCCTCTCTGACACCAATGCTCACTATTGTGTTAGGGATAGCTCCCTTTGAACATATGAGTACTTTCCCTCTCTGAAAAGTAATGGCAAAACCCATGTCCTCCAAAATTGAAACTGAGAGCAAGTTCTTCTTTAGTTCTGGTACATACAACACATCCACCACCTCTAGAAAACCTCTTGACTCGAGTTGGAACCTGACTGTCCCAACTCCTTCTATACCACACTTGGCATGAGTGACAAGATCCACATGTAGATCCAAGTCGATCTTTGACCAACTTATGAACAACTCATGTATCCCAGTCATATGACAAGAAGCACCATTGTCCAAGTACCACACACTCCTTGAGTTGGGGTCGGTAGAGAGGTAGGAGAACATTGAGAATTCCTTCTCAAACTTTGCTACAAACTCATCTAGTTGTGTCTTTGTTGATGTTGTTGTTTGTGTCTTCCCTTGCCCCTCCGAACACTGTAATGCATAATGCCCATACTTGTGGCACGCAAAGCACTTGATTTTACTCAAGTCCTTCTAAATTGGTTGTGAGGTTGACTCCTCACTATTACCCTTGGAACCCTTTCCTTTACCCTTTCTTGTCTTACTAACAAGGGTTAGGTTCTCCTCCTCTTCATCTACCCACTTTCTTGCTTTAGACTCCTCCCAAGTGACTCTTCCTAGATGCAATTATCCCAAATTTTCTGTCAATTTGGGAGTTTTTCTTGAGCATAGACTTCCTTGACAAATGGTTCCCAAGGCTTGGGAAGACCATTCAATGCCACATTCATTAGCTCTACATCCTCTATTTTCTCCCCTATGGCTACAAGTTGATTACGTACCTATGTGATCCTCATGAAATAGATCGTTACGACATTGTCAGATCTAAACATCTACATCATTCTAAGTTTATTTCTTAAGACCATCTTCCTATTCATGTTAATGCTTTGGAATAATCCTACCAAGGTATCGAACAACTCTTTGGTTGTCTTCTTCTCAGATAAGTGAGGAATTAGATTATTCTTCAGTGAACCCAAGATGACCCTCTATGCTTTGATCTCCTTCTCCTCATGAGCTACCAAAGATGTTAGATCTATAAGTGGAAGAATTACTTTGTCCACAAACTCCCAAAGGTCACACTCCTTCAACGCCAAAGTCACTCTTGATTTCCAAGATAGGAAGTTGGATGCTCCATCCAATTTGTCTTCAACTCTCAAAGGTGTTGTTGTCATCCCTAAGACCCGATAAACCACCCTAGAAATAACCTACTGTTGAAATGAACCCTATATTGACCTGTACGCATCTGTCACAACTGAAACCCACGTATGTACGTGACTTCCCTTAATGAAACCCACATATGTATGTGTTTGTGCTTACTACAATCTGTGTATTTGTGTCTGTCTCCAAAGACACCCACATATGTACACGCCTATTCCTTCTGCAACATGCGTACAACTCCGTAAAATTGCAAAACCCTAGTTCTACCTCAGTATGATTGTTTCCTTGAAATCTGTCCTTTGATTTATGTCTGCTGGTTATGGATCTTCTAAGATCTCCTACAGATCTGATAGATCTGCTACAAAGGATAGTGGATATGTGCTTAGTCCTTCAAACACCCACCATGGCACTCCTGATCCAATATACTTGTTGTTGTAACCCTAGATATGAACTAGATCTATCTCTTGGTCACACAGATCTAATAGATATGTCATCAACTGCTATGGATCTGATATCTGGCTTCCTCTTAGAGTGACTGCTCTTATATCATGTTGAAAACTCTACTTCGACACTTAGGTATCTTGTTATCTAGTGATTTCCTTACTACAAATCATATTTGCAACTCACAAATAAAAAAAAACACTGCTAGAATATTCAACTCAAATAAAGATAGCGGAAGCAAAATTGGAAACCAAATCATGCATGCATAAACACCAATATTTTTGGGTAGATACCCCTAGAAAAACCTCAGAGGGAAAACCAATGCTAAGATAATTTTATTACGATAAAATGAGGGCTCCGGTAACAGGGATAATGGCCCATTGAGAGAAATACAATTGCAAACAAACCCGACAAAGTATGCTTTGTTGTACAACCCAAATCTGGCGTGCTTTTCGAAGTGCGCGTGCCCTTCCTTAAGTAAACACGTGTATACACGCCTGTCTCCACTAAAACCCCCACACACTACCTCAAGGATTGTACAACAAAATTCGTACGACTCAACCCTTTCATGTGGCTTTGCTCTACTGAAATCCACTTGCGACTACCTCTGTTCTCTCTTCTCCTTGACATGATCTCTAGATGGAAGTCCTTCTCCACCTATTCAAGATCTTGTTGAATCAAAGTCCTTCGTGATCCAACTCTCTAAGCAAAAATCCTTCTCTACTCTAATCAATGCATCAAGTTGTCAAGTGTCTTCTTCTTTACCCTATCCTTGCTTTTATAATCTTGAGTTATAACCTAACCCTAATCTCCCAAGTTATTGATGGTTGAGATTACTTCTCACCTCACTTGGGATCAATGCCTGATATTAAATGCTAATTACTTTAAGCATTTAAATAAATAACTCAACTAATTAATAAAATCACTTTACTTTAATAATTCCTTTAATTAAAGTAAAGTCAAGGACAGAAGGATTTGGACAATTTCCACACATCTATACACATAAACCTGTGCGAAAATACATGTGTACGATATTAGCATGCATAAACAATTCTTGGGTAGGAACTAGAGGACTTTATGATCAATTGCCACTATTCCTGGGATTTTGTATCATCTCTGAATCCATGTTGGGTAAGTATTATGATATCACGATCTATTTCAATTAGATGAGAAGGACAAAAATCCCCGTCTCCCTTTAAATTTAATCATTATTGGTTAAAAGAGGAAAGTTTCAGAGATATACTTATGAAAAAATGGAAAAAGTATGAGGCCTCGACTAAAGTTTCTACTATGCTCTCCTTTTCAAACAATTTGATACAAGTGAAAAAATTGGCAACTGCTTGGGCTAGGGAGAAGACAAAAGAAAATCACAAAGATTTGAAAGAAGTTGAGGAAGCCTTACTTAACCTTTTTTAGTAGAACCCCTGTGGGTCTTTTCAAAAGAAGAGTTATTGGTGTTGAAAGAACTAGAAGGAAAAAAGATAGATCTCTTAAAACTGGGAGAGGTAGAGTGGAGGCTCAAGAGTAAAGCAATGTGGTTACGAGAGGATGACAATAATTCAAAGCTATTTCATAAATATGTTTAACAGAAAAAAAGTGTTAACATGATATGGGAATTTGCATTACCTAATGATTCCATGGTAACTTTCTCCAAATGCTTAACTTCTATTTTAGCAAAATTTATACTCTTTGTTCAAGGAGCATGGTTCTTTAAATATTGTATACTTTAAAAGATGGCACATGTATGCATGCTACCTTTTAAGTTTCTATAGAAATTATATTATTTATTTGGGAAATATTGTGTATTAAGTAGAATTTGCATCAATATGTACATTCAACGTTTTTGGATTTGATGGCTCCGTCAAATCCAAAATATTTGGATATAATGGCGCCATCAAATCTAAAAACTTTATATCAAATAAGTTAGTGTTAATACAAATTTTACATAATATATAATATTTGTCATAAAATTTACTCCTAATGAAGGTCATTAGGCTCTTTCCTAGTATTATTGATGAAAATGTGAATTCAAACTTGGAAGCAATGGTTACAAAAGATAAGTTAAAATCAATTATATTACCTTTCAAAAGGGAGACAATTATTGGTCATAATTGTTGGACCGTCAAATTTTACTTGGTATTCTATGAGCTTTTGGAGGAGGAGCTTCTTAGAGTGATCAAGGAATCAAGAATTTCCAAGAAAATTTTGGGCGTTGTGAATGCTACATTCATAGCACTAATCCCAAAAAAGAATGACCCTGCCACATTTGAAGACTTTAGGTCAGTTTCGCTTTGTAACTTTGTATAGAAGATATAGACTTCATGGGTGACTGTAATATTACTCTCTTCTAGATTGTATTTTAAAGGTAATATGTGACCAGTAACGACCGGATTTGAGCTCCAATGGAGAAACATTTATGATCTCTATATAGAGAATGAAAGCTCATATGAATCCTCACTTTTCAATTGTGTATTTACCCTTTTCTTTGTTGTGCAGGATACTAGAACCTACCTATTTTGTAATGTGCAAAAGCACCCAAAGAATGTGCCTTTTGTTCTACTTTGAATAGAAAGTATGTTTTTTTCTTTTCTTGGAAAAAAAAACCTTGTATATAAGATAGTTTCAAAGATAATTGCAAATACACTAAAGTTTACTTTTTCTAATGTCATTTCGGAATAAATATTTGGGTTTTTAATCAATAGACAAATTCATGATGCAGTAGGGTTTGCACAAGAGGGTCTTCATTCAATAAAATTTGGAAAAAATCCTTCAGTGGTTACATAAATTGATCTTTCAAAGGCTTATGACAAAGTTAACTAGGTGTTTCTAAGATTGGTTCTTCTGCAAACCAGATTGAATCTTCAGATTGATAATTGGATTATGGATCATCTAGAATCAATCAATTTTGTTATTCTTGTAAATGGTTCTCCCTCGGGCTTCTTCAAGGCTTCAAGGGATCTCAGTAAAGGGTGCCCCTTGTCACCTTTCTTGTTTTTATTAGTAGTAGAGGGTCTAAGCATAAGCTAAAGGAGAAGTTTTTATCAAAGGAATAAATATTGCAAGGTCCATTGATGTTTCTCATTTATTTTTTGGGGACGACATATTGTTTTTGAGGAGAGGTAATCCAAGGGAACTAAACTACTTCAAAATCACTCTAGATACCTACAACAAAGCAATGGGGATGGATATCAACATGAATAAATGTTGGATTACATTTAATGGGTTGATTGAAGGGTTGGAAAGACAAATAACATAGTTATTTCCCGTGAAAATTGAACCTTTTGATAAAGGAGTTAAGTATTTAGGTTTTCACTTAAAGCATGATGACTACAAATATGCAAATTGGCTTTCATTAATAAAAAAAATTAAAGACAAAATCACTTCTTGGTGTCACAGGTGGTTGTCTCAAGGAGGTAGGTTAGTTTTGGTCAAGTCAATATTCATGAGGGTGGGGTATGAAATTTTTTATGTCTCTAGTCAAGCCTTAGCAACGAAAATCATTTGGAAACTTTTATTCAATAAAGGGTTGTTAGGAAAAGTGATGAAGCCAAATTATTTAAAGAACAAAGACCCAAAGAACTGGATAATACAAGAGAGAAAGTATTTTAAAGGAGCATCAAATGTGTGGAATGGTTTAGTTAAAGTTGTTGATATACTGGGTAATTGGGATACTTGGAGAATTGGGTGAAGAAACAAGTTGAAAATAAGTGAGGATCCATGAATTGATTGTAGTGGAAATCATAGACTATCATATCCACTTATGGGAACTCTCCATGCCAAAGGAATTACAAGGTTAGATGATGCTTATGGAAATGTGGATCAAGGAGTTGGGATACAATGTTGGAAAACATTAGAGGACCTGGAACCACAAGATGACCAGGCAACAAAGTGGACTCGATATACAAATGCCATCTACCTTAAGGAACAATACGATGAGTTAAAGTGGACAAGAAATAAAGCTAGAGGGGTGCTTATAGATAAATTTGGTTATAAAGTTAAAGTTGGAGAAGATCTAAGAGAAGAGAGTATGTGGTGGTGGAGAGTGGTTTGGAAATTAGAAAGTACTTTAAAAACTAGAATCTTCCTTCTAGACAATAAGATACTAACTTGGGACAATGGTAAAAATAGGAACTAGAAAGAGCCTAGATAATATATCCTATTTAAGGGTGCAAGTGAGGTTGTGGATTATCTCTTTGTAAATTGCACATTTACTAAAGTAGTCTAGAAGGAGGCTTTAAAAAACAATAAATTTCAAAATCTTTGGGATAAATTATCTTTCATGGAATGCTTTGAATATTAGATAACAAATAGATATATTACATCTCACAAAACACTACCATGCTATGTATTATGGGGAGTGTGGTTAACCAGTAATAGGATGATTTTTAAAGGAAAGGAAGCACATTTAGGCTATTTAACCCATCAAATTAGACTTTCTTATGGAGAAGGTTGGAAGCCTCTTAATAAAAAAAAATCACAAGAAGATTACAAAAACCTAATATTGACTTCACAAAGTCTTGAGGTTTCTTTAATGGAGCTTCTCAAGGTCTTCTATGTTTGTGTGGTGCACAGGCCATTCTCTTTTTAAATAATGCACATTATTTTACCTTGAAGTTTGGCGCTGGTGTTGGAACCAACAACATAGTAGGGTTCTATGCTCTTTGGATCCTAATGAAAGTTGTTGTGGAAAATAAGATTGCATGTACTAGGAGACTTGATGGATTGGGCAAATGGGAAAAAATAAACTACAAATATGGCTTTGGGGACCATAATAGAAATTTGTTTGGAGAAAAAAACTCAATTTGAAGAAGTTTCCTTTGCACGCATCTTCAAGGAATACAATCACAAAGTCGATCGACTTTCAAAAGAAGCTCTCACTCGACAGAAAGGATCTTTGATTAAACAAGAATATAGGGATAAAATCCCTTTGCTAGCTATTCAAAAGTCACTTTATTAATGAATGATTAATAATCTTACAAAGTTTGCTCTCTTTTTTTGGAGTCACAATCAGTTCTATCTAAATCAGTATTTAGTAAGTATCGTGGCTAGTAAGAATTCAATTTTTTTTTTTTTTTTTTATATTATAAGATGATTGTACATGTCTTAATTCTAGGATGTTGACGTTTTGGTAACATGAAATTGAATCAAAAAGGCTAGTAAATGTGTATTTTGATTTCTCTTTTGAAATATCAAATACAAATATTTTTTCTCATAAAAAATAAGTGTATATTAAAGAGAATCATATAATATGATAATATTTTTCAAAAATATTATATTAAAATGAGAAAACAAACTTTTTTTAAGTAAACAAAATATTACGACTTTTAAATCTTTGTTTATTAAGTTTAGGTTTTCAAATAATCAAAGACATCATTAAATTTTAACTAAATCTCATTCATAGTTTGATAACCTTATGTAAACAACGTCTGATTAAAGTTCAACTCTTTTTAAATCAATAGTACTAAACATTTTTAAGATCTATTATTTTCCAACCCAAATTAAACTAGATTATAATTAATCAACCAAAAACATTTAACTTTGTATTTTTTTCCTCATTAAATACATATCCCTGGGAAAACATGTTAGGCACTTCCCCTCATTCCAAGGATGGTACTCATATTAAACTAGGTTTTGCAGAAGCACGAGGCTTTGTCAACACGAGACTCAAGGCCATTGCAACAATATACTCATTAAGAAATCAACTTGTTATTTGCGGGAATTGAACTTAGGTGGAGAGGATAACAATCATTCCTCCTAATTAGGGGTGGCAAGAGCGAGAGGGGTCATTTATGACCCTGAAGGAAATCAGGTATTTTCACATGCTTGGGGGTTGGGAATTACAACAAACAATCAAGTGGAGGCATGCACCCTTATTCAAGTCATGTCCATTGCCATCAACTTGGGGGATAAGGGAATTGACAATCATCAGAGACTCGAGGATTATTATCAAGTCCCTAACATTCAAGGAACCCCTGAAGGATTTCCAATTGGCTTCAAATCTCGTTAGAATAACAAATCTCACTTAAAAGTTGAACAAACACTCTCTTTTCCATGTCTTGCGAGAAAACAATGGCAAGGCAGATAATGTGGCTAGAGAAGCCTCCAGCCTGTCTCGAGGAACCTTGAAGAAAAATGGGGGTGTTACTTACTCCTTCATCCCCTAAGTTTAACTTTTGCATCAACATCCAATAGGCACGACATGTCTAGACCATAAAGACAACATTAAATGAAGGCAAGGATTAAGCAAGTGGGGTAGATATTCAAGATCGCAGCCCACTCGAAGTGCCATGAGTGAGTTAATGGGGCATTCAATGTTTATTCCCTTTGTTTTCATTCTTTGTCGGGTAGGTGGGATAAACCCAATCAATATTTATAACTCTCTGATAAGAGAGAGGTCTCTTGGAGTGCATAACTCTCCCTTCCTAGCTAGAAATTGAGAGAGAAGGTTGGTGAATTGGACATGTTCTGCTCTCTTGGCCATAGAGCTCCAACATTTAGTGTCATTGGTAAGCGCTAAAATCTCTTGGAATTTTTTTTCTAGCATTCTCAACATTGTCCTCTTTCAATCTGGTTTAGTTTCTCCATTTTGGGGTTGGTCCATTTTATGGAAGGAGGAGCATGGGAAGTCCTTTTTAAGTTTTCTTCTTCTAGTTTGTCAATTATTGTTGGGTATTCCTATTTGGCATATTGACCAGTGGGATGGCTATGCATGGTGACCTTGGTTGTGGGATGTTTGTTCCTTAGCCTGATGGTGAATTTATTTTGAATGCCCAAACCACTACTCAAAGTCAAGCCTCTTGCTCTGATGATA
>ML785301.1:310665-334444 GCA_009831015.1 Picea engelmannii | reverse complement strand
TGTGAACGTGAAAAGGCCATTTTTCTCATCTAATCAATAAAGACTTTACGGTGGTGTTTTGATAATTTTGAAATATCATCCTATATCAAATTAGATGGTTACATGACGTTTATTATTATCTTTGTCACAACTGAGAAAATAATTTTTCAATCTACTTGAGTATGTGAATTTTTTATTTTTCAATAAATAAAAATTTTGAAAATTATAATTCTATATGGATTTTGTTCATCAATAAAATTTGTAAAATGATTCCAATTACTTAATTTAAAAAAAGAATACATCACAACAAAACTTAACTTAAAAAAATATTTCAATCTACTTGAGTATGTGAATTTTTTATTTTTTATTTTTAAATAAAGACAAATTTTGAAAATTATAATTCTATATGGATTTTGATCATCAATAAAATTTCTAAAATGATTCCAATTGCTTAATTTAAAAAAATAATACATCACAACAAAACTTAACTTAAAAAATTATTTCAATCTACTTGAATATGTGAATTTTTTATTTTTTATTTTTAAATAAATAAAAAATTCAAAAATTATAATTCTATATGGATTTTGATCATCAATAAAATTTGTAAAATGATTCCAATTACTTAATTTAAAAAAATAATACATCACAACAAAACTTAACTTAAAAAAACAAGTGTTGCATGACAACGTAGTCCCTGCCAGGTTGGTATGGGAGTAAATGTGACCTAGTACAGGCAGGTGGCTAGAAAGTTGAAATACATGTGGTTTGCGTGCAGAACATAGTATTCCCGAATTAGTTCTTCTTGAAAAAATACCAAAAATTATCAATGTTTGAATGGTTGTTGGACACAAAAAATTTAGCATTACCGAATTGGTTATTTTTAAAACTAGGACATAGAAAGTCATCAGAAATAAATAAATTATATATATGAAATATGTATTTGTATAAAGTAGATATTTAGTAAATAAATTATGCATACGAACAATGTATTTGTATAAAGTAGATATTTAGTAAATAAATTATACATACGAAATATGCATTTGTATAAAGTAGATTTTTAGTTTTATAGATACGAAATTTGTAGCCCTCATTGCATACGTAGGCAGTTTTTGTATCGCGGGTTCTCGGGCTAGCGCATTGAAAATTGGGTGTCTGATGTTTCGTGGTCTACAAATAGCACCGATTGTTCCGCGATATACAAAATGAGAGGCGTAGTTGCGGACTATCGAAATTTACCAGAAATTAATAATGTCAGTTATATAATAGAATAGTAATAACATTTGTTGCACCAAATTACTTTTCTTTAAAACTAAGGCTTTTTTTTGGAAAAAAAAAGATATCGGATTGCCGAATTAGTTTTCTTTGCACATGTTTTTATAGAGCATGGACGGACTGCTCATTCCATAATTAGCAAGTCTTTGGATCGTGGGTTGTCGGGCTGGCGGTTTCAAAAATGGGCCTCTGTTGTTCCATGTCCTACAAAAACCATCGACAGTTCCACGATATACAAATTGAGAAGCGAGCTTGCGAACTATAGAAACTTATTATAAAAAAAATAATGGTTGTTACATATATCAGGAAATTACATCAACATTTAAACCATCAACGTCGTTGAAGACCCAAAAATTAGCATACAATAGGAGACAAGAAATGTAGCATATCTGAATTAGTTTTCTTTGGAATAAACAAAAAGGTTCCTGGAAACCCAAAGTTTAGTATACAATAAGGACATTTTCGAATCAATTTTCTTTGAAATTTAACAAAAAATAATAATGTCTGTTACATGTTTGTGGAAATTTAAATGCGTTTGTCATATAGACTGGGATTGGGCTCCCTCGGACCATAAAAAGAAATGAGTACAAGAATTAGGAACGTCGAAAGAAGTGTGCGATGGTAGAGAGGAAGACCTGAAAATAAGAAATTGGAACTTATGAGTCTTTGGTTACAGTTTTCTATTTAAGGAGGACATAAGTGGATTGATAAAGAAAAGAAGATGACAACATAGACTTAAACTGGAATGATAAACAAAACAAGATGGAAGTATAGAGTTACTATGAAGGCGATGCGTTTTTGTTGTTGGCGTCGATGGGTAGTGGACTCCTGTTGATCGGTTGTTGCCCTTCTTGGACGAGGCTTTCCATTCTGAGTTGGAACCATTCTTCGATGTAGCTTTTCATGGGGACTGTGTTGATTTCATCCCGGATCTCTATGTCGTAAAGGTCGTTTCTTCATTGTGTGAGGCATAGTCCAGTACCCAGCACTCGTGCTCATCTAGATGATGTTCAAGTATGTTGTAAAACTTTTCGAAAGACAACCCCTTTAAAATATCAACTTGTTCTTGGAACACTTCTTTGGTGACTGACAAGGATTTGAGAATTAAGTTTGGATCTTGAACCTCGTTGGTAGTTCCGGCTAAGTCCATCTGGAACATGCTTGTGAATAAATTTTCCTTTTTTGATATGACTTGTTTACATGATTTGACAATGAGGTGCAGGTTCTCAATTTTGTTTTGCCAGCATGCTTTTACTTGTTTGGTGCGATTTGGGGAGGGGAGTTTCTCGTGTCTTCTTTTTAGTTTCGATGTGTTCAGGGCATAGTTGGCAAAAGGGTCCAACACCTGATGATAGAAAAGCTGTTCATTTTTTAAATTCGCCTCCAAACGTTCAAGCGAATCATTGGCCTTCTTTCCAAAGGAAACTAAATTTTGCGATGTTTCCCAGGCTTCAGTAACTAGCTACATTCTTTTGTTGATGTTGTTCTCTACAAGGGATCTAGAGCATGTAAGGAGGGTAGAGGATATAATTTTTGCCAAAGGACTCGCAAATTCTGGTGTTGCAATGAAAGCATGTTCAAATTCGTTAAGGCGGTGTTTCAGATTGGCATAATCTGTCTCCAGTCCTCCAATGGAATCACGAAGAACGTCACCGGTTACCTGGTGAAACAAGGAGATTTTGGATGGGGTCATTTCGCTAAAGTCAATCTCTGTTCGAGATTTTCCTTTCCTGTTTGTTACATCTCTCTTTTCAATGACCATACTTTTAGATTGGCTGTCAAAAATAGCGCTATGGATTACAAAGGATTCATCTATGTCAAAAAATTCGATGTCAAATATGTCCACCGCGGACGACCCAATTTTTTGCATCTGCTCAGCTTCAATTTCAATATGCAGTTTTCCACTGTCAATTTCGGGTTCCTCTGCGTGGCCAGCATTGTTTTTTCTCTTCTTCGTCAGTGGAACTTTGTGAGAACTATCGATATTTATGCGAGGAGGGTTCTTATCTCCTCCTCTGTTCAAATATTTATGGGTTACTTTCTTACTGGGATAGACCGTCGAAGCGATGCTCCGTGGTGTCGTGCTCTTGGGAGTGCTGGCGGGGGGCTAGGTACTCTTCTCACTGGATACTTTACCATGTTGTATGTACAATTCATTTGCGGTTTGCAATGTCTCTGTGTCGCAATGGGCATAAGCAGGATTGTTGTCGACATTGTCCCTGTCTTGGGTCAGGTGTCTATGGATAAAAGAGGTGTTAGAGCCAACACCCAGTAAATGTTCTCCAAAAATGCCATTGGGGTCGAACCCTTTTAGCCTTTCAGCGTACGTTAGGTTCAATTTCTTGAAATGGGCGGCAAACTCGTCAAGCTTGTTGATGTTTTTGCACATGAAATCTCTGACTTTCCAGGGCAGAGGAATGAATTGTTTTTTTTTTCTTATCATGGAAAAAATGCAACCAACGATTGTATTACCTTGCTATTTCTGCAACAAACATCTTGTATGTGATGTGGCATGGAAGGAAGGTAGGATTTTCCTTAGAGCCAAAGACCATGAGGAGACTGTGATTTTCCTTTTGCTCAAGTGTGCCCTTCTTGTTCAAAAAATTGCTTGCGTGGCTAGACATCTGCGAAGCATCCTTACCTAACAATAAATCTTTGAAAACTGAGACAAAGCCATTAAAAACTTCATAAAAACAATGGGAGGCCTTGTGTCTCCACAGGGCGTCGTGCTAGAATATTACTGGGTCGAATCCATAGTTTATTTTATTGGAAAGAGAAAGTTTTGGAAACGGACAACAATACACAATTGCGAAAATCAAGTAGGATGACATATAAAATTTATTCAATTCTTTGAATTGTGACAACTGAGAACATAGTTCAATGGAGATTATCTTTCCCCAATCGAAAATGTATTGTTCCTTGACTGTGAAATACAAAATATAAATAATTATATGGGAAATGCTTGTTGTGGATGCTTGTCCCATTATTCTTGTAAACAACCAAGCAATTTTCCTGAATGGATTTCTAAAGGAACTTACCTGGAGCCTTGTGATATCTTCAGGAACTGTTGTCGGGTCTTCGAGGAAGTCGACTAAGATGTCCAAACCGTTATGATGTTTTTCTAGAAACTGCTTGTAGTCTTGTCCTCTGAACGTTAATGTTGGTTTCGACAATTTCAACATCTCGCGGAAGAGCTGAGGTGACAAAGAAACAGGAGAATGGTCGCGCAGTGGAATAATTCTTTGGCCTGGAATATATTTTTTGGCGCACCAAGATACCACCTCCTTACAGTCAAAAACCTCAGGGACGCAGCCTGCACGAGCAATTCCGGAGGTCCAAATCACTTCGTTCTGGGTGGAACAAGATGAATAGTAAAAGTATGCCCTGGACCACTAGAACCTTTGGTCCTCTTCTGCGAACATATTTATTGTATCTCCACAAAATTGTTGTCGACCCAATGCCATAGGTCTACAAAGACATTTATTTGTTCCAGACGATGAATGAAATGAAAGGTTGGAAGGGATAATATAACCCTGCGCAAATTTTGGTCGAAAGCGTGTGAATGGGAGATGTCCTCGAGACTTTCGGTGATTAATGACAATCTAGACGACTGTTGCATGATGCGTTGTTAACATTAAACACTACTAATTTCATATATAGAAATGCGAACATGGTGGATATTGCAATGAGCGATTAAGCATTGCAGATTTCTTGAGTGGCCCAACATGACGACGCATGTTGGAGATGAACAATCGAAAGGGACAAAACAAGTTTCCGCACATCTTGGTTTAATGCGTAATAATGGGATATCTCTTCAAGTTTTTTGCCCTTTAATGACAATGTTGACGGTTCTTGCATGGTGACTTGTTAGCATCAAAGGTTTCTAATTGCATAGCAAGAAAGTACGAAGGTCACGAGCAAGGGAAAAAAACTGCTACAAAATAGGGTTGCAAGGTACAACTGTTGAAGGTGAGGGCGCCAAGGTCAAATTGTATGTCTCATAACTTTTTGATTGCAATACGCGTAACCCACTAACCGTGGCGATAAAATTGGCTAAGTATGGAGAGAAATAACAGTCGGTCGGAGGAGTCGTGTGATTATATAGATGAAGATAAATATATCTCAACCCGCCAACGCTGGAACCCGTGTTTATAGAAAATGCGACTATGTATATAACCACAAAGCGATAATACAAGGGAAGAAGAAAAGGGAAAAAGAACCAATGAGTCTGCGGTGGAAATGTAAATCATAGAAATTTTGAGTGCAATATGCATATGAGAGAAGAAGAAGCAGTAGACTTCGAATGCGCTAACCTGAAACACTGACTAAGAATTTGAGATTTCGTGAATCCGTGAACATGAGGATCCAAAATAGGGTCAGAGGTCCGGATGTTCAAATTGTATTATTTAGAACATTTGAATGCACAATCTATAACACGGAAGAGGGTACGATGTCGAAACTCGGTAGTCAATTTCTATGTTGTGAATGGCTGGATGTGAACTATTTCATAGTACTATCTACAACTGTCACTTGTAAGAGTCATTAGTAAGAGCATAACAAATGTATATTAGGAAGCACATTTGTCAACCATGGTACAATGAAGCTTGCAAGTTCGAGGAGCACGCGATAGAATTGTAGATTGCCAACCCAACAACCGTGGACATAAAATTGCCTAAGCTGTGATTATATACATGGAGATAATGAGAGCCATAATACAGGGGAAGAAGAAAAGGGAAAAAGGCGAAAGGAGTCGGCGGTGGAATTGTAGATCAGGGAAATTTTGAATACAAGATGTGAACCCGATAGTCAATTTATATATTGTGGAGGACCAGAGTAAATAATTTGAATGCATAATTTGTAACACGGAAGAGCGGATAATGTCAGATCCGCACCTGTGTCTAGTTTCCAGTACTAAGAGGTAATTTAGTATTGAAAATAATATTTTAGATTCTGTTAAATACTTCATAGGGATTAATATCCGTAAACAATGGCAATCTCCACCCCGCTAGCCTTGCATTTCGTGTGTGAGTTTGTATATCGCGGAACTTGGAGGACTATTTGTAGGACACAAAACAATAAAAGTGCAATGTCGAGTCAGCTAGTTCCCAGCTCCACTTCTCTATTTGTATATCGCGGAATTTTGGGTGCTATTTGTAACACACGCAACAATGGAGGGCCAATTTTGAGCCCGCCCGCTAGCCCGAGAACCCGTGATCATAAATGTCGGTAGGTATGAAAAGGAACATCTGTCGGTTCAATTCTCCATGCGAGGATATAGATGGAACTGTAATTGGTCCCAACGCGGCAACTGTGGACACAAAATTGGCCAAGTATCGAAAGCAACAACGGTCGGTCGGATTTGTCGTCTGGTTGTATAGATGGAAATAAAGATATGCCAACCTGCCAACGCTGGAGCTGCATATTTCGTGAACCTACCAAAAGGAGGATCCAAAACAGACTGTGAAGGTATCCGCAGAGGAGGCGAGGCCTGGACCTTCTAATTGTATTGCTTCGAACATTTGAATGCATAATCTGTAAGACGAAAGAGAAAACGATGTCCGATAGTCAATTTGTATATTGCGGAGACTACAATTCCAATTGTATCGTACCTCTGTGTCCAGTTGTCACCAATAAGTGCTAATCTAGTATTCTAAATAATTTTTTAGATACTGTTAGATACTTCACAGGGATTGGCATCCGTAAACAATGGCAATCTGCACTCCGCCATTTCTGCATTCCGTGTGTCAATTTCTATATCGTGGAACTGGGAGTGCTGTTTGGAGGACACGAAACAATAGAAGTGCAATGTTGACTTAGCGAGTTCGCAGATTCGCTTGTCAATTTGTATATCGTGAAATTATGGGTGCTATTTGTAGGCTATGGAACAATGGAGCCCCATTTTTGAGCTCGCCTGCGTGCCCGAGAACCCACGATAAAAAATGTCGCTAGGTATGGAATGCAGAATTTGTGCGTGCTTTATAGAATATCATGTCCATATTTTACAGTCCCATAATACATGGGAAGAAAATAAGGGAAAAAGGACAGAGTTATTGGCAGTGGAATTGTAGATAATATATAGGAACAACAGAAGGGAAAAATAACTAAGTATGTCGTAGAAGAACATCAGGGTTCGCAAGCGCTGGCCCCATAGTGGTGGGCACAAAATTGGCTAAGTATGGAAAGGAACAACGCTCGGTCGGATCCGTCGTGCGAGGATATAGAAGAAGATTCTAAAGCATGAATTGCAGATGACAGATGTATCTTTCGTACCACTTTGTCCACTTGTCACTAGTAAGAGCATTGTTGATGTATATCAGGAAGGATGCGAAGTTGCTAGGGATGGAAAGCCACAACAAATACTTTGAAGGAACTCAATGTGTACGAGGAACCCACGGTGAAATTGTAGATCACAGATCTTTTCAGTGCAAGATGCATATTGCAAAACGATAAGCTGTTGGGTTCGCAAGCGTCGAGCATAAAATTGGCCAAGTATGGAAAGGAACAAATCACTCACGTTGTTTCGATGCAACATGTATATGACGAAACACGGGACATAGGTGTTGGGTACCGCGAACCCAGGGCTTGGTGCCCAGATAACTGGGCAAGTATTGGCCAAGACAAAGTTATGATATCTATTTCAATATTTTTCATACTAGCATCTATCAATGAACAAAGTTTTCATATTTATCTGAATAGTATTCATAGTAATATATATTAATGGATTGGTTGTTTCAAATGCAAATGATCTCCCAATCTRCAAGATGCTTCTCGGCTTGCCAATTTCGCTGGAACCTCAAAAATTTTGACTGCAACATGTACATAGCGCAACAAGAAACATGAATTTGCATTGTGGTCTCAACGACATAAACTCCTTATCATCTATTCATCTTGTATTCGTTGCAATGAGATCAGCAAATGTCGGCTCTCCATAAACATCAATATCTAAATTAAATCAAATGCAATCAAAATTTGGTATGACTTTTAAGTAATTAAAGCATAAATTGCAGATTATGGAAGTTCTTAGGCTGGAAGATGTATACAACGGAACAATGGACATAGTTGTTTAATACCACAAACCCAAACATAGTTGCCTAAGCTTTGCTGAAGAGGGAGTTTTTTTGTATTTATTCCAATACTACTGATATTAGTGTATATGCACGGATATTATCAAATAGAAGAAGCTGCAATATATCGAACAAACTTCGCAGGAACATTGCGTCAACAGTTCAACCCCCTTGTCGTTACTCATTATTAATTATATTCACGGAACCCGAAGAATGGGAGCAGCACGAGTCCTCCAATTTCTTTCTTTAAATACAGGGTCATCGCCACATAAGTATGGCCTATGAAAAATTATTCTTACATGTAAAATGTAAACAGAGAACAGGCTAGGTTTTATTTAGATTGAAGTATTGGGCAGCATAAACAAAACCTTGTGTTTCATGTTTAACCACGCAAGGGAAGAAGGTAGAAAATACAATTAAAACAAATACCAGAAATTGGAAAATACTGTTAAAAAATAAAATGAAATTATTCTATATTCAAATAAGGTGGGTTACAAATTACAGCCGAGGCTATTTTCGACAACGATTGTGATTTTGCCTGCCGTCGACCAATTTAAAATATGTACATTGATGAAGCTTCTTCACAGTTTTGTAATTAATCGGTGTTGCCAAGTACATCTATCCCACTTTTTTGAATATCTTCTCTCTTCCAGATATGGCCTGCTTGCAATGCATGTTTATTCAACATTCCATTCTTTCTCAAGTATTAATTTCCCTCTGCTGTCGAAAAGTTGGGGTTTAAGGTGCTTTGCTTGCAATGTTCCTGACCCTTGACATCCGAGACAACTTACAAATGCCATTCAGGCTGATTTCAAAGTGGAAGGAGTCGTTCTATGTCACAACAACTAAAGCAACGAAAAATAATTCAAGTACGTAGTGATTGGTATTCTCCCTATATTCGATCATCTGTTTGGTTGAGAGGCCTGCTTGAGGATTTGTATGTGGAACTTCTTTGCTTTATTGCAGTAAATTGGAAGGAACGTCCAACCCAGATGCAAAAAGCAACTTTGTTGAGGTACATAACTTCTTCGGGCAGTAGAGGTGTGGCAAGTGCATCAAATGCTGCAGAATGCACCAAAATAGGTCTGGAAAGTGTATCAAATGCTGCAGATGACATCATAATATATCTTTCTTCATAGCCATGGAGATATGGCAGCCCACAGAAAGGTCTGGAATGTTCATAGGTGACGCCAAATATGTAGAGTCTGCAACTACACCCAAAGGACACCGAACAAACTTTCACAAAGAACATAGCTTTCTGTCAAGTCGGCTACCAGACCCACATGCAGGTCATCATACTATGAAATGGAAACTTTTGCAATGATAATATGTCATTTTATCCACCCATATAGTTTCTGCTACCTACCTCCGAGGTAAACAAATACTTGTGCAATCTGTACAACTCAATACACTTGCCAAATCTGTGTTGTTGGAAGAAGCTATATACTTGAACGAAGAACTATTTTGCACCCGACCTCAAAATCCATTACAATTCCCAGCAATAAAAAAAAGAAGTTGAACCAACAAATCTCCAGCCAGCATTTTCAACGAACCAAAGCATCGAACACAGGGAGAACACCAACTAGAACATACTTTTTCTGTTTTTTTCGTCCTCTCTGAGTTTCTCTTTGTATAACAGAGTTTTGTTTTTACTCAAAGCTCATGTCACATAAAACCAGGCTCTATTATTTCATATGATCGTCAATCGCATCTCTAAGTTGTCTTGCATGTGCATGATGAGGAACATTAGAACGAAGGCACCCTAAAGTGCAACTCTTTGATCATAGAGAGAAATGGCAATAAGTATTTAAAAGCAAGGTTGGATGGTCTGCCGTAGATTTTGTGTTGATTCGTTTTAATAACAGATGTTCTCAATATTTTCACTTATTAATGCCAATCTTTTTGAATATGTACGTTGAATAGTGACTACCAACACGTATTAAAATTCCCATATCCGAGCAGATTCTGAAATCTGACATCTAAGATATGCACAATATTAAAGAGGGACATGACGTCAAGGCCTCTGTGGGTGACATCTTCGTGAACTTTGCCGAAGCTTTTAAGAAAACTAAAACTGCACAAGCAAAAAACAAAATAAAAAGTATTTCGCAAATTCAAAATGCAGGCAAAAAGAAATTACCAGATCCCATAATATTCGCTCGTCTATTCATTTTAATGGGAGATGTCCTCCAGTTATTAAAGCTCATCATTTCGAAATGCACAATATTAAAAATGTACATGACATCAAGGTCTCTGTCACCGACACGTTCATGAACTATGCTGAAGCTTTGAACAAAACTAAAACTGCACAAGGAAAAAATAATAATAATAACTTCGCAAATTTAAAATGCACGCAAAAACAAATTACCAGATCCCATAATATTTGTCTGTCTATTCATTTTAATTGGAGATGTCCGCGAGCTTTCCAGTTATTAAAGCCCATCTTTTCGAACCTGTCTGCTCGGTTCTAACTTTTCAAAGCATATTTAATGTGTATTGGGAAGCGCAGAAGGTAGCGGGGATGGAGCCCTATGTAACAGACGTTACTACTATTGTTTTGTTTTTGTTCACGAGCGTATGTAAAACGTACGCAAAGAAAAGTAATTCGAGAATGATAGTTTTTTTGCAGGAGCCCTTGAAATTCAAATAGTGCGCAAGCACGATTTTTATTTTGTGTATCGTGGAACTTTCCGTGCTATTTGTAGGACACAGAACAACAGGGACCGAACCTAGAGCCCGCCATCCCAAGAACCCGCGATCCAAAAAATGCTCACTATTTTTTTTTGTGTTTTTTGTCCACCAGGGTATCTAAAACGCACGTAAAGTAAACTGTTTCGACAATGTTAACTTTTTTGGACACGACGACCTTCAAATTCAAAAGTCTGCAAGTCCGATTGTCAATTTCTATATCACCGAAATCTCTGATTGTCAATTTTCAGCCGCCTACCCTGACAACACATGATGCAAAAACTGATTAAGTATGGGATGACGACTCCATGCAAGATGTATATATCTACTCTATAAAATTCCATATTTCCTATGTTTAATCTATGCTGTCCAGGAAACCTATAATTTGATAAATTTCAATGTTTTCTGTCCAAGAGCCCTACTGTTGAAGAAAACTAATTTGGAAATGCTAATGTATACACCATAGCTCGATACAACCTATCCACGAAGGTGTGTCCATAATACTCGCTAAGTATGGAACCCAACTGCGGTCGGTCGGAATGATCACGAAACTCTCGCTGCTGACCGATTGTTAATTTGTATATCGCGGAACTCTTTGATTGTCAATTTTCAACCGCCTACCCCGTCAACCCGCGATGCAAAAACTAGCTAAGTATGGGATGATGGCTCTGCAGTTCAGGAAACCTATAATTTCATAAATTGCATTCTCTTCTGCCCATGATTATTTTAAAGAAAGACAATTCAGGAAAGCTAATGTATACACTGAACATGACCTGTCATAGTTCGATAGAACCTATTCGCGAAGCCACGTCCATAAAAGTGGCCAACTATGCAACCGAACGACGGTCGCTTGGAATGACCACATAAACGCGGAAAACTAGAGTCAAACACAGTTTACAACAGGAAAGTAAAAGGGAGAGAACATATATATCTCCCACACAACAAAATCCATTGTTATAACTATAAAACCATAGTAAGACATAATCCATGTAAAAAGCATCGACAACCATGAAATATATTTTGAGGCCAACAAACTTTGCTTCAACGCGTAACAGATGCAATTTACACCGCCTGCAATTCTTTAGTCTGTTATTTTATCTTAATAGTATTTTATGAAAACTGTAGTGAAAAACAAAATGCGACCAAAGATCCAACCGCAGATGCAGCATCCCAACATTTGCAAACTCTGGCCAAACAAAAACAAGCACCAAACAAGAACCCAGCTAAGAAGCACTAAAAGGCCCAACTGCAGGCGCAGGACCGGTACCTTGCAAAGTCGAATCAAGCAATAATAAACAACATTGCCATAAATTTACCTAGCATAAAATGCTAAACCAAACATTCGAATTAATGCTAGCATTAATCCACCATCGACGAATGCATAACAAAATATATGATTAAAAAAGACCATATACGATCAAATACTTTGGATATGCCAACATATATAACATTGGGAATAGAAAAGCCGACAATAAGACCTCCAATCCCTTGTCCAATCATATCATGACAAATGTGGTACTTTTTTTTATATAAAAAACGATGTTTTCAGTTCCCTAGTTCAAACAATAGATAATATGGAAATATTTGTGGTCAAAGGACAAACTAATATGAAGTCAATGATTTATCGATCGCTATAGTCCCTCTACGCCTACGACAGGGACTAATAACCACTAGAAAATCAAGTTCTTCTTCTTGTCGTAATTTTAGTAATTCATTATTTTTTTCGAAGGAGATTGTTGAAAGATTAAAAGAGTTGGTTGTGAGGATATTTCAACAATCTTCTTCTCGTCACAATCAATTATAAATACTCTAAATACTACAAAGGTATGAATACTACAAAGATATGGTAACAATGTAAAATAAAATATCACTATTTTATTAATAAGATATTGTGTTTCAAAATCTACATAATATTTTATATATTAATAATAAAATTTATATGTTTATTTATTTAATTTTTTATTTTATAAATAAAAAATTAAACAAAATGATTTATTTTCTACTCACTATTATATATAATACTCAAAATATTTATATATTAGTAATAACATTTAATTTTAATAATAAAATTTATATGTTTATTTATTTAATTTTTTATTTTATAAATAAAAAATTAAACAAAATGGTTTCTTTCCTACTTACTGTTATATATAATACTTAAAATCTGTCAACTAATATGTTATTTTATTAATATCAAAATAAAAGTGGGAAAATGGATTCCGCGTTAATTTATATTACACAATTAAAATAAATAAAGTTTAATTATTTTATTAATATATATTACACAAGTTTAATTCTTTTATTAATATCAAAATAAAAGTGGGAAAGTGGATTCCACATTAATTTATGTCATACAATTAAAGTAAATAAAGTTTAATAATTATTTTCTTTGGTTCATCTAAAGATTATTTACTTGGTTATGAGTGCATTATGTACAGTTCTCTAACTATTAAAATATATATGTCAAGATTATTGCACACGCCATAGTTGTTTCAGTTCATATATATATATAATATATATATATATATATATATATAATATATATATATAATATGTAAAAACAATTCTTGATTAGAATATACTCTGCTCATTCGATTCAAAATTTGAAGATTTCAATTTAAATGCAAATAAATATTAAATAAAATAAATAAAGTTTAATTTTTTTATTAATATCAAAATAAAAGTGGGAAAATGGATTCCACATTAATTTATGTTACGTAATTAAAGTAAATAAAATTTAATAATTATTCTCTTTGTAACTTATTCATCTAAAAGTTATTTACTCTATTCTGTTACACTACACTTATATATATATATATATATATATATAATTGCATTGCAGAAGCCATTTACACCATATATATATATATCAAAATTATTGCAAAGCCATTTACACCAGTTATAGTTATATATATATATATATATAAAATGGGAAAACAATTTTTTATTAGAATATATTATGCTTATTAGATTCAAAACTAGGAGATATTAATTTAAATGCAAATAAATATTAAACAATCATCTACTAATGATAATTTTCATGGTGATTTCACGCGTTATCGCTTGTTATATTCGTATTAATACATCTATAGCCCATACTAGGAACATAATACACATGTCAAAGTAGCAAACACATATACACATGTCAAAGTAGCAAGTACATGAATAATTAAATATTTTATACTATGCATGAAAGATATATTCTAGAAATCACTTGAAGCAAAGTCTTTATATTATGAAGATAAGACATACACATTGATGTCGTTTATATATTGCAATGTGCCTTAATGATATGTATTTTTTCTAATATATAGCTTCGAAATTCAAACCCTTGAGTGGGAAGAAAAGTATGATTTGAGAAAATGATCCAACTTTAGAATATTCCCTCAATTTTTATATTCAATTTTTATTTATTTATTTCCTTATCACAAGTGAATGAGAGTTTTAGAAAAAAAAAATATTAATTCTAAAGTATGGTATTACAAGTTAAAAACAATCTAAATGTATAGTATTGAAATTGTGGGTGTTATTAAATTCGAGCAATAAAGGATGCTATCATATGTGAAGCTACATTTCAAAACTATTTTATAAATTAACATAATTTTTAATGCGATAATTACTGTATAAACCATCTCCTTCTAACAAATGTTATAGGTGTTTTGGTTAAGGGAAAGACTATACAAAGCCATAGTCTGGATACTGGCGAGGTCTCAGGGCAGTTACATAATATTTCGGCAGGGGATACAGGCATAAAGGAAGGTCCAAGCCTTTTTTCAGCATGTATGAAGGATAAACCCTCTTCCTGGAACTCTCAACGAGATTTGCTGAAGGTGAAGGAGGCACACATAAAAAAATTAACAAGGGTCTGGAAGCCGAAGAAACAGAGAAGGAGACTTGTGATCGGAATGGACGTAGGCCTGGAGGAAACATGCCAACTCTCCCTGTGTGCCTTAGTCGAGCGATTTGCCTATAAGACCATATGTACCACAACCTTCAGAGAGTGGATGCACAATCATCGGCTTCCAATCTGTGGATATGTACCTGAGTTTCATACACTTACTTTTGGGTGGTACACCATAGTTTTTAAAGCTCCCGAAGATGCCGAACACATTATGAAGAGTTTTTGGGACTATGAAGGAGGCAACTTAATGTTAAAACGATGGAGGATGGGTTTTGACACGGCCACAGACTATTTTAGTCATCGGCACGTTTGGGTTTTACTTCCTGGACTTCCATTAAATTTGTGGAATGTTCCAACATTAACAATGATTGACAACTTCCTGGGTCATTTTCTAAAAGTGGACGAAGCGGGCCTAAAGTCTTCAGACAAACGAATGGCGAAGGTTTTAGTGGAGATAGATATTACAACTGGGTTAATGGAGTCTATGGAAGTGGAATGGCGAGGTCAAGTTTTGGTCCAGCGCCTAGACTACCAAGGAATACCCTTTCGTTGTTCGCTTTGTCGACGCACTGGTCATTTAAGAAGAGATTGCACTTATGGTTATGTTGTTGGAGTAGATGAGGACTTTTAGGAAAATCCCTTGCTGAACCCTTAATCGAGTGACAAGGAAGTTGGGGCGGTGGGTGATGTCTCTTTAGGCTGCAAAGAAGCTGAGGTGGGGGAGTTTTCAAGTCCTTTGACTGGTAAGCTAAGGTATTATTGTCCAAATATTTTTTCAAAACTATCGGCATGGGAGCGTGATTTCTTGGAAAACTCTGGTTTCACAAAGGCAGTAAAAGAGGGTTTTAGTTATAGTTCAATCAACACATCTACATTAGAGGGCTTTGCATCAGAGCCAGTTAGAGTATTTGTGGCCCCTCTTGCTCCACCAACTATTACCCCAGTCTCAGAAGATCTTCAGCCTTTGCTTGGCACGGAGATTACATAAGCAACGCAAGAACTTTCTAAGAGTGCCCCAACTCTGGGCGTTGTCATAGATGCTTTAATACCGACTCTCATAGACTCAAACAACCCCATTCCATTACCCTTTTATAGGGGACGAGACCTACAACAAACTCTCCCTCCCATTGTACCAAAATGCTCATCTAGTGGAAAGGGAGACCCAAAAGGAAAATCATTGGCTTGGTCAAGGGGACTGGGGATGGAACTTCCCCCAATTAAGACTCGAAGTGGGCGCAAGAAATCTAGTCAGATTTCAACTGCTGAACAACTCACGGATTCCACTCACAATTTAGGGGCGCTTAGAGGCATGAAATCCCTTGAAAGGGCTAAATCACGATCCTCTTGTCCCTAAATATCAAAGGGGTTGGAGGCCCCCTAAAACTGCCTTCGCTAAGAAGACTTTTGAGTATTTCTAAGCCCGATGTTATTTTCTTACAAGAGACTTTAGTAAAAGAGGAAAAGACCAAACACTTTTTGTCATCTCTTTTCCTTACCTGGATGATTTCTGCAGTCAGTTCGGTGGGGAATTCAAAAGGTCTATTAGTTGCGTGGAATCCCATTGTCTATGATCTTCAGTCTTACCTTTGTGTTGGCGAAATTTTGCTAACGAGTGTTCACTTACATGATAAAAGGAATATATATTTCTTAAATGCTTATGGCCCATGTTCTAGTAGAAGAAAGTTCTAGGAATCAGTGGAGACAAAAGGTATTTTAGCCCGGGATGATCTCATTTTAGCGGGTGACTTAAATTTTACAACTAGTGTTAATGAAGTGTGGGGTGCTGGAGCTTTGCCCGACCCCTTGGCATGTTTTTTCAGAAACCTCTTTGATAAAAACTACTTGGTGGATGTTCAACCAGCAGAGTTGGTGCCTACCTGGCGAAATGGCAGGCTTGGGGCGCATGGTATTCAGAAAAGGCTTGACAGGGTATATGTCTCGGAAGCATTAATGGTTGAATCAACGAGATACATATCTTGGGTTGTTCACCCTTTCTTCTTGGATCATGCACTGATGTTTTTGCAAATAGAATTTAGAAACTACTTAGTCGCATACCCCTTTAAATTCAATCCTGCGATTGTGAATGAGGTCTCTTTTGGACAGATTGTTAGGGCAGAATGGAGCATTGTTTTGTGTCCTGGTGGGGTTAGTGCCCAAAAAATATTAGCAAAGAAGCTTCATAATCTTAAGATTAAACTAAATATATGAATGACCGAAAAAACAAAGAAATGAAAAGCTAGCCTTAAATTCTTTAGAAGAATAGATTACAGGTCTTACAAAGAAAAGCTGGGAATCTGGATTAAACTTTCAAGGAGGTGGTCGCCTAAAATTGTTGGAATCATAAAGAAATAAGTTGATAATGGAGGAAGAGGCTCGTTGGAGACTGAAGAGCAGAGCATTATGGATCTAGTGTGGTGACAACAATTCAAAGTACTTTCATCAATTCACTAGCTATAGGCGCAACAAAAAATATTTATGGGAAATCCAAGACGACCAGGGGCACTGTCATCAAGGGTAGGATGCATTAAAAAAACAAGCAAAACGTTTTTTCAGTTCCTTCTATCAAGAAGAGGATGAGAATGGGATTGTGGAACAGGTTGAATCGGTTAGATTGTATCCCAGATTTGTGAATGATGAAGAAGTAATATCTCTTGAAAAGTCGGTCTCAGAGGCAGAAGTTTTGGAGGTTCTTAAAGGATTCTCCAAAGAAAAAAGTCCAGGGCCCGACGGGTGGAATGTGGAGTTCTTCTTACATTTTTTTGACGTGGTTGCTAAATATTTGGTGGAGGTTGTCGAAGAATCATGCATTACTGAAGAGGTGAATAATTCACTGAATTCGACATTCATGGTTCTCATCCCAAAGGTAAATGGTCCGACAAACTTTGGGGATTTTCGACCGATTGCACTCTACAATATATGTTACAAGGTGATATCAAAGATTATAGTGAAGAGACTGAGACCGATTCTCTCACGATGTTTATCTAAGGAACAATTTGGTTTTTCGAAAGGAAGACAAATTATTGATGCAATCAGGACTGCTCAGGAGTGTCTCCATAACATTAAAGAAAAAAATCTTCAGGCCCTAATACTCAAAATAGACCTAAGGAAAGCATATGATTGCATAAGTTGGGATTTCCTCAGGCTGGTATTGTTACAGTGTGGTTTCGGGTTGTCTACGACAAACTGGATAATGGGATGCATTTCGTTGGCTTCATTCACGATTATGGTCAATGGAGAACCCTCCGACTTTTTCAAAAGCGGAAGGGGGCTTAGACAGGGTTGCCCGCTGTCACCACTCCTCTTTATCCTTATCATGGAGGGTTTGAGTTTGGATTTAAAACAAAACCAAGAGATTAGTCTATTGTCAGGGATAAAAGTTTCTCGCTTTATTAAAATTCTCCACCTCTTGTTCGTAGATGATATACTCATCATGTCATCGGTCTCACTTGAAGAATGGGAGGAGATCAACAAGATCTTAAAGCTATTTTGTAATGCCTCTGTTCTTCAGATAAATCCACAAAAAACTACTTTTCTGCAGCATGGTATAAACCATTTGATTCTGGATTCTCTGAAAGTTGTCTTTCCTTTCAACTTAAAGATCTTTCAGAGGGGTTTAGATACCTCGGTTTATTTTTAAAGATGGGTAGGTACAAAGTGGACGAATGGCTATGGCTATTAGAAAAAATACGAAAGGAGGATCAGACACTGGTGCTCAAGGTGGCTTTCTTTAGGGGGGTGCCTGGTATTGATTAAAGTGGTGCTTGAGAGTCAATCGGTCTATTGGTTGAAACTTGCAAGCCTGCCTTCTTCGATCCAAACAAGAATTCACCAAATCATCTTTAGCTTTCTTTGGTCGGGTTGCTAGAAAAAGAAGAGCTTTCACCTTTGCAACTGACAAATGATAGCGAGGCCAAAGAGTTATAGGGGCTCGGGACTGCGAAATTTGAATGGTTTCAGCAGTGCTCTAGCAACAAACAGTCTATGGAGGGTGCTGATGAATCAAGGCCTGTGGCACTGTGTGATAAAGGCAAACTATCTTCCATTTGTTTCAGTACATATATGGTTGCGAACCGTGGAATTTAACAAAGCACGAGGATCTCGGACTTGGATTAACCTTTGCAATTCTCTACACCTTCTGCTGCATTGGATCGTGTGGAGCCCGGGAGATGAAAAATCCATTGTTATTGGGAAAGATCGAATCTTTGGAATGGGGGACTCGACACTTCTCTCGGACGAGTTGGTAAATGTTATCAACAGTAAAGGTTTGTTTTTATTTATTTCAGGCTCATACGAGATCTCAAGCAGGGAGAATCACCCAGAACTGGATTTCTAGTGAAGAGTTGAAGGTGACAAGGAATTTACAAGTTGAATGGTGTCATTACCGACGCGCATCTATTTTCAAGCAAAGATGGACACCCTTAAATGGGCAGGGGGCAACTCGACGGGTAAGATTTTGGTGAAGAACATCTATCGGGCATCTGAGAATATGAAAAGAAATTACTCCATAGGTGGATGGAGAAAGGCGATTTGGGATTGGAACGTCTCATTGAAGATTAAGTTGTTTACCTGGCTTGTAGTGGAGAATAAAATACTATCCTGGGAGAACCTTCAGCGAAGAGGTTTCAGTGGACAGGGTATTTGTACTCTTTGTAAATTGAATGAGGAAACTACTCAGCACCTATTATTAAATTGTGCCTTCACGGTGGAAGTGTGGAGGAAGCTAAAATTGGCCCTAAACTATTCAGGCAACTGGGCTAAAGCAAATCTAAGTGAATGTTTCAAATGTTCGAAAAAGCAAAATTTTGATGTGC
Organism: Picea engelmannii; assembly: GCA_009831015.1. Taxonomy (NCBI): domain Eukaryota; kingdom Viridiplantae; phylum Streptophyta; class Pinopsida; order Pinales; family Pinaceae; genus Picea; species Picea engelmannii. Next base: position 314,729 of record ML785301.1, on the reverse strand, counting down.
AGGCCTTACCAGCCCTGATATGTTGGTATATATGGAGGGAACAAAACCATGCTCTCTTTGAAGATAAGGATTCTTCAGTTTTTAAGGTGATACATCTCTCGCTTATGTCCCTGAGAGAACATGTGCATGCGTTGAAAGTTCATATCCGAAAAGTTGGTCACACTCATGTTGATAGGGGTGGTGTTTATGGATGGTTCGATGGAGCAACTGCTTCCATAGGTCTAAAGAACGGAGCGGGAGGGGTTATCAAAATAAGTGAGCATTACAATTACCATTGGCTTCTAAACTGCGGTCCAGGCACCAACACCAGAGCTAAATTGCTTGGTGCCCGGGCATTGCTTACTCTGGCTACTCGGCTGCCCATTCAAACAATCCATATCATGGGTAATTCAAAGATCATTATAGACTGGCTGAGCGGGAAAGGCAGCCTTCAGGTTATCTCTCTCGATTGTTGGAAGGACAAAATTACAGATATTTTCTCCTCTTTTCAAAAGCTCTCCTTGAATCATGTTTACAGAGAGGAAAATAAAGAGGCAAACAACCTTTCAAAGCAGTAACTTTCCAGAGATCCCGGGAAACTCATCTACTTTCAGTGGATCAATGGAAATGAAGGGCCCCTTTGTTTCCTCGACCTCTACTAGTATATGATATGTTGTTTTTTGATGGTCAACTGGCTTTTTAGATAATGCTCAGTGCGGTGATGGAGCTTTGTTTTTTTAATTCCTGATGGGAGGGTGAGCTCACTTAGTTTGAGCATTGGTTGGAAGTATTCAATGCTATTTTTTTTCTTTGGCATTGAGTATTTAGTAAGTGGGAGACGGGGTCTCTGTTATCAGTTTTTTTGGATAAAGTTGATGGTCTTTTCCAGCATTTCATGGTCTGTTTGTAGTGCTTTGTTTTATATTTTCCTATCAATATAAAGTGAATTTTTTTTTAAGAAAAAAGTGTTATACATATGGAATTATTCACAACTCATACAATTAGAAGAAAATATTAATATAAAACTAATTTCCAATATAAAAAATATGTTATTATAAACATAACTCATGTAAATGAGTGGCATGTTCCTACCTAGCAAAAGTTCATGAAAAAAAGAACATTTTATTTGCATTTTAACCTCATCTTTATGTACTTTAATGCAAAACTAATCCAAATTTATCCTCCCCTTCTTCAATCATAATATGTTTTTGGGAGTGGTAGTGAGGGTAACTCCTTCCCAGGAATATCTCATCCCCTTTTTGTGGAGAATACAACTTTCATGTCAATCTTAAAGCTTGATCTTACATGGATTAATAAGGAAACATGTTTTTTGGCATGTGGCGTAACTTGCAAGTTCCACATTATTTGGCCATCAATAAAAAATCTCTAGTAATGGATAGAGGTAGCTTGGGGATCCCTCATGTAGGAGACATTAGTTATCCATTTGATTGTGAAAGTTTTTTCTTATCTTAGAATTTGTTGTGGAGCAAGACAAAGACAACATTTTAATTAATAGGCCATGGTTCATGGAGGGCAACGATTTCTTTATAAAACTATAGTGGCTTGTAGTTAATCCACACATAAAAGTATTGCCTAGGATCCTAATACGGGTGTAATTTTTTTTTCCTTAGAAAAAATGTATTTTTAATTCCAACCAGAATGCAAAATGCAATCTTTAGAGTGCAAATTTGCATAGGTCCAAAAACCTAACACCTAACAGACTATTTATCTATGCTACATACAAGTTAAGCTTCCAACATTAACTTGTTGAGAAAAAAATTCCCCAAAAACACTTAAATGAAGACAAGCTAACCAATGACATTTATATCGAAAGGCATATAAAATTATGTTCGTTAGAACTTTCATAATTAAATAAGATAACCCACCCACATACACTTAAAATTCAATAAAATTTTAGGTCCTTGATGAAATTAAGGATCCTCCCACAAAATCATCTTCAGTTATTTGATCCTGAGGCCTATGTAGACCCTCCTTGGAAAGAGAGTCTGACTATACATTGAACTCCCAAAAAACACGAGAGGAAGTGATCTCATGGAGCTATCTAGCTAGATATTTCATGTGCATGGCCACAATGAGTAAACATGTGTTTCATAACTGAAGTTCATCATTCATCCAATTAACAACAAGAGGTGAATCCCCAAAGACCTAGAGTCCTTCTAAAACTTTGTATAAAGAAAACTTCAAAAGGAAAAGTAGTGCCTTGAACTCACCATAGTTATTGGTCCTCGAGCCCAGATTTTCCTTACTTATGTAGAAATGGGACTTTGAGAGATAAAGAACATAACCCAAACCACATACATGTCTAAGACATTGACAGACCCCATCAAAGAAACTCCAAGGGATTGATTTAACAAATGTCAGATCACCCACCCTACTCGGCCTTCTTATTCTATCATTAGTCTAAAAATTGCATAATAACGCAAATTACTGAGTGGTAACTTGAAAGAGAGGAATTTGCTTGTCTTCATATACACATGCATTTCTTGCTAGCCAAATCCCCCCCAGATGACAAGATAAGGCACATCTCTAAAATTCTTAATTTTCCTCTTATCAAACCATTCCTTGATATTTTCATTCAGAGACCCATTCATCCATAAATTTGGAAGACCCAGATTGTCTTCCACCTCCTTCCACACTTTCACAAAGAAAGGATAGCTCATAAAAAGATTGGTAGTTGTTTCTTCTTGGATTTTGCATAGGAAACACCAACCGGGCCCAATTTTATTTATTTATTGTAATTTGTCCCAAGTCAAAAATATATTCATCAGGACTAGCCATATACACAAAGTGCATTTGGAAGGTACTCTCACCTTCCACAATTTTGATCACGACTAGGCTTCCTCTACAAATGTTGGAGCTTGTATTGTCAAATATCCAAGTTTGGTTGTGTAAGCTCCCCCTTCTTTGCTCCAAACCGAAGTAAGTTCATTTCGATCATCCTTCAATGTTATACGTGCTCTTCTGAGCTCTGCCAAAAATAATTTATAGATTTTCCCCATTCCATTTTCCAAACCTAGGTCTCGAGCTGAAATCCATACCTGTGTCCAAATGGTGGAGTCTTATGGCTTATTAATATAATTTAGAGTACATGTCCCCAATTCCTCCAAATGAGTTACAAGTGCTTTTGGGATGAAGATTGTTTGTCCACAACCTAAAATGGCATCGAAACCAATCCTTACATGAGCCTTGTTGCCTACCATCCAAGGCAAGTATTCTTCAATCATAGGAAAATCTAGGATTGAAGATTTCCATTGGTTGGAAACATTTTGAATGTTCTTCCTTTTTGACCTGATCCAATCTAGTAAGGATTTTGGTGCAATGTACTTCTGAGTAATGATTCTTCTCCATAAATTGTCCTTGGTAATCAACTGCCATAAAGATTTTGGTACTAGGGAACATCCAAAAAGACGTATGTCTTTGAGTCCCCATCTGCATGATTTCTTAGAAGTAGCAATCATTTTCCATATAGCTAGATGTGAACCCTTGAACTCACTGCTTCCATTCCATAGGTAATTAAAGGGACATTTTCTAATGTTGGAGATATTACACACTCACCTAGAATTATTTTCCTAAGTTTGATATTCCAATGTTGAGAATACTTCCTTAGATGAGAATATTCCCCTACAATATAGAGCGCTACTCTTCAGTTCAGAGTCAGTTACACTCAGTTAGACTAGCGGAATCCACTCATGCATGACAACCTCGGTTTTACCACCAACAGTTGCATGTGTTTCTCTCACTTCCACATATGTGACTCATTTAATTGATGATTGCATGGATCAGTTAACTAGGACTAGGTGGTAGTTCAATCCAGTGTCTATCAGTGAGTGTCTAGATGTCTCTAGATCACTATTGTGGCACATTTGTTACTCATGTAGCCTATATCTATTGTAAATTATTCACTCTTTGAGTGTGGAATACAGTCAATAGAAATTCTTTCATTCTTTCCTCCATTTTTTTGTGTCTTCTCTTCACACCATTTGCAAGTTGTGTATGTTTGATTGTTAGCTAGATCTTTTGTGCATGTATCTCAAAAACTTTGCATGGTATCAGATCCCATAGGT